>CM070480.1:963379-1015879 GCA_036324585.1 Champsocephalus esox | reverse complement strand
CGGGGACACACCGGGGACACACCGGGACACACCGGGGACACACCGGGGACACACCGGGGACACACCGGGACACACCGGGGACACACCGGGGACACATGTTTATGTAGAAAATACATCAAAAAGTGACTTTTGCATGATAGGTCCCCTTTAAAGATATATTATTAGATGTTTAACACAATGTTAGTTATTATTGTTTCATGTTTTACTGTAATCAATGTATTATAAAGTATATTACTATACGTGGGAAATATTCCTCATGGTTTGTCTGTGAATTCAAAACTCCACAAACGTAACACAAGTCAATATTATTATATTATAATATTAATAAATGTGAAACATATGATTTTAAATGAACCATTATTTTCTAATATGTTTGGGAAACATTCTGTGAATATAATCATCTTTAGAAATAATATTTACCATTAATTTTTATATTTAATGTTTATAAACACATGTGTTTAAATATATCCACCCCCATTTCTTCTTTTTACACGTATTTCTATGCACTTTTTAATGAATACTAGATGTGAAGAATATTTCATGTTTGCGTTTCTGTTAAATACATCTCGGTGAACAAATAGAGCCCTCGTTAGAGCCTTAGAGCGGACCTGGAGCGGACTCTTATTGAAGGCTCTGTGGCTCCCCCTACCGGCGGCTCCGTGCAGCAGCAGCGGCTCCTCCTCCCCTCCTTCCCCCGGCAGCAGCAGCTCCTCTCCGGCTTCTATTCCCCGGAGACACCGCCTCCATTTTACCCCGACACCCGGAGTAGCAGCACCGACACCCGGCGGAGTGACACGAACCGAACTACTGACCCGGCGGAGGGACTCGTTCTGCGGCGAACCCAACTGCTGGTGCGCGAGACTCCAGTGTTCCCGGGCCTGAATCCCGTTGATGGCGCTTCTGCGGCAACACGGAGGATTTGTGAGGATTTAACGGTTTTTCTGCGTGGAAAACAGCTCGGTTTACCGGCAGGACGAAGAGGAGGAGGTGGCCAGCAGGTACCGGCTTTACTCTATAATTGGGTTAATTGATTACGGGCTTCGGGCTGTCATAAGACGGCTTTGTTAGATCTGCCGCTCCAGGGAGGAGGGGGGGGACAGGCCGCTGCTGCAGCCGCAAAGAAGGGCCTGTCCCCGGCTTGCTCTGGTCCCCCCCCCCAGCATCCATACCGTGAAGGGTTATATAATGTGTGCGCAGAGGACACATCGTCTCAGCCCGACAAACAAGCCGCATCCACCCCCCGCAGACCCCTCTCTGATTGTCGGGCAGATGATCCGAGGGACAGGGTGTCTGGAGCTCCGGGGGATCAGGAGGGGGTCTGTGAGGCAGGACTGCAGGTGCATCAGGGCCGCAGAGCCGGGCAGCAAGGCCGGGGGGGGAAACGTATCTCCCAGCAGAGCCCCAAACACAAGGGAAACTAGCCTTTAATTATAAATATATAACAATAATGTGCTTAATGATGAGATCTATGTCAGAGTCATGATGTGTAAAGTCATGTTTATCAGATAGACAGTCTTAATGATGAGATTCAGTCAAAATACGAAATAAATATGTCCTTCTAAATGGAGATTATGAGATAAATCAACTTTATGAGATGTACAAAAATCATAATTAACATTTAAAAATAGATACAATTGTTATTTAAAAAGATCAAATGAGATTATTATAGAAATGAAAAAATGATTAGATAATATATAAATATGATCCGATGTAAGTAATCATTTCTAGATATAGATCCAGAATTAAGACGTCAAATATGAGTTTAAGATTTCTATGAACATATAAACACAAATAAGTCAATCTAGGAATACAAAGAGTAGAAGTATTTTGTGTAAATGCTTGGTGTTTGCAGTTACTACATGATGTGATATCTGTACCTCCTGTGTTCACTCTGTTGTGAGGCAGAAATAATACTATTGATCTGACCCGTCCTGATGTACTGGTTTCCATTGGTCCCTGAACGCCTCAGGGTTGATTGGAGACGTTAAGCAGAAAGTTCCCAACATAAATCTTTACTAACACGTTTAAAATAACAAAGATTTAACACAAAGTGTCTGAGCGTTATTTAAGTAGATTAAAGAGGCCCTATACACACACCTCCATTGGACTCCTTACTTCTGGAACACAGTGACATCACAATGTAACACTCGCAATCCTATTGGCTAGAGGACTCTTTAAAGTAGAGACACTACATACTGATATACACCTGAACATCAGCAGGAGAGGACTCTTTAAAGTAGAGACACTACATACTGATATACAACTGAACATCAGCAGGAGAGGACTCTTTAAAGTAGAGACACTACATACTGATATACACCTGAACATCAGCAGGAGAGGACTCTTTAAAGTAGAGACACTACATACTGATATACACCTGAACATCAGCAGGAGAGGACTCTTTAAAGTAGAGACACTACATACTGATATACACCTGAACATCAGCAGGAGAGGACTCTTTAAAGTAGAGACACTACATACTGATATACACCTGAACATCAGCAGGAGAGGACTCTTTAAAGTAGAGACACTACATACTGATATACACCTGAACATCAGCAGGAGAGGACTCTTTAAAGTAGAGACACTACACACTGATATACACCTGAACATCAGCAGGAGAGGACTCTTTAAAGTAGAGACACTACATACTGATATACACCTGAACATCAGCAGGAGAGGACTCTTTAAAGTAGAGACACTACATACTGATATACACCTGAACATCAGCAGGAGAGGACTCTTTAAAGTAGAGACACTACATACTGATATACACCTGAACATCAGCAGGAGAGGACTCTTTAAAGTAGAGACACTACATACTGATATACACCTGAACATCAGCAGGAGAGGACTCTTTAAAGTAGAGACACTACATACTGATATACACCTGAACATCAGCAGGAGAGGACTCTTTAAAGTAGAGACACTACATACTGATATACACCTGAACATCAGCAGGAGAGGACTCTTTAAAGTAGAGACACTACATACTGATATACACCTGAACATCAGCAGGAGAGGACTCTTTAAAGTAGAGACACTACATACTGATATACACCTGAACATCAGCAGGAGAGGACTCTTTAAAGTAGAGACACTACATACTGATATACACCTGAACATCAGCAGGAGAGGACTCTTTAAAGTAGAGACACTACATACTGATATACACCTGAACATCAGCAGGAGAGGACTCTTTAAAGTAGAGACACTACATACTGATATACACCTGAACATCAGCAGGAGAGGACTCTTTAAAGTAGAGACACTACATACTGATATACACCTGAACATCAGCAGGAGAGGACTCTTTAAAGTAGAGACACTACATACTGATATACACCTGAACATCAGCAGGAGAGGACTCTTTAAAGTAGAGACACTACATACTGACATACACCTGAACATCAGCAGGAGAGGACTCTTTAAAGTAGAGACGCTACATACTGATATACACCTGAACATCAGCAGGAGAGGACTAAACAGTCACTAACGTGACTAAACAACACGTGACTAAACAACAAGGTGACTAAACAACAAGGTGACTAAACAACAAGGTGACTAAACAACAAGGTGACTAAACAACAAGGTGACTAAACAACAAGGTGACTAAACAACAAGGTGACTAAACAACAAGGTGACTAAACAACAAGGTGACTAAACAACAAGGTGACTAAACAACAAGGTGACTAAACAACAAGGTGACTAAACAACAAGGTGACTAAACAACAACGTGACTAAACAACAAGGTGACTAAACAACAAGGTGACTAAACAACAAGGTGACTAAACAACAAGGGGGCGCGCACCGAGAGCGAGAGGGCGCAGACATGCTTGCCAACCCCCGATTTTCGCGGGAGACTCCCGATGTCATAGCCCTCTCCCGGTTTCCTCCCGGGGTCGTATGTCTCCAGATTTGGATTTGTCTCTCTTAAAGCGTCTTTGGGTTCAGAAAAGCGCTATATAAAATTGATATATTATTATTATTATTATTATTATCAGATTTACTCACGACTGTTTCCTCTCGGACTTTATTACAGCTACACCATTGTTTGGTTTCCATGGTAGCGCGTCTCTTTAGTAGCGTGCGCATCTCGATAGTCACAGAAAACAGAAGGAGAATGGAACTCGCCCCTCTGCTCACTCCTCTGCCGGTCCAGCCCACGCGCTCCATCAAGAGGTGGTTTTGAAATGCTCCCGATCTCTGAGGTCTCGAGGTTGGCAAGTATGGGCGCAGAACCTGTTACCGGCGCAGATTAAACACTGATATATATATACACATACGTGTTTAACATATATTGAGTTTCCTCACGTGGAAGATGGACTTCTCTTCACCTGAAGAAGCTGCAGTCAGAGGATTTAAAGCAATAATTGATTGTGAAGATAGCCAGTGATTAGCGTTTGTTGTGAACAGGAACCGCTGATATGAAGTCACGAGGAACCTCGATTGACTAAAAGATCATCTTAGGTTTAAAGGTCTAGTTTGGCTCTCGTCTATGTATCTTCAATAACAAGTCTCCTGTTGGACTCGTGGAGTTTCTTCTGTCTTTGGGTTTCTCCTCAAGTGGCCAGAAGTCAGCATCACATCGTCCCTCATTACCGGGCTCGAGCTTAAGGGCGTCCCGTCGTCCCGGGGCCGAACAAAATGGTGTCGGGAGGATACAAAAAAAAATGTGCGACGAACTTGGGACAAGAGTTAAAATAAAAATACCCTGCTAACTCTACTACGAACGGCGATGAACATGAAACCGACGCACAAAACATTTAGCAACCCGCGAAATACACACACACACACACACACATGGGCGTAGGAAGCATCCTCAATGTGGGTGGGACAATTTGACAGCGGGTGTGGGCGGGTGGTGGACTTCACCTCCTCTAGGGGGTCCGGGGGCATGCTCCCTAGGGAAGATTTTCTTTTTAAAAGCATCTTCTGCACTTTGAGAGCAACGTTAGGGACTAAACAACCATGTTACACAGAACTGTGAACAGATTTACTTTTTCTTTATGCATATTTTACAAATCCCTCTCCTTTGAACCTGTATTCTGGTGTTAGTAGGGGTTGGAATTATTTCATACCTGTTCCTCTCTTGTTTTTTATAACTATAATGATCGTATAAAGGTGTGCCTTGGAAATACTTATTTACATAAATGATGACCAAACCGTTTGAGACCCGCTACTTAGACTGAAGTGAACTATCTAAACCCTCAGAGTCCTTCACCTCACTGAGCTGCAGCTAGCAGCCTCAGTCTGACTGGAGAGGACTCTCCTCCACCCCTCAGAGTCCTTCACCTCACTGAGCTGCAGCTAGCAGCCTCAGTCTGACTGGAGAGGACTCTCCTCCACCCCTCAGAGTCCTTCCCCTCACTGAGCTGCAGCTAGCAGCCTCAGTCTGACTGGAGAGGACTCTCCTCCACCCCTCAGAGTCCTTCACCTCACTGAGCTGCAGCTAGCAGCCTCAGTCTGACTGGAGAGGACTCTCCTCCACCCCTCAGAGTCCTTCACCTCACTGAGCTGCAGCTAGCAGCCTCAGTCTGACTGGAGAGGACTCTCCTCCACCCCTCAGAGTCCTTCACCTCACTGAGCTGCAGCTAGCAGCCTCAGTCTGACTGGAGAGGACTCTCCTCCACCCCTCAGAGTCCTTCACCTCACTGAGCTGCAGCTAGCAGCCTCAGTCTGACTGGAGAGGACTCTCCTCCACCCCTCAGAGTCCTTCACCTCACTGAGCTGCAGCTAGCAGCCTCAGTCTGACTGGAGAGGACTCTCCTCCACCCCTCAGAGTCCTTCACCTCACTGAGCTGCAGCTATCAGCCTCAGTCTGACTGGAGAGGACTCTCCTCCACCCCTCAGAGTCCTTCACCTCACTGAGCTGCAGCTATCAGCCTCCAGTCTGACAGGAGAGGACTCTCCTCCACCTCTTTAATAACAGCGCCTTATATCCGGGTGCTAGTGGAGCACGCTCGTGAACTGTTAGGGCCGGAGCCTTGCAGCGTGGAAATGATTTTACAACTAAAGACACAGCTACACAAAAGACGCAGCATGTGCACGGCTCTGAGAATCTGCCTTGGTACACAGTAGCAGTGAAAACATGGTGATAATGACGCACTGACACAGCGCTCTACAAAGAGCGGCGAGTGGAGAGACCGATGCACGGACTTTCCACATAGTAAAGTGGGGGGTCTAAACTAATCATTTTAGAAAGGTGGGGGGGGACCCTGCACACACACACAGAGTCCGTATACCGGCAGCTAGTGCATTCTCTCCATCACATTCAGTCCTTAGCAATATGCTGCCTCTCCCCGTGTAGGGATGGGTACCGAGCCCCAGTATCATACGGGCCCCGGGCCAGAATTATCAAAGAACGTGGTACCGTTAAGCTCCGACGTTATGGTACTGGAGACATTTAAAAAATATACGTCTTATGTATTATTGCTGCCTAAACATTATATAGCAGTTTTAGTTTCGCCAACTCCGTTTCTAAAATGCAAAAAGACTACAAAATGCGTCTGAAGTATTTTTCGATCTTTCCAAGCCGTTTGTAACGGTCTCCTGACTGTGTTACAGACATCCTGTTAGCGGGTACTCTGGGTTCTGTCGTCAGGACCGTGTTGGATGTTGTTGTTAGTTGGATGGGACTTGATTGGATTCAATATTAGAGTAACGTTCTCGTTTGTGTGTTTGTTTAAATATATTTGGCCTTTGTTTCTGTGATTGACTGATTTCCTCAAATGAAAAGGTTGAATTATCATCTAGATTTGTATGATGTTGTATTTATGTTAAAGTCTGCCTCATTAGCATATTTAAACATGACATGTCAGAAAACGTGTAATATAACAAATAACTGTGTTAATGTTCGTGATGAAGTGGGGGTCAGGGTTAGCAGTGTTCTTTGTTATAAAAACATCCATCTGTTTAAAAACCTGTTAAGCCCGAGAGACCCTCCCGGGCCCTCCCGCAACATCTAGCAGGAAACAGTGTCTGAGGGCATGTTCAATAAACTATGAATGTTTTATATCCATGTAATGGAAAGAAACTCATCTAACTGATCATTTGAAAAAACAAAAAATCTAACAAAACCACAATGCTAACGCTGAGCCTCTGAATTAGCAACGAGCGAAACATGCTAACAGATGACTGCACCGAAACTCACTCACAAAACCTTATTATTTATCTTTGCTGCTCATCCAACCCATCGTTTCACATCGTGAGGGGACACAGAATCGATGGGTACCCTCATGATCACTCAATGATACGAACTCTCTGAGATAATAACAAGAACACACATCAAACACATATGGCGCTAGTTAGCTAAAAACGCTAACATGGCTCACCTGTGTGGTAGTCTGGTCAAAACTGGTCTTCAATGGCATTAAACGATAAAAACGCTGCTGAAGTTAATCCAGAGGTTAATCCAATGTGTCCCTTTGAATGATTTCTGATAATCCATCAGCAATAAACCTGCTTTTCGGTTTTGAGATGTCAGAGCTAGAGACAGCTTCACTCTGGAGCAAAACTGCTTGTGCGAAGACGCCATTTTTTTTTATATGTGTGTGTGTGCGGGACGATTCCCCTTCGATTATATTGGCTCTAACGGTCAGAAAGAGATGTGACATGTCAAAATCGACCAAGGGGGCCGGAGATATGGAAAACCCACCCACATGGCCCCAGAAGAGGTTTCTTTGCTAAACCTCTCTAAAAAGGTCACATGTCACTTGTTTTGCATCTATATTGATACAGGGTACTTAAAGCTTTTAGTCTACTCACCCATCATCCAAGGTTTCACTATAAGTACAAGTACATGGGACGGACATAATTTACAGTTTTTTACTATGTTCAATCTGAATTTACTTCTGACTGTTCTGCATCCATTACGCCTTGAGACCTGAAAAACAGGCTCGGGGCTCAACGGGTTAAAAAACGACGCCTATTTTTAGAAACGCTTCTACGCTTCTCTAAAGAAACTGCAGGAACAAGTCAAACCCAGAATACTGACCGCGATACGGCAGAAAGGAAGTCAGAAATATGATTTACGACGAGACATTAGCTCCTTCAGACAATGCTCATTACATATGAATACAAATCAAGCGAAACAAAAACATTACACAAAGGAAGGTACATCATCAAATATGTAATGCCATTCTAAAATGTATAATACAAATAAAAAAAATATATAGAATAAAAAAATTATATAATAATAAAAATAGATAACACAAATCTAAATCTATAATGAAATCAAAAAAATATAAAATATATTTGAGGTAGGCTGGTGTACAGAATTTGAAATGCAAAATAAATGTAATTTAGTTTATTTGACATGTAAACAGGTTTTACAGTACTTTTGAAATTATAATATATATTTAATGTGTTAATATTTCATACAGAGGACTAAGGCATGCTGGGAAATGTAGTCCACTGAAACACAGACGCTTCATCTTCTGTGATCTTGTTTATAATCTAATTATACTTTCAACATTTTGTGATAAAGAAAACAATTAAATGAAATTAACTTATTATGAAATAAATAATAACAATTATTAAACGTTAGCCGCCTTGAGCTTAGCAGTGGTGACGTGAAGTCATGTGACCGTGCACAGAACAAGTGTTGGAATGCGTCCATCAGCAGGGTCATGATGTCACGGCCCGTCTCACACACCGTCTGACTCTCATCACCTCTGACTCCAGAGTGTCCTCAACTCAACGTGTTGCTAACATAATGCTTCATCCAGTCTGTGACGCTGTGAGGCTGCACGGCCAGACACGCTCAGGGACTCGGATCAGAGACATGTGATACATCATGAAGTGATGTGATGATGTGATATGAATGCCGTTCAGCATCAGTTACCATGGAGATCTAGCCGCTAAAAAGAGAACCAGCGTCGTGGGACCGGAAACCCAGAGTCACCCTGAAGTCAGCCGCTCAGAGAACATCCGGCTTCGTAGTGCAGGCCTCAGGAGATCTGGCGTAAACATCAGGCCCTTTCTCATTTCACTAACTCCCCTCCTCGACTCCTATCCTCGTGTCTTCGTCCCGCCCACTGGAGATGCGAGCGGAGGAATGGAGGAGAGAGGAGAGAGGAGGGGGAGCAGCAGGCGGTGAGAGGAAGGAGAACTCCTCTCCTCTGAGCGGTCATCTTAAAGAGACGTCCATTAATGATGACAGGAGGCTCAGCCTCTGTCTGAGGGACACGTGTTCAAGACCACTTCTTTACTTTAAGTGTGGTATAATGAGGCAACAGGCTACTGATGCAGACATATGCACACATGTATATAGAGACCTGTCTGTCTGCCGCATCCACACACACACACACACACACACACACACTGTACCACACTAGGGCTGCACCATTTGGGGAAATATTCTAATTGCGATTTTTCTGACAAATATTGCTATTGTGATATTTGTTTTTAAGCGACCCAATGGAAGTTTATTGTAAAATGCGGTCAGAACTCCGGCTAGGAAGGTGGTATCAACGTGCTCCCGTCTCTAGCACCCCGCAGCCCGAGCTACGAGTGGAAGAACTACACTTACATGAAACTTCCGTTGCTTTCAAGCCGAGCTTCAGTCAAAGACTCACCCTTTAGATGTAGAACATGTGATGGAGCGTCACTGACCTGACTCAGACGGTTTGTTTCACCAAACTATCTAGGAAAGCTCCATTGGAAGTAGGGCTGTGCAATTTAATTGATCTTGCGATATATATCGATATTTAGTTTTCCGAGAAAGTATCGATATTTCAGCCGCGGGTATCGATCCATTAAGTCTGATAACTGTGTTCGTTATCCTCGCGTCCAGGAGAGAAGCTTTAAAAAGGAGACTAATTGAGTCTCTGAGAATGCTCAAATGTATACTTTAATTAATAAAGCGTGGTAATGTTACAGAAGATGGTTCAGTCAGAAGAACAGCTGTTCTGGCTCTCGTGAGCGAAGAGAGCGAGCTCCACCTCTCCAGCTGTTGAATATCCTCTGCATCCTCCCTGGGGGCCGGTTGGCGCTGCTGGGGGCCGGCCCCCCACGTCTCCAATGTTCGTTGTTGCGCATTACAGAGGATTCAGACATTGCACATTAAACTATATAACTAAACACGCCTTTTCTCCTCCTCATCTCTTTCATGACTTTTCATTTAATACATTTTAAACGCTGTAATCAATACTCCAAAGAGATCTCACGGCTGGTTTCATTTCCGGTAGTCCCGGATGTTGTCTCATGCTACCCACGTCTGTAAACAAACGTATTCAAATAAACTGTACCTTCATTTAATATTCAGCAATAATAATATCTCAACGTCTATAGTTGTAATGTTGAAATCAGTAGGTTTCGGTGTGCAACACTCCGTGTCATATCGCTACTAAATTCACCTCTATAGTAAATGGTATATTAGCCACATGCTAAATGCTAACCGGAGATGAAGGATTTTCAGAATAAAAGCTCAACAACTTCTGGTTTTTCAGTATAAAACAGCATTTAAACTGACGGTATGTTTATGGTACTTTATGCCATCAAAACATTGATTTTAATTTCTAACAAGTCCCATTTAAAATCCCCGTGTTCCGCCGCCTGCTGCACCTTTCCATTCTCCATTGTCCGTGTGATACTGCACGTTATGTACTCACCTTTCAAAGGCTTAAAGCTACAGTTTGCACTGTTTCAATAAATGAAACTAATTTTCTCACCACATCTTTTGATTCATTTTGTCCAGCATCTGCGAGCTGGAGACGCTCTGTCAGAGCCATATATTGTATAATTGATGCTTTCAGTTTTCAGTTGAATTAATTCAATCTAAGTCAATGGAACACTCACAAGATGTCACCAGATCCCACTGTCCCTTTAAAATCTTTCAGAAAATGATATAAGTGTATCGAATTATATCGAATCGTATCGGTGGCTGAATATCGTGTATCGTATCGTGAGATTAGTGTATCGCCACAGCCCTAATTGGAAGCCATTTGGAAAGGGCAGGCTCTTTCAAAAGCACTTGGCAGGTGATTGGATCAATCTGTCTATCGCCTTCTATCATGGGCCACTTCTGATTGGTTAACAGTGGCTGGTACATGTGGAGCACAGCACTTCTGATTGGTTAACAGTGGCTGGTACATGTGGAGCACAGCGCTTCTGATTGGTTACAATGGCTGGTACATGTGGAGCACAGCACTTCTGATTGGTTACAATGGCTGGTACATGTGGAGCACAGCACTCTGATTGGTTACAATGGCTGGTACATGTGGAGCACAGCACTCTGATTGGTTACAATGGCTGGTACATGTGGAGCACAGCGCTTCTGATTGGTTACAATGGCTGGTACATGTGGAGCACAGCGCTTCTGATTGGTTACAATGGCTGGTACATGTGGAGCACAGCGCTTCTGATTGGTTACAATGGCTGGTACATGTGGAGCACAGCACTCTGGTTACAATGGCTGGTACATGTGGAGCACAGCACTCTGATTGGTTACAATGGCTGGTACATGTGGAGCACAGCGCTTCTGATTGGTTACAATGGCTGGTACATGTGGAGCACAGCGCTTCTGATTGGTTACAATGGCTGGTACATGTGGAGCACAGCGCTTCTGATTGGTTACAATGGCTGGTACATGTGGAGCACAGCACTCTGATTGGTTACAATGGCTGGTACATGTGGAGCACAGCGCTTCTGATTGGTTACAATGGCTGGTACATGTGGAGCACAGCACTCTGATTGGTTACAATGGCTGGTACATGTGGAGCTCAGCACTTCTGATTGGTTACAATGGCTGGTACATGTGGAGCACAGCACTTCTGATTGGTTAACAATGGCTGGTACATGTGGAGCACAGCACTCTGATTGGTTACAATGGCTGGTACATGTGGAGCACAGCGCTTCTGATTGGTTACAATGGCTGGTACATGTGGAGCACAGCACTCTGATTGGTTACAATGGCTGGTACATGTGGAGCACAGCGCTTCTGATTGGTGGGGATGACTGACATAAAAAAAAGTTTCAAAAAATCGCAGGCTTTGCGATTGCGATTTAAAATCGATTAATCGTTCAGCCCTAGTCACTAGCTTTATTACTCCTTTACCGGAGTGGAGGAGTCGAGGAGTGGAGGAGTCGAGGAGTGGAGGAGTCGAGGAGTGGAAATTAGAAAAATTAGAAGGGGCCCAGGTTTCTTTCGTTGACTCCCTGCCTTTCTCTCCACCTCACAGGTTCTCTGCCAGGATGCCGCACTGAGCATGCTCAGAGCGCTGATCGTTGCCATGGTGATGTACGGAGGGGGGGGGGCAGGCGTGCACCGGGGAGAACTGCTCCGCTAACAGCGAGTCCAAAGATTACTGCTATTCTGCCCGGATACGCAGCACCGTGCTGCAGGGGCTGCCCTTTGGGGGGGTGCCCACTGTGCTGGCTCTGGACTTCATGTGCTTCCTGGTGAGACACACACACACACACACACACACACACACACCACACGTCAGTGTCTGGATTTGAATACATGTATATATTTGAAGAGACAGTAGGTCTGAGAGGAAATAAGAGCAGATACACTTTAGATTTTAGATCTATATACTTTATTGATCCCAGTACAGCAGCATGTTGACGAGACATTACGGACAGTAAATAATAAACACATTTTATCTTTTATTCTATTTCAATGTAAATAATATTTATAGTTTTCCTAAAATACCTTTTTATCTGTGTTTGTAATCTTTGTTTAACTTTTATGTACGCACCACCACACCAAGTCATCACGGAGGATCATCAACAGCCGGTTAAAGTAGCTCTCCTGATGCATTGTGGGGGGTGTGGTGTTCACTGACTGCAGGGGAAATCTATTCTGCAGCCTTATTGACACACACACACACAGACACACACACACACACACACACACACACACAGACACACACACACAGACACACAGACACACAGACACACACACACACAGACACACACACACACACACACACACACACACAGACACACACACACACAGACACACACACACAGACACACAGACACACAGACACACACACACACACACACACACACACAGACACACACACACACACACACACAGACACACACACACACACACACACACACACACACACACAGAGGTTTGAATCTGACTGACAGGAAGCTCTTCCTCCTCCTCTTCAGGTGCTGCTCTTCGTCTTCTCCATCCTGAGGAAGGTAGCGTGGGATTATGGCCGCCTGGCGCTGGTCACTGACGCCGACAGGTAAACACACCTTGTGCTTTCTCCTCTGATGTTCGACTAAGATTCTAGAGCTTTCTTCTTCTCCACCAAAAACACGGTACTTAATGAGCATCAGGTGACCGACCTCTTGGCACCGGGAGCCATGTTCCTGCTCGACTCTCTTCTTCACCTTTCACCTGGCTATACACTTGATTCTTACTCTGCTGCATCCTCACACAGGAGCTACAGTGTAGTCATGGCAATGGAACTCTTAGGTCCCAAACTCTTTAAAGGCGGGGTCGGTAATTCACTTCGCAAACACTCGTGTTATGTTCCGTGGAATGCTCTCAACGTCCCGACAGCGATCTGAAGTGCTTTGACACTAAATACATACAAACATCATCAGTGGAAGCCGTGGCGCTGTAGAAAGCTCGACCAATCATCTGAGCCGGCTAAAGTCACTGGACGGCCCGCCTGCCTGTCAGCCTCCCATCGGGGCACAGACTCCTCTCGTGCCCTCACTGGTCACGTGTGTGTTGGGGGAGGGGCTCTGTGAGCAAGTCTGAAGGAAGGGGCAGATTGTTTTCAGTACTTTCAGGTTCTAGCGCACTCGAGCTGGTTTCTCCGTTCTCACCCCCCACCTTTAACATTCAGTTTAAAGACACACTGAGACATCTATGGGAAGACGTTCTCTGATCCGTTTGGTGTGAGGAGCTAGACACACCCTCGACATGTTTTCATATATCTGAGACCCAGTATACCTTAAATCGCATGATAGGAGACCTTTAAGGTTATATGATGAATATACAAAGAACGTGACATTTACACATACAATAACACATCTTGGAAATTCTCCGAAAAAAGTAGATTTACAAGAAAAAGTCCTGTTTGTTGTGTTTCAGCAGATGTTAATGAAGTTTGTTTTGTTCCTGTTGCAGCGTGTTAATAAAGTTTATTTGCTGTGAGTGACTGTGTTCTTCCCCTGAAGACTGAAGCGGCGCTTCAGCGAGGACGAGCGGGAATAGTACGTTGCTGCTCCTCCATGTTTGGTTTGTCCTAACGACGTCCTCTGGTTCATTAACAGGAGCTGCTCTCTGATTGGTGCACTAACACCTCCTCTTACTCCTTTCTCCTTCTTCTTCGTTGGTACAGGGGTTACTGGAGCCACCTCTCTGGTCGTATGAAGGTGATCAGTGCCACATGTAGAGATGAGGGTCTGATATCTGAGTTATACATCAAGTGATCAGGAGAGTGCTGCCCCCTACTGAAGTACACACTTTGCTACCTGGAGTGTGTACTCGGTGTAAAGTACTTTAAGTAGGTAAAAGTACTCTTTCTGCAGAACGCTAACATTATTTATCTGACACCTTTTGCGGTAGTCGACAAGTTACATTTTTTGTTTTCAATTAATTTAGTTTGATTGAACTAAGATTTTTTTTTAAATGGGAAATAATAAATATTAAAGCGGAGGTTAAAACATCAACACTCACATGTGGCACTAATCACCTCTCATACACCATCAACGTGTGTGTGTGTGTGTGTGTGTGTGTGTGTGTGTGTGTGTGTGTGTGTGTGTGTGTGTGTGTGTGTGTGTGTGTGTGTGTGTGTGTTGTGTGTGTGTGTGTGTGTGTGTGTGTGTGTGTGTGTGTGTGTGTGTGTGTGTGTGTGTGTGTGTGTGTGTGTGTGTGTGTGTGTGTGTGTGTGTGTGTGTGTGTGTGTGTGTGTGTGTGTGTGTGGGTGGATCACGGTCTGTTGGCAAAACATTAACATTTGATTCTAACGTGTGATGCTAACAAATGTGGTGCTAACGTGTGATGCTAACGTGTGATGCTAACAGATGTGGTGCTAACGTGTGGTGCTAACGTGTGATGCTAACAGATGTGGTGCTAACATGCGATGCTAACCCTGCTCCCACACTTTGCTTCATTTGATACGTAACGTCAGCCGGCGGCGAGACAGAGATAACTATGAGCCAGTGAAAAGGTAACGGGTCGAGCGTGTTTATCTCCGTGTCGTGACCCCGTGACCCCGTGCTAGCTATATAGTTAGCTGCTTAGCTAACTCCAAACATCCAGAGGTGGGGAGAAGTACTACCTTTAAAAAAATACTACCTTTAAAGTCCTACCATCAATGTTTACATTAAAGTAATAGAGAAGTATTCCCAGGCCAATTTCAAGTATTACAAATAGTTTATTTATTGTATTTGAAATTAGCAAAAATACAGAATTATTCCTAGTTAATTGAATTTTAATGAAGTGAAAGCACTTGTTCTACTGAATGTGCTTTAGTAGTAAGAGAGGAGGACTTGTATTTAGAGTAACGAGCTAGCTTCAAGGCAGCGCAGAACGAGCTAGCTTCAAGGCAGCGCAGAACGAGCTAGCTTCAAGGCAGCGCAGAACGAGCTAGCTTCAAGGCAGCGCAGAACGAGCTAGCTTCAAGGCAGCGCAGAACGAGCTAGCTTCAAGGCAGCGCAGAACGAGCTAGCTTCAAGGCAGCGCAGAACGAGCTAGCTTCAAGGCAGCGCAGAACGAGCTAGCTTCAAGGCAGCGCAGAACGAGCTAGCTTCAAGGCAGCGCAGAACGAGCTAGCTTCAAGGCAGCGCAGAACGAGCTAGCTTCAAGGCAGCGCAGAATATTTGCAATTTAGAACAAAATGAAACTGTTTATTTTTAACGTGTTGCACCCTGACGACCATCATATCCTCACCATGCTGTTTTATTGTAGCTGTGTCAATAAAGGTGTGTGTTTCTACTTCCTGTTAGCTCCCTCTGTCTTCAGCGGGGCGGCTACATGCTAACAGCTAACGGCTCACTTCCTGTTTCACAGCGTTGCCTCTGCGATGCATTCGGAGACTCGGGACCGATACGAGCGACTCACCTCCGTCTCCAGCTCCGTGGACTTCGACCAGAGGGACAACGTGAGACTCCTTTACTCCTCCTTTATCCCCCTTGTCTCATCCCCCCATCACCTCCTCTCCTCCTGACTCCTCTCTGTGTCTGCAGGGTTTCTGCTCCTGGCTGACGGCCATCTTCAGAATAAAGTGAGTATCATCTAATATCAAGTTAAGTCAACAACAACAATTCCCCCCTCCTGTAGGGATGAGGAGATCAGGGAGAAGTGTTGGCTAGAGGATGATGATGGTGGTGATGAAGATGATAACATCCTTCTCCCCTCGCTCTCCAAGTGAGGTTCTACCCTCATTACCTCTGCCCGCCCTACCACCTGTCCTCTGGACCCTATCCCCTCAAACCTCCTTCAGACTATCGCTCCTGATATTCTACCGTTTCTCACCCATTTCATCAACACTTCTCTAACTTCTGGTCACTTTCCAAACAGTCTCAAGGAGGCGAGAGTAAACCCTCTCCTAAAGAAACCCACTCTCGACCCGTCTGACGTTATAAACTACAGGCCTGTCTCTCTCCTCCCGTTCCTGTCTTTAGACAACTCTCCTGCTCTCTCCATCAGAACCACCTTCTGGATCCGCTCCAGTCTGGTTTCAAGGCAGGTCACTCCACAGAAACTGCCCTCCTTGCTGTCTCTGAGGAACTGCACACGCTAAGCAGCCTCCCTCTCCTCTGTCCTCGTCCTGTTGGACCTGTCTGCTGCATTCGACACGGTGAACCATCAGATCCTCCTTCGCTCTCCAAGAACTTGGAGTTTCAGGCTCTGCACTTTCCCTCCTCACCTCATACCTCAAAGACCGCACCTACAGGGTTACTTGGAGAGGGTCTGAGTCCGACCCTTGTCAATTAACTACGGGGGTCCCTCAGGGCTCTGTTCTTGGTCCCCTCCTCTTCTCCTTGTACACTAACTTGCTCGGATCTGTCATTAGCCCGCATGGTTTTTCATACCACTGCTACGCTGACGACACCCAATGAGTCCTGCCCTTCCCCCGCTCAGAGACCCAGGTCGTCGCACGCATCTCTGCTGTCTAGCTGACATCTCTCAGTGGATGTCCGCTCATCACCTCAAGCTCAACCTCGACAAAACTGAACTGCTTTTCCTTCGGGAAAAGATTGTCCCTCTCTTGACCTGACTATCAACATCGGCCCCTCTGTTGTTTCCCCGACTCAGACTGCAAGGACTCTGGGTGTGACCCTAGATAACAACCTGTCCTTCACTGCAAACATCCTGCTCCAACCCGCTGCTGCAGATACACGCTCTACAGCATCAGGAGGACGCGTCCCCAGCTGACCCAGAGAGCCACGCAGGTTCTGGTCCAGGCTCTCGTCACCTCACTAGACTACTGCAGCTCCCTCCTGCTGGTCTCCCTGCATGTGCCATCCGACCTCTCTCACCCAGAATGCAGCGGCTCGTCTGGTCTCCAACCTTCCTGAATGTCCCACACCACTCCGCTCCTCCGCTCCCTCCACTGGCTTCCGGTAACTGCTAGAATCCACTTCAAGACCCTGGTGCTTGCGTACCATGCTGCGAATGGATCTGGCCCTTCCTACATCCAGGACACGGTTAAACCGTGCACCCCAGCACGTGCACTCCGCTCTGCATCAGCCAGACGGCTCGCTGCACCCTCGCTGCGAGGGGGACCCAAGTTCCCATCAGCAGAAACACGTGGGTTTGCTGTCCTGGCTCCAAGATGGTGGAATGAGCTCCCACTGACATCAGGACAGCAGAAAGCTCACACACCTTCCAGACTGAAGCTCATCTCTCTGACTCCACCTCGAGGATAGAACTACTAACAAAGCTCTTATATACTAACAAAGCACTTATATACTAACAAAGCACTTATATACTAACAAAGCACTTATATACTAACAAAGCTCTTATATACTAACAAAGCACTTATATACTAACAAAGCACTTATATACTAACAAAGCACTTATATACTAACAAAGCTCTTATATACTAACAAAGCACTTATATACTAACAAAGCACTTATATACTAACAAAGCTCTTATATACTAACAAAGCACTTATATACTAACAAAGCTCTTATAGACGAACAAAGCTCTTATATACTAACAAAGCTCTTATATACTAACAAAGGACTGGCTCCTCTAAAGCCAGTTGAGTAGCACTTGAAATGCTTGGCTCTATGAAACCTGATGTACTTTATGATTCTGTTTTCTTCAAGGTTGTGTCTTCCTGGTCGAACGCACTTACTGTGAGTCGCTCTGGATAAAAGCGTCAGCTAAATGTGATGTGATGATAATGATGCCCCCCCCCTCCTCCTGCAGGGATGAGGAGATCAGAGAGAAGTGTGGAGAGGATGCAGTTCACTACCTCTCGTTCCAGAGGCACATCATTGGGCTGCTGGTGGTGGTGGGGGTCCTCTCAGTGGGCATCGTGCTGCCTGTCAACTTCTCTGGAGACCTGCTGGGTGAGAGTCTATACTCACTATATACATCTATATATATATATATATATATATACATACACACGGAGAGAGAGAGAGCGATCACCGGTTCCGATTGTTGCTGTTAGCATCTGGTGCTAGATCAGAGCTAACGGCCATAAGGAGCTGTGGACAACAAGGTGGAGGAGAGCTCTCTCCTGTCAGACCGAGAGGCTGATAACAGCTCAGCGAGGTGAGGGACTCTCCGAGGGGTTATAGTTCACTTTAACTCACCTATGTAAACTAAAATAAACTAAATACTGTGACATTTCATTACACACGTGCAAGGACATACATTCATGATATCAAAATTACATAAAAGATCCTCATAAGTGTGTGGAGAAGTTTTGGATGAATGCAGCATGAGCAGTAAATAAATCCTGCAGTCGTTAAAAGTGTGTGTGTGTGTGTGTGTGTGTGTGTGTGTGTGTGTGTGTGTGTGTGTGTGTGTGTGTGTGTGTGTGTGTGTGTGTGTGTGTGTGTGTGTGTGTGTGTGTGTGTGTGTGTGTGTGTGTGTGTGTGTGTGTGTGTGTGTGTGTGTGTGTGTGTGTGTGTGTGTGTGTGTGTGTGTGTGTGTGTGTGTGTGTGTGTGTGTGTGTGGTGGGTTTTAGTCCGAATTATCAGTAAAGACGCCCTGTGGAGCCGGGTGTACCCCCGCCCCTCCCCTAAAGAAGGTAACAGCTACATGCTACTGTTAGCATCGTGGTGTTAGGATACTAGTGTTAGCGTCCTGGTGTTAGGATACTAGTGTTAGCATCGTGTTGTTAGGATACTAGTGTTAGCATTGTGGTGTTAGCATCGTGGTGTTAGGATACTAGTGTTAGCATTGTGGTGTTAGCATCGTGTTGTTAGGATACTAGTGTTAGAATCCAGGTGTTAGCATGTGTGGTGTTAGCTTCGTGTTGTTGGGATACTAATGTTAGCATTGTGTTGTTAGGATACTAGTGTTAGCGTTCTGGTGTTAGCATTGTGGTGTTAGGATAATGATGTTAGCATCGTGGTGTTAGGATACTAGTGCTAGCGTCCTGGTATTAGCATCGTGGTGTTAGGATACTAGTGTTAGAATCCAGGTGTTAGCATGTGTGGTGTTAGCTTGGTGTTAGGATACTAATGTTAGCATCGTGGTGTTAGCATGTGTGGTGTTAGCTTTGTGTTGGGATACTAGTGTTAGCATCGTGGTGTTAGGATACTTATGTTAGTGTCCTGGTGTTAGCATTGTGGTGTTAGCATCGTGGTGTTAGGATACTTATGTTAGTGTCCTGGTGTTAGCATTGTGGTGTTAGGATACTAGTGTTAGCATCGTGGTGTTAGGATACTAGTGTTAGCATTGTGGTGTTAGCATTGTGGTGTTAGGATACTAGTGTTAGCATTGTGGTGTTAGCATCGTGTTAGGATACTAGTGGTAGCATCGTGGTGTTAGGATACTAGTGTTAGCATTGTGGTGTTAGCATTGTGGTGTTAGGATACTAGTGTTAGCATTGTGGTGTTAGCATCGTGTTAGGATACTAGTGGTAGCATCGTGGTGTTAGGATACTAGTGTTAGCATTGTGGTGTTAGCATTGTGGTGTTAGGATACTACTGTTAGCATTGTGGTGTTAGCATCGTGTTAGGATACTAGTGGTAGCAACGTGGTGTTAGGATACTAGTGTTAGCATTGTGGTGTTAGGATACTAGTGTTAGCATCGTGGTAGTAGGATACTGGTGTTGGGATACTAGTGTTAGCGTCCTGGTGTTAGCATTGTGGTGTTAGCATCCAGGATTTAAAAAAACATGAAATCACATTTGCAGTAAAGATTAAATGCTGTGACATTTCTCTACGTTGTTCTGTTAAAGTTATTATTATTTCAGACTGTGTGTGTGTGTGTGAATTTTAGTCCGAATTATCATTAAAGAGGCTCCGTTGAGCCGGGCGGGCCCCCGCCCCCCCTCGAAAGAAGGTAACAGCTAAGGGCTACTGTTAGCATCGTGGTGTTAGCATTGTGGTGTTAGCGTTAGCACTAAGCTCCTCCCCCTGCAGAGCCCCCTCCGGACCTCGAGCAGCTTCCTGTCTGCAGCATCATGGCTCCAATGAGAGCATTTTAAAACAAGTGAATCTGCAGAATAAAAGTTACAGTGCCATAAATCATCAAAAAATAAAACGCAAGTTCAGATTCTTGATTTCATTTTACAAACATTTAAAAAAGTCTCATTATAAATACTTTCTTGATGTTTCTAATGTACATGATCTGGTTTTGCACACGGCTCACACTTTATTTTGACTGATTTGAATGAAATAAAACGTATGTTTTTACCTTTATTATCTCTCCGCTGACGGAGGCGTTTGAGGACCGTTAGAAACATGAACGTGTTTTAAGAAATAGTTTTTACATTTTGTGGATATGGTTTTGGTATAATCTTTTCAATGACAGAAAGTATATAAATAAACAAATAGATATGGTACTGAGATGCTGCTAGATCGATGATGTGATTATGATCTGAAATAAAGCATGATACGTGACGAGTTGATTGAAACGAGAAGCTGTCCTCTGTGATTAGTAGACGTATACAGCAGCAGGAAGTAGAAGTACTCCAGTGAAGTACCTCCTGTGTGTACTGCAATATCGGTGTTGTGTGTATTTTGTAATGTTACCATGAAGAATCTCAGCCCCTCCTTTTTAAGTTTTTCTTAAACAATAACATTTGTATTTGTTCCAGAAAACAACGCGTACAGCTTCGGACGCACGACCATCGCCAACCTGAAGTCTGGGTGAGTGCCAGGAGCTTATACTGTATATAATACATATATATATACTGTAAATAATATATCTATAATATCTAATGCTCTGCTGCTGGACAGACTCATAGCATCATAATGAAAACACTAATTCCAGATAAAATATCAAAAGAATAAAATGAGAAATACAACCCTGTTGAGTTAGATTTCAGCTCTGGCTTTGATTGGCCTTTTCAGAATGTTGTGTAAATATGATTTGTTTGTTTGTGTGTCTCTCTCTCAGGACCAACCTGCTGTGGCTGCACACCTCCTTCGCCTTCATGTACCTGCTGCTGACCGTCTACAGCATGAGGAGACACACCTCCAAGATGCACTACAAGGAGGACGACCTGGTGAGCCACACACACACACACACACACACACACACACACACACACACACACACCTCCAAGATGCACTACAAGGAGGACGACCTGGGGGGGTATACTGCGAAGCAGGATGTTCTCTTAGCGGCTAAATTCAGGGGAAACTCAGGCTTTCCGGTCCTACGACGCTGGTTCTCTTTTTAGCAGGCTATATCTCCATGGTAACTGATGCTAAGCACCTAGCCTGGTCGGGACCAGGTTAGGTTGCAGGCTAAGAGCTCAACTCAGTGAAAGCACCGCCTGCTGACCAATCAGAGCTCAGTGGGCGGAGTTTAAAGCGATCAAGTCATATCACAGGAGAAAGGAAATACAGAGAAGCTGCAGGAAAGACGGCCGGCAGAAATCAGCGACTGTGTGAACGTGAACATGAACAGAATATCAGCTCCATCTTCAGAGCAGTCTGACTATTAGAACATTAGCGTTAAGAAAGCTTACTTAAATATCGGCCACAACATCAGTAACCGGATCAGAGTACATTAAGTCCAGTCCGCGGCACATCACTTCATAATGTTTGTCATATATCCGAGTCCCTGAGCCGTATCTGGCCGTGCAACACTCTCAGCGCCACAGACTGGATGAGAAGTATTATTTTAAGCAACACGTTAAGTTGACGAAACACTCGAGACAAATGTAATGAAAGTCAGATCGTGTGTTAGACGGGGCAGTGATATCACAAACCTGTTAATGGACGCATTCAAACACTTGTTCTGCTCCAGCTGTGTTCACCTTGCAGCTGCAGCTCTGAGGCTTTGATCCTGGATAAAGTGTTTAAGTCCTGGATGTTTAAAGTTTAACTTCTTCATGTGTCTGATATTAAAGTTCACTTTTCATTCAGGAAGTATGACGCTGCGCTGTCAGTGCGCTTCTCCATGTCTGTGATTGGTCGAATGCTCCAGATACCACCCCTCATGTGAACGCGCACCTAGCTAGATAGGACACGGCTGGCTGAGCGATCCACTTGATAACCAGCGTCGTAGGACAGTTTAGCGAGAGCGCGTATGTTTTGGATTAGGCCAACCGGCTAACTCCAACATATCAGGTTAGGTTGAACCAGGTTCGCAGTATAGGCCCCTGGTGAGACACACACACACACACACACACACACACATAAACACACCCACACACACCTCCAAGATGCACTACAAAGAGGACGACCTGGTGAGCCACACACACTCACACACACACACACACACACACACACACACACACCTCCAAGATGCACTACAAGGAGGACGACCTGGTGAGCCACACACCCACACACCCACACACACACACACACACACACACACACACACCTCCAAGATGCACTACAAGGAGGATGACCTGGTGAGCCACACACACACACACACACACCTCCAAGATGCACTACAAGGAGGACGACCTGGTGAGACACACACACACACACACACATACACACACCCACACACACCTCCAAGATGCACTACAAGGAGGACGACCTGGTGAGACACACACACACACACACACATACACACACCCACACACACCTCCAAGATGCACTACAAGGAGGACGACCTGGTGAGCCACACACAGACACACACAGACACACACACACGCACACACACCCACACACACACGCACCTCCAGCATCACACACACACCTTTACCTGCATGTGCATCTTGAAAACAAGAGAAGCTGTGTTCGTGCTCTGATCCCAGCGCTGTGTCTTGCAGGTGAAGCGCACTCTGTTCATTAACGGCATCTCTAAATACGCCGAGGAGAGTCAGATCAAGCAGCACTTTGAGTGAGTCCTCAACACACGCACTGTACATCAAATACACACTGTGCTCACAATAATGTCTTACCCACACACTAATTACATATATTTAATATGGATATATGACCCAAATATATATATATATATATATATATATATAAATATATATATATATATATATATATATATTTCATTAATTTCTTATTTTAAAAGTGACTTACCTGTATATCATTTCAATCTCTAATCTGTGTGAATCGGTGCTATTTCTCAATCCCACCCTGGTGCTGTTAAACTCCTGCACCTCCCCACGGGGCTAACGGAGCCCTGTCTGGTCTGAGATCACTCCCTGCGCTCATCTCTCATCTGCTTTGTACCAGCAGGTGGCAGCAGAGTCACATGTACAAGGTCTCCTATCATGCAAAATGCACTTTCTGATGTCTTCTCTACATCACCGTGTGTCCCGGTGTGTCCCCGGTGTGTCCCGGTGTGTCCCCGGTGTGTCCCCGGTGTGTCCCGGTGTGTCAGGAGACTTTCAAAGTGTCAGTAATAAACCCCTCTCTCTTCTCCTCCGTACCCACGTCTCTAAAACCGGGGAACAACGGAGCGGATCCTGATTTGCTGCGTCATGACCACATCACTAAAATGTGGGCGGGCTTTAAACCCACGGGCCAAAACTAACTCTCAGAGTTTCAGAGAGAGTCCTTGATGTGGTTTGGAACATGATGTGGAGTTCTGAGCAGGCATTAGCTCCCCCTCCTCTTTTTATTATTTTCGCGCTAAGGACCCAAAATCAGCGTTTCTCCAACAGGCTGAAACAGAGGGATATGACACGTGTTTTTATACATTTTTATTAGTGCTGTCAAAATTATCGCGTTAACGGCGGTAATTCATTTTTTGAATTAATTGCGTTAAAATATTTAACGCATGCGCAGAATGGCAGAAATTGTAATCGTTTGACAGCCCTAATTGCCTAAGAGTAGCATCAGGGGGTCCGCGGGGTGTTACAAAGTATTACACGGCCTTTCCCAAGGTGTTACAATCTGTAGCTTGTTGTCAGTAAGTGTCTGAAGGGTCCAGAGAGGTCGTGTTCTGCAGTCTGCCTGAGTGTAGTCGTGGCGTAGGTGTGCATTGTGATTCTGTAGTGTATTGATGGCATCCCGTTGGGTCTGACGTCATCTGAACAGGACATCGCCCGCTCACTGCTCGATAGCGCGAAGGTCCGTTTACGCCGGTTGTTAAACAACATCGTTATGGGGAAATGCAAGTCTGCGTCCAAATGGTTGGAAGATAAGGAGGAAGGACAATCAGTACTGTGTATAGTCAATGTGAGGTGAAGTGTGTCGCCAAGGTAACCGGTTAAAACTCAAAGTGGCGATGAGGTCTTAACACGTGTGCAAAGGGTCTTAAAAGAGGTCTTAAAGGCATCACATGTGACTTCAGGACTCATGCATCACACGTGACTTCAGGACTCCTGCATCACACGTGACTTCAGGACTCCTGCATCACACGTGACTTCAGGACTCCTGCATCACACGTGACTTCAGGACTCCTGCATCACACGTGACTTCAGGACTCCTGCATCACACGTGACTTCAGGACTCCTGCATCACACGTGACTTCAGGACTCCTGCATCACACGTGACTTCAGGACTCCTGCATCACACGTGACTTCAGGACTCCTGCATCACACGTGACTTCAGGACTCCTGCATCACACGTGACTTCAGGACTCCTGCATCACACGTGACTTCAGGACTCCTGCATCACACGTGACTTCAGGACTCCTGCATCGTGTGTGATAGGAGGCCGTCTCTGGTGTAATGACGTGTGTTCTTTGACTCTGCAGACAGGCGTATGAGAACTGCAAAGTGCTGGAAGCGAGGATCTGCTACAACGTGGCCAAGCTGATGGCTCTGAACGCGGAGAGGTGAGCTTCAGCAACGTCTCACCACACATCAATAATGCCTTATATCCATAGAGCCTTTCTGGGACTCAGAGTTGCTCTGAACAACAACAACAACAACAACTGACACAGACTCTTTGTCCACCCAAAAACATGAGGCGTTGCGTGATGTCAACAACATCTTATTCTTATCACTGTAGTTTGAATATGACTCTCTGTAGTTTGAATATAACTCTGTAGTTTAATATAACTCTGTAGTTTGAATATAACTCTGTAGTTTAATATAACTCTGTAGTTTGAATATAACTCTGTAGTTTAATATAACTCTGTAGTTTGAATATAACTCTCTGTAGTTTGAATATAACTCTGTAGTTTGAATATAACTCTCTGTAGTTTGAACATAACTCTGTAGTTTGAATATAACTCTGTAGTTTGAATATAACTCTCTGTAGTTTGAACATAACTCTGTAGTTTGAATATAACTCTCTGTAGTTTGAACATAACTCTGTAGTTTAATATAACTCTGTAGTTTGAATATAACTCTGTAGTTTGAATATAACTCTGTAGTTTGAATATAACTCTGTAGTTTGAATATAACTCTGTAGTTTGAATATAACTCTCTGTAGTTTGAATATAACTCTGTAGTTTGAATATAACTCTGTAGTTTGAATATAACTCTCTGTAGTTTGAATATAACTCACTGTAGTTTAAAATAACTCACTGTAGTTTGAATATAACTCTCTGTAGTTTGAATATAACTCTCTGTAGTTTGAATATAACTCTGTAGTTTGAATATAACTCTCTGTAGTTTGAATATAACTCTGTAGTTTAAAATAACTCGCTGTAGTTTGAATATAACACTGTAGTTTGAATATAACTCACTGTAGTTTAAAATACCTCGCTGTAGTTTAAAATACCTCGCTGTAGTTTGAATATAACTCTCTGTAGTTTAAATATAACTCTCTGTAGTTTGAATATAACTCACTGTAGTTTGAATATAACTCACTGTAGTTTGAATATAACTCACTGTAGTTTGAATATAACTCTGTAGTTTAATATATAACTCACTGTAGTTTGAATATAACTCACTGTAGTTTGAATATAACTCACTGTAGTTTAATATATAACTCACTGTAGTTTGAATATAACTGTCGTTTGAATATAACTCTGTAGTTTGAATATAACTCACTGTAGTTTGAATATAACTCACTGTAGTTTGAATATAACTCTCTGTAGTTTGAATATAACTCTGTAGTTTGAATATAACTCACTGTAGTTTAAAATACCTCGCTGTAGTTTGAATATAACTCTCTGTAGCTTAATATATAACTCTCTGTAGTTTGAATATAACTCACTGTAGTTTGAATATAACTCACTGTAGTTTGAATATAACTCACTGTAGTTTGAATATAACTCTCTGTAGTTTAATATATAACTCACTGTAGTTTGAATATAACTCACTGTAGTTTGAATATAACTCACTGTAGTTTGAATATAACTCACTGTAGTTTAATATATAACTCACTGTAGTTTGAATATAACTGTAGTTTGAATATAACTCTGTAGTTTGAATATAACTCTGTAGTTTGAATATAACTCTCTGTAGTTTGAATATAACTCTCTGTAGTTTGAATATAACTCACTGTAGTTTGAATATAACTCTCTGTAGTTTGAATATAACTCTCTGTAGTTTGAATATAACTCTCTGTAGTTTGAATATAACTCACTGTAGTTTAATATATAACTCTCTGTAGTTTGAATATAACTGTAGTTTGAATATAACTCTGTAGTTTGAATATAACTCTGTAGTTTGAATATAACTCTCTGTAGTTTGAATATAACTCTCTGTAGTTTGAATATAACTCACTGTAGTTTGAATATAACTCTCTGTAGTTTGAATATAACTCTCTGTAGTTTGAATATAACTCATTGTAGTTTGAATATAACTCTCTGTAGTTTGAATATAACTCTCTGTAGTTTGAATATAACTCTCTGTAGTTTGAATATAACTCTCTGTAGTTTGAATATAACTCACTGTAGTTTGAATATAACTCTCTGTAGTTTGAATATAACTCTCTGTAGTTTGAATATAACTCACTGTAGTTTGAATATAACTCTCTGTAGTTTGAATATAACTCACTGTAGTTTGAATATAACTCACTGTAGTTTGAATATAACTCTCTGTAGTTTGAATATAACTCTCTGTAGTTTGAATATAACTCTCTGTAGTTTGAATATAACTCACTGTAGTTTGAATATAACTCTCTGTAGTTTGAATATAACTCTCTGTAGTTTGAATATAACTCTCTGTAGTTTGAATATAACTCTCTGTAGTTTGAATATAACTCTCTGTAGTTTGAATATAACTCACTGTAGTTTGAATATAACTCTCTGTAGTTTGAATATAACTCTCTGTAGTTTGAATATAACTCATTGTAGTTTGAATATAACTCTCTGTAGTTTGAATATAACTCTCTGTAGTTTGAATATAACTCACTGTAGTTTGAATATAACTCTCTGTAGTTTGAATATAACTCACTGTAGTTTGAATATAACTCAGAGGGTGAGATCCTTGCAGTATTGCGGAGGTGGTAGAATGAGGTTGTAATTTATACCTAAGTTAACGTTAAGAGAGGTTGTGTTTCCTTTAACCTTTCCTTTAACCTCACGATGTGTTTCCTTTAACCTTTCCTTTAACCTCACGATGTGTTTCCTTTAACCTCACGATGTGTTTCCTTTAACCTTTCCTTTAACCTCACGTTGTGTTTCCTTTAACCTTTCCTTTAACCTCACGATGTGTTTCCTTTAACCTCACGATGTGTTTCCTTTAACCTTTCCTTTAACCTCACGTTGTGTTTCCTTTAACCTTTCCTTTAACCTCACGTTGTGTTTCCTTTAACCTCACGACTCACGATGTGTTTCCTTTAACCTCACGATGTGTTTCCTTTAACCTCACGTTGTGTTTCCTTTAACCTCACGACTCACGATGTGTTTCCTTTAACCTCACGATGTGTTTCCTTTAACCTCACGATGTGTTTCCTTTAACCTCACGATGTGTTTCCTTTAACCTCACGTTGTGTTTCCTTTAACCTCACGACTCACGATGTGTTTCCTTTAACCTCACGATGTGTTTCCTTTAACCTCACGATGTGTTTCCTTTAACCTCACGATGTGTTTCCTTTAACCTCACGATGTGTTCCTCAGGAAGAAGACGGAGCGCAGTAAGAAGTTCTTCACCGACCTGATGGTGAAGGAGCACGTTCCCACCATGATCAACCCCAAGCCCTGCGGACACCTGTGCTGCTGTGCCATCACCGGCTGCGAGGAGGTGAGGCTAACGCTAACGCATCCATCACCAGCTGCGAGGAGGTGAGGCTAACGCTAACGCATCCTCCAGAGGAGCTTCATTATGAGAGACCGTGGTGTCGCTTCCTGAGCCCTGATTGTAACCTGTTCAATGATAACGCGTCCACTCAGCCTCCTTCTTTAGGAAGCATGCATTTAACTAGTTTATATCCTCCGTCAGCTGGTTAACTCCGCCTCCATGCGTCCTTCAGGAGGAGGCGGTGAGCTACTACACCAAGACAGAGTCCAAGCTGAAGGAGGAGTACAGGAAGGAGAAGGAGAAGGTCAACACCAAGCCTCTGGGCATGGCCTTCGTCACCTTCCAGAACGAGGCCATGACCGCAGTGTGAGACACGGCATGACCCCTGACCCCACCTTTACCTGACCCCTACCTGACCCCACCTTTACCTGACCCCTAGCTGACCCCACCTTTACCTGACCCCACCTTTACCTGACCCCTACCTGACCCCACCTTTACCTGACCCCACCTTTACCTGACCCCTACCTGACCCCACCTTTACCTGACCCCACCTTTACCTGACCCCTACCTGACCCCACCTTTACCTGACCCCACCTTTACCTGACCCCTACCTGACCCCACCTTTACCTGACCCCACCTTTACCTGACCCCTACCTGACCCCACCTTTACCTGACCCCTAGCTGACCCCACCTTTACCTGACCCCACCTTTACCTGACCCCTAGCTGACCCCACCTTTACCTGACCCCTACCTGACCCCACCTTTACCTGACCCCACCTTTACCTGACCCCTACCTGACCCCACCTTTACCTGACCCCACCTTTACCTGACCCCACCTTTACCTGACCCTACCTTTACCTGACCCCTAGCTGACCCCACCTTTACCTGACCCCACCTTTACCTGACCCCTAGCTGACCCCACCTTTACCTGACCCCTAGCTGACCCCACCTTTACCTGACCCCACCTTTACCTGACCCCTAGCTGACCCCACCTTTACCTGACCCCACCTTTACCTGACCCTACCTTTACCTGACCCCTAGCTGACCCCACCTTTACCTGACCCCACCTTTACCTGACCCCTAGCTGACCCCACCTTTACCTGACCCCTAGCTGACCCCACCTTTACCTGACCCCACCTTTACCTGACCCCTAGCTGACCCCACCTTTACCTGACCCCACCTTTACCTGACCCCTACCTGACCCCACCTTTACCTGACCCCACCTTTACCTGACCCCTAGCTGACCCCACCTTTACCTGACCCCTAGCTGACCCCACCTTTACCTGACCCCACCTTTACCTGACCCCTACCTGACCCCACCTTTACCTGACCCTACCTTTACCTGACCCCTACCTGACCCCACCTTTACCTGACCCTACCTTTACCTGACCCCTAGCTGACCCCACCTTTACCTGACCCCACCTTTACCTGACCCCTACCTGACCCCACCGTTACTTGACCCCACCTTTACTTGACCCCACCTTTACCTGACCCCACCTTTACCTGACCCCTACCTGACCCCACCTTTACCTGACCCCACCTTTACTTGACCCCACCTTTACCTGACCCCACCTTTACCTGACCCCACCTTTACCTGACCCCTACCTGACCCCACCTTTACCTGACCCCACCTTTACCTGACCCCACCTTTACCTGACCCCACCTTTACCTGACCCCACCTTTATCTGACCCCACCTTTACCTGACCCCTACCTGACCCCACCGTTACCTGACCCCACCTTTACCTGACCCCTAGCTGACCCCACCTTTACCTGACCCCACCTTTACCTGACCCCACCTTTACCTGACCCCACCTTTACTTGACCCCACCTTTACTTGACCCCACCTTTACCTGACCCCACCTTTACCTGACCCCTAGCTGACCCCACCTTTACCTGACCCCACCTTTACCTGACCCCACCTTTACCTGACCCCACCTTTACCTGACCCCACCTTTACCTGACCCCTAGCTGACCCCACCTTTACCTGACCCCACCTTTACCTGACCCCACCTCTACCTGACCCCTACCTGACCCCACCTTTACCTGACCCCACCTTTACCTGACCCCACCTCTACCTGACCCCACCTTTACCTGACCCCACCTCTACCTGACCCCACCTCTACCTGACCCCTACCTGACCCCACCTTTACCTGACCCCACCTTTACCTGACCCCACCTCTACCTGACCCCACCTCTACCTGACCCCTACCTGACCCCACCTTTACCTGACCCCACCTTTACCTGACCCCACCTTTACCTGACCCCACCTTTACTTGACCCCACCTTTACTTGACCCCACCTTTACCTGACCCCACCTTTACCTGACCCCTAGCTGACCCCACCTTTACCTGACCCCACCTTTACCTGACCCCACCTTTACCTGACCCCACCTTTACCTGACCCCACCTTTACCTGACCCCTAGCTGACCCCACCTTTACCTGACCCCACCTTTACCTGACCCCACCTCTACCTGACCCCACCTTTACCTGACATTCATTGTGTAGTAACTCAGTGTGTTGTGTGTCAGTATTCTGAAGGACTTTATTGTGTAGTAACTCAGAGTGTTGTGCGTCAGTATTCTGAAGGACTTCATTGTGTAGTAACTCAGAGTGTTGTGCGTCAGTATTCTGAAGGACTTGATTGTGTAGTAACTCAGTGTGTTGTGCGTCAGTATTCTGAAGGACTTCATTGTGTAGTAACTCAGAGTGTTGTGCGTCAGTATTCTGAAGGACTTGATTGTGTAGTAACTCAGTGTGTTGTGTGTCTGAAGGACTTTATTGTGTAGTAACTCAGTTGTTGTGTGTCAGTATCCTGAAGGACTTGATCGTGTAGTAACTCAGAGTTGTGTGTCAGTATCCTGAAGGACTTCAACGCGTGTCAGGTGCAGGGCTGCCGCTGTCGCCAGGAGCCAGGATCCTCTCAGTTCAGCGAGGCGCTCCACGTTCACAACTGGAGCGTTTCCTACGCACCCGACCCGCAGAACGTCCGCTGGTGAGTCCTCTAGCTCCACCCGGTTTAAAACGCCACTGCGCACCAAACCAAACGCACTGTTCTCCTTTCAATGTATTGATATTGAACTTCACAGCCAGCGAAACGCTCCTCTCCACACACCTTAGGCTGAGATAGTAACTTGACTTACTGGTAATGCCACGTTTAGGGCTAAGTGCATGGATCCCATTACATGCTCATTGCATCTGTCTCCGTGTGTCAACGGACTTCCTGAATCTTTAGAATGCCACGAAAAAGGAAGTGCCATCCCTTTCAAAGTAAGATTTCAAAATAAAAGCTGCCTTCCAGCAGCTTGATACGTTCTTATTAGTGTTGCATGACCCCCCCCTGACCCCCGGCTGATGGTTTGTTCCTGCAGGGAGCACCTGTCTCTGGGCGGGATCTCCTGGTGGATCCGCTGCTTCATCATCAACGTCATCCTCTTCCTGCTGCTCTTCTTCCTCACCACTCCCGCCATCATCATCTCCACCATGGACAAGTTCAACGTCACCAAGCCTGTCGAGTATCTCAACGTAAGACAGTCCCCCAGCTTTGACATTAAAGGTCTCCTGTCATGCAAAATGCACTTTCTGTTGTCTTCTCTACATCACCATGTGTCCCCGGTGTGTCCCCCAGTGTGTGTCCCCCAGTGTGTGTGTCCCCCCCGTGTGTCAGGAGACTCTCAAACAGTCAGGAAATAGACCCCTCTCTCTTCTCCTCCGTACCCTCGTCTCTAAAAACGGGGAACTACGGAGCTGATCCAGATGTGCTGCTTCATGACCACATTACTAAAATGTGGGCGGGCTTTAAACCCACGGGCCAATCAGAAGCGTTGCTGTCAGAAACAATGAGACGTGTTCTGGAAGTGATGTGGTCTGTGTTCACATTAGCATGCTAGCACTCAGAGCTAACCTGTGCTGGAGAGAGAGTGAGGAAGCAGGAAGTCAACAGGAAGTCACCTGGTGGTAAACCAGAGAGAGAGAGAGTTTGAGCTCCATCCGGTTTCAGAGAGGATCGAGGGGGGGTGAGGCTAGAATTGGTGATCTGTTTGTGTAATATGAAACCTCTAAACCAGTAGAGCTTTGAAGTGATTCTTGTTTGTTGGTGTGTTTGGACAGAATCCCATCGTCACCCAGTTCTTCCCCACCCTGCTGCTGTGGGCCTTCTCCGCCCTGCTGCCCACCATCGTCTACTACTCCGCCTTCTTCGAGGCTCACTGGACCCGGTAACTAACCTAACTCCAGCATTCTCCCGAGTCTCACTTTAAAGGGGACCTATCATGCAAAATGCACCCTTGTACGTCTTCAATACATGAACATGTCCCCCCCCAGCGTGTCAGGGAACTCAACCCTCTCTCTTTTCCTCCGTACCCAAATCTCTAAAATCGGGGCTGGAACGGATCTGATACAGACTGATCCAGATTTGAAAATGCTCTGACGTCAGGAACGAGGAGCTCCGCCTATTTGGCCAACTCTCCACCTATCAGGGGAATGAGAGGTTGGGCCACGGCCGGCCATTGCTGCTCGAAAGCGCTGGAGACGCTGTAGTACATATGCCAGGCCTGTAGGTGGCGCTGCAGTCTGCCACAAAAGCAGCGAAGAAGACTTCCCGCGCATGGTTGCCATGGTTGCCCTTCTGTTTATTCTCCGCCGTGGCTCTTTCTCTCCCTCCCCCTCGCTGTAATTCTCTCCCGTAGTCCACCAGCAGATGACAAACAGCCACCTCTCCGCCTCTTCCAAGGAACGAGGGAGCCGTGCCGCAGAGTTTCAGTTCGATTTTTTTCCGCCGGTCAACATGTCCGTTAAAGTTTCAATCTTCCGGACAAAATGAGAAAAGTGCCGGTCAGAGGTCTTCTGTGTTATTTATTGAGCTTTAAAACAAATGAATAACGACTCTGTATAAGAATATAAGAATAAAACACGGAGGACGGAGATCTCATTTTCTCCCCCTCCTCTGACAGCCCAGCAGCTGATCAGAGCACGCTCCCCTCTCCTGCAGGGGGCGTGGTCAGCTGCAGGGGGCGTGGTCAGCTGCAGGGGGCGTGGTCAGCTTCAGGGGGCGTGGCCAGCTACAGGGGGCGTGGTCAGCTACAGGGGGGCGTGGTCAGCTGCGGCTCACAGAATCAGCCCCTGCAAAAACAGCGCTGTCATAGAGCAAATAGAGCGAAATGAGGCGTGGCTAAAACGCAGGATCTGTTTGGTATTTTGAAAAAATAACTATATTTATATACTTTATAGAGGTACAATAAAGCATGACAGGTCCACTTTAAGTTGCTCTGATGTCGTACAGAAAAGTCAAAACTAGCAGTTTAGCCCTTTTCAGTGAATACCGCATATTTGAACTATTTAAATGCTTGCTTTTATAATGATATGCAATGATTTCTTTGTGTGTACTTGATGCCGTTTACACACAAAAAATGTGTCAGATATTTAAATGGTTATCAACAACTTCCATTTGGATTTGTTGTTATTGCAGAACACTGAATGAACCCTGACTTCTCTCTGATTCCACCCTCTCCCCCCTGTGTGTCTGCAGGTCTGGAGAGAACAGGACGACGATGCACAAATGTTACACCTTCCTGATCTTCATGGTTCTGCTGCTGCCGTCTCTGGGACTCAGCAGGTAATAAATAATAATACAAATAAGATATAATAATATCAGCTGTCCTCACTGAATCCTCTCTGTTTTCCAGCCTGGATGTTTTCTTCCGCTGGCTCTTTGATAAGAAGTTCCTGGATGATGCCAAAGTCAGATTTGAGTGAGTTGGGTTTTATTTGACCTGCGGTTACAAACGTCCTGATTTATGCTCTTATAGTTCAGTGTGTTGTTAAAGGAAGAACAGAGCTTGCAGGCCTAAGGGGGAGAATATGAATTCAGTTCGTGCATTTTAGGAATAAAGTAAAAATAAGTATTTTCCTTATACCTGTGACTATGCATCTCTGTAGCTCTCTTCACGTATTTTATTCAGAAATGTGTTATGGTAGGAGGTCCTGCTCTAACGGAGGCGCTGTGCTCTCTTCAGGTGCGTCTTTCTGCCGGATAACGGAGCGTTCTTCGTCAACTACGTCATCGCCTCTGCGTTCATCGGTAACGCCATGGACCTGCTGAGGATCCCCGGCTTACTCATGTACATGATCCGCCTCTGCCTGGCCCGCTCCGCCGCCGACCGCCGCAACGTCAAGAGGGTGAGTAGTTCCTTCATAGCCCAACTTTAGCCTCCATTAGCTTAGCGGTGGTGACGTGAAGTCATGTGACCGTGCTGTAGTTCCTTTATAGCCCAACATTAGCCTCCTTTAGCTTAGCGGTGGTGAAGTCATGTGACCGTGCTGTAGTTCCTTTATAGCCCAACATTAGCCTCCTTTAGCTTAGCGGTGGTGACGTGAAGTCATGTGACCGTGCTGTAGTTCCTTTATAGCCCAACATTAGCCACCTTTAGCTTAGCGGTGGTGACGTGAAGTCATGTGACCGTGCTGTAGTTCCTCTATAGCCCAACATTAGCCACCTTTAGCTTAGCGGTGGTGACGTGAAGTCATGTGACCGTGCTGTAGTTCCTGTATAGCCCAACATTAGCCTCCTTTAGCTTAGCGGTGGTGACGTGAAGTCATGTGACCGTGCTGTAGTTCCTCTATAGCCCAACATTAGCCTCCTTTAGCTTAGCGGTGGTGACGTGAAGTCATGTGACCGTGCTGTAGTTCCTTTACAGCCCAACATTAGCCTCCTTTAGCTTAGCGGTGGTGACGTGAAGTCATGTGACCGTGCTGTAGTTCCTTTATAGCCCAACATTAGCCTCCTTTAGCTTAGCGGTGGTGACGTGAAGTCATGTGACCGTGCTGTAGTTCCTCTATAGCCCAACATTAGCCTCCTTTAGCTTAGCGGTGGTGACGTGAAGTCATGTGACCGTGCTGTAGTTCCTTTATAGCCCAACATTAGCCTCCTTTAGCTTAGCGGTGGTGACGTGAAGTCATGTGACCGTGCTGTAGTTCCTTTATAGCCCAACATTAGCCTCCTTTAGCTTAGCGGTGGTGACGTGAAGTCATGTGACCGTGCTGTAGTTCCTCTATAGCCCAACATTAGCCTCCTTTAGCTTAGCGGTGGTGACGTGAAGTCATGTGACCGTGCTGTAGTTCCTTTATAGCCCAACATTAGCCTCCTTTAGCTTAGCGGTGGTGAAGTCATGTGACCGTGCTGTAGTTCCTCTATAGCCCAACATTAGCCTCCTTTAGCTTAGCGGTGGTGACGTGAAGTCATGTGACCGTGCTGTAGTTCCTTTATAGCCCAACATTAGCCACCTTTAGCTTAGCGGTGGTGACGTGAAGTCATGTGACCGTGCTGTAGTTCCTCTATAGCCCAACATTAGCCACCTTTAGCTTAGCGGTGGTGACGTGAAGTCATGTGACCGTGCTGTAGTTCCTGTATAGCCCAACATTAGCCTCCTTTAGCTTAGCGGTGGTGACGTGAAGTCATGTGACCGTGCTGTAGTTCCTCTATAGCCCAACATTAGCCTCCTTTAGCTTAGCGGTGGTGACGTGAAGTCATGTGACCGTGCTGTAGTTCCTTTACAGCCCAACATTAGCCTCCTTTAGCTTAGCGGTGGTGACGTGAAGTCATGTGACCGTGCTGTAGTTCCTTTATAGCCCAACATTAGCCTCCTTTAGCTTAGCGGTGGTGACGTGAAGTCATGTGACCGTGCTGTAGTTCCTTTATAGCCCAACATTAGCCTCCTTTAGCTTAGCGGTGGCGACGTGAAGTCATGTGACCGTGCTGTAGTTCCTTTATAGCCCAACATTAGCCTCCTTTAGCTTAGCAGTGGTGAAGTGAAGTCATGTGACCGTGCTGTAGTTCCTTTATAGCCCAACATTAGCCTCCTTTAGCTTAGCGGTGGTGACGTGAAGTCATGTGACCGTGCTGTAGGTCCTTTATAGCCCAACATTAGCCTCCATTAGCTTAGCGGTGGTGACGTGAAGTCATGTGACCGTGCTGTAGTTCCTTTATAGCCCAACATTAGCCTCCTTTAGCTTAGCGGTGGTGAAGTCATGTGACCGTGCTGTAGTTCCTTTATAGCCCAACATTAGCCTCCTTTAGCTTAGCGGTGGTGACGTGAAGTCATGTGACCGTGCTGTAGTTCCTTTATAGCCCAACATTAGCCACCTTTAGCTTAGCGGTGGTGACGTGAAGTCATGTGACCGTGCTGTAGTTCCTCTATAGCCCAACATTAGCCACCTTTAGCTTAGCGGTGGTGACGTGAAGTCATGTGACCGTGCTGTAGTTCCTGTATAGCCCAACATTAGCCTCCTTTAGCTTAGCGGTGGTGACGTGAAGTCATGTGACCGTGCTGTAGTTCCTCTATAGCCCAACATTAGCCTCCTTTAGCTTAGCGGTGGTGACGTGAAGTCATGTGACCGTGCTGTAGTTCCTTTACAGCCCAACATTAGCCTCCTTTAGCTTAGCGGTGGTGACGTGAAGTCATGTGACCGTGCTGTAGTTCCTTTATAGCCCAACATTAGCCTCCTTTAGCTTAGCGGTGGTGACGTGAAGTCATGTGACCGTGCTGTAGTTCCTTTATAGCCCAACATTAGCCTCCTTTAGCTTAGCGGTGGTGACGTGAAGTCATGTGACCGTGCTGTAGTTCCTTTATAGCCCAACATTAGCCTCCTTTAGCTTAGCAGTGGTGAAGTGAAGTCATGTGACCGTGCTGTAGTTCCTTTATAGCCCAACATTAGCCTCCTTTAGCTTAGCGGTGGTGACGTGAAGTCATGTGACCGTGCTGTAGGTCCTTTATAGCCCAACATTAGCCTCCTTTAGCTTAGCGGTGGTGACGTGAAGTCATGTGACCGTGCTGTAGTTCCTTTATAGCCCAACATTAGCCTCCTTTAGCTTAGCGGTGGTGAGGTGAAGTCATGTGACCATGCTGTAGTTCCTTTATAGCCCAACATTAGCCTCCTTTAGCTTAGCGGTGGTGACGTGAAGTCATGTGACCGTGCTGTAGTTCCTTTATAGCCCAACATTAGCCACCTATAGTTTAGCGGTGGTGACGTGAAGTCATGTGACCGAGCTGTAGTTCCTCTATAGCCCAACATTAGCCTCCTTTAGCTTAGCGGTGGTGACGTGAAGTCATGTGACCGAGCTGTAGTTCCTTTATAGCCCAACATTAGCCTCCTTTAGCTTAGCGGTGGTGACGTGAAGTCATGTGACCGTGCTGTAGTTCCTTTATAGCCCAACATTAGCCTCCTTTAGCTTAGCGGTGGTGACGTAATGTGACCGTGCTGTAGTTCCTTTATAGCCCAACATTAGCTTTTATTTCAGAAATCATAAAGTGGTGTTAACAGGTTAATATGTGGAGATTAGCCTGATGAACTAAACGTGTAAGAATCATAAACGTTTTTTTGTCACAGAGATTACTTTCTGACAAAATCCAAAATGACATGGAGGACTCCCATTGGACCAGCTGAGTTCTCAGTGTGTGATAAGCGTTGCAGCCTCATGGTGGCGCTCTTCTCTAAAACACTTTCTCGTCTCGCAGCATCAGGCCTACGAGTTTCAGTTCGGAGCGGCGTACGCCTGGATGATGAACGTCTTCACGGTGGTGATGGCCTACAGCATCACCTGCCCCATCATCGTGCCCTTCGGTAACTCACACACCAGACCATAATAGTATTGAACCTGCATCAGAACTGCAATATTAATAGATAACGTTTAACCAGGAATGTTGGGGAAATCCTGAGTGTCCTCTTCCAGTCTGAGAGTAACATGCTAACAAAGGTATCAACTGCAGCTGTGAACATGACAGGATGACCTAGAAGAGCATCAGGACTGTTTGAGGCAGATGATAGCTATGTGATTAACATGATGATCAGCCTCTATGGCAGTGGTTCTCAAAGTGGGGGGCACGCATGCGCAGAGGCATGCCAGGGGGGGCGCGAGAGACCAGGAGGAAAAATGGTTATAAAAAAAAAGATTAAAGAAGGTATCGTGTGTGTGTGTGTGTGTGTGTGTGTGTGTGTGTGTGTGTGTGTGTGGTGTGTGTGTGTGTGTGTGTGTGTGTGTGTGTGGTGTGTGTGTGTGTGTGTGTGTGTGTGTGGTGTGTGTGTGTGTGTGTGTGTGTGTGTGTGTGGTGTGTGTGTGTGTGTGTGTGTGTGTGTGCGCTAAAGGACTCTCAGTGTTATCTCAGTGGGTCTCACGTTTATATGATCATTATAGTTATAAGAGAACAAATGAAAAACAGCTATGAAATGCTATATGACAGCAAAACGAGAATAACGTTTAAAAGGGTCAGTTTCACCTGGTGTTGAGAGAGGTATAGATCTCTCATGTTGCTCTCAACGTGCACCAGATCGATGCTTTAACTTCAGTATTTAAAAATAAATCTTCCCGGGGGAGCATGCCCCCGGACCCCCCTATGTGAGGTCCACTCACCACCTATACAAATAGCACTTGACCCCTGCTTACACCCATATGCCGTGAGCTGATTATCGAGCCTTCATTGTAACAGTCACACTGTGTGTGCGTGGGGAGTGTTGCAGAACGTTCCTCTGTAGCCCGGTGCATTAATGGGAAACCCTAAATGTCTGAGCACCCTCTATGAAACGTCAAGCTACCCCACAGCACCCCCAAAATAAATCTCTGGCGCCGCCACTGAGCCTGACAGAAAAAGTTTGAGAACCACTGCTCTATGGAGATGAGACATATGACAAGCATGCTCATTTCTGAAGTAAACATTGAATACTGCTTTGGATTCCTCCATCTTGTGACTGTGACTCCCTCTCTTGGATATCAGCGTGTGAAGGACACTGCTCAGGAACTAGCTGATGCTCTGCATGTGATGACTCCTCCCTTCTGGAGAGGGTCACAGACACACGGATCCTGAGGCTGAAGCTCAAGCCGGGGACGAGGGATAATTAACATTTTGAAGTATTCTGAAAAGTCAGGAAGGAGATGTGGATTCATGTCGTATTCCTAAAACTACACATACTTTTTGAACCTCTGATATAACTTCCTGATACACAAGTGTTTAGTCGGTGTTGTAGATCTTTATTGATCCCAATGTGGGAAATGTTTGCGTTGCAGCAGCATACAAAGACAAGAACATTGAAAAGAAGTCAACAATCCAAAATGTAAACATCTCAAATAGAAATATTACAAAAGTAAATAAATAGAAATGTACAGTAACCAAATATAAAGCAGGATATTATACATACATGGATTGAGCAAGGAATGGATTATTAAATATTAGTTTGATTATAAATGTACAGTGGGATTGTGATCTAACTCCCTCATTCCTCACCTGTGTGACTTCAGGTCTGATGTACATGCTGCTGAAACACCTGGTGGACAGGTACAACATGTACTACGCCTACCTGCCCTCCAAGCTGGACAAGAAGATCCACTCTGCAGCCGTCACTCAGGTGGTGGCCGCCCCCATCCTCTGCCTCTTCTGGCTGCTCTTCTTCTCCACCATGCGCACAGGTGAGCCCGCCCCCTGCTGATCACCTGTAACACTCTGTAGGGTTAACTCTCTCTCTGTCTGTACTTCCTCTCTCCTGATGTGGATGCTAACTCACTTGTACGCTGGTTAACATGTACTTGTTGTTGAATGCTAAATCATGCTAGCTGCTAATATGCCCTCAGGTTTCGAGACGCCCACCTCCATGTTCACTCTGGTGGTGCTGATCGTCACCATCGTGGTCTGTCTGTCTCACGTCTGCTTCGGACACTTCAAGTACCTCAGCGCTCACAACTACAAGGTACTGCAGGTTTAATCGATCTGGAACACACGAGTGTTGCCGTCCAGAGTCTCACTGTGTGCCTCTGTCTCAGACCGACACTAAGGAGAACGATGTGGACGTCGTGGAGAACGGACGCCCAGCTCGCCCCTCGTCCTCGCCCACCATCAAAGCTCGGGTGAGTGGATCCACCTCATCGGCTCCAGCTCTTATCCGTGGCATCCACACTTCTTCTCTGAGGGCTCCCACAGGACTGTTGGGAGCCCTCTTCCTATTATAGACACGTGCATTTTCAAACATTTGGATGTACACAAGACATCTATTGTTGTTGTGTCCCTCCTCTCTAACCTGTTGTTGTTGTTTTGTTCCTCCTCTCTAAGCTGTTGTTTTGTTCCTCCTCTCTAAGCTGTTGTTGTTATTGTTGTGTCCCTCCTCTCTAAACTGTTGTTGTTGTGTTCCTCCTCTCTAAGCTGTTGTTGTTGTTGTGTCCCTCCTCTCTAAGCTGTTGTTGTTGTGTTCCTCCTCTCTAAGCTGTTGTTGTTGTTGTGTCCCTCCTCTCTAACCTGTTGTTGTTGTTGTTGTTGTGCAGCGGCAGACGCAGCAGCAGATCCACATGCAGCAGCAGATGTACATCGCTCAGGTTCTGCAGGAGGGCGGCAGCAACACCGAGGAGGACCGAGGCTCGGCGCAGGACGAGGACCTGTTGAACGGCGGGAACAGCATCAACGAGGCGGATTTTCAGTCAGGGGAGGACAGTCTGATAGCAAACGAGGTCCACCAGTAGCTGGGGGTGGAGCCAGGGGGAGGGGGCGGAGCTAAACAACACAACCGTTAGATCATGACACATAGACACGCCTACAGATAGACTGACACGGTTAGCTCCACCCCCTCCCAGCTCGAAGACTCGACCCTGACCTGGAAACCCGACGGACACGGCTCCACAGGAACTCACTGTACATAACCACAAAGCCAAAACCTTAGTTTGTTTCTCGGTGTGGGGGGCGGGGTCTCGGTGTGGGGGGCGGGGGTCTCGGTGTGGGGGGCGGGGCTTAACAATTAGTTCCTGGGCTGGATTTTGTTCGTTCGCACTTGTGTCTTGACTCCTGATCCCACCGCAGGTTGCCGGTTCGATGCTGAGGCTGTCCCGTCCCCCCGGTGGACGCTTCCAGAACAAGGCCCCCGTTACACCGCCCTCCTCGACATCGGAGTGCTCAATAAGTCGCCAACCGCCAGCTCTCGTAGTGGTAGAAGCTTACGCAGACGCCGTCTCCCTCTCCCTCTGAACCTGCCGGTACGTTCCACACCCCTCTTGGCTCCTCTGACCTCTGAACCTGCCGGTACGTTCCACACCCCTCTTGCTCCTCTGACCTTTGAACCTGCCGGTACGTTCCACACCCCTCTTGGCTCCTCTGACCTTTGAACCTGCCGGTACGTTCCACACCCCTCTTGGCTCCTCTGACCTTTGAACCTGCCGGTACGTTCCACACCCCTCTTGGCTCCTCTGACCTCTGAACCTGCCGGTACGTTCCACACCCCTCTTGGCTCCTCTGACCTTTGAACCTGCCGGTACGTTCCACACCCCTCTTGGCTCCTCTGACCTCTGAACCTGCCGGTACGTTCCACACCCCTCTTGGCTCCTCTGACCTTTGAACCTGCCGGTACGTTCCACACCCCTCTTGGCTCCTCTGACCTTTGAACCTGCCGGGACGTTCCACACCCCTCTTGGCTCCTCTGACCTTTGAACCTGCCGGTATGTTCCACACCCCTCTTGGCTCCTCTGACCTTTGAACCTGCCGGTACGTTCCACACCCCTCTTGGCTTCACTGCATGTTGTTCAAAGTGCCGTCTGGACCCCCCCCCCGTGCGGACTGCTCCTCGGCCGCGCCTGATCATGTTTGAACTTCGTGTTATAAAATGTGCACTTCAGAAAATGTCATAAAACCATATTTGGCGATGATGCAACGCGTTTCAAACCCTTCTTGAGAGCAGACGCGTTCCCGACGGTTCTGAGCACCGTATAGATGTAATGGTGTCATCTCTCATTGGCGGTCCTTCAGGTTATGGCCTTTTGAACGGGGCCGTAGGACGCGGGGAGGCGGCTGGGCGGGTTATGGCCTTTTGAACGGGGCCGTAGGACGCGGGGAGGCGGCTGGGCGGGTTATGGCCTTTTGAACGGGGCCGTAGGACGCGGGGAGGCGGCTGGGCGGGTTATGGCCTTTTGAACGGGGCCGTAGGACGCGGGGAGGCGGCTGGGCGGGTTATGGCCTTTTGAACGGGGCCGTAGGACGCGGGGAGGCGGCTGGGCGGGTTATGGCCTTTTGAACGGGGCCGTAGGACGCGGGGAGGCGGCTGGGCGGGTTATGGCCTTTTGAACGGGGCCGTAGGACGCGGGGAGGCGGCTGGGCGGGTTATGGCCTTTTGAACGGGGCCGTAGGACGCGGGGAGGCGGCTGGGCGGGTTATGGCCTTTTGAACGGGGCCGTAGGACGCGGGGAGGCGGCTGGGCGGGTTATGGCCTTTTGAACGGGGCCGTAGGACGCGGGGAGGCGGCTGGGCGGGTTATGGCCTTTTGAACGGGGCCGTAGGACGCGGGGAGGCGGCTGGGCGGGTTATGGCCTTTTGAACGGGGCCGTAGGACGCGGGGAGGCGGCTGGGCGGGTTATGGCCTTTTGAACGGGGCCGTAGGACGCGGGGAGGCGTCTGGGCGGGTTATGGCCTTTTGAACGGGGCCGTAGGACGCGGGGAGGCGGCTGGGCGGGTTATGGCCTTTTGAACGGGGCCGTAGGACGCGGGGAGGCGGCTGGGCGGGTTATGGCCTTTTGAACGGGGCCGTAGGACGCGGGGAGGCGTCTGGGCGGGTTATGGCCTTTTGAACGGGGCCGTAGGACGCGGGGAGGCGGCTGGGCGGGTTATGGCCTTTTGAACGGGGCCGTAGGACGCGGGGAGGCGTCTGGGCGGGTTATGGCCTTTTGAACGGGGCCGTAGGACGCGGGGAGGCGGCTGGGCGGGTTATGGCCTTTTGAACGGGGCCGTAGGACGCGGGGAGGCGTCTGGGCGGGTTATGGCCTTTTGAACGGGGCCGTAGGACGCGGGGAGGCGGCTGGGCGGGTTATGGCCTTTTGAACGGGGCCGTAGGACGCGGGGAGGCGGCTGGGCGGGTTATGGCCTTTTGAACGGGGCCGTAGGACGCGGGGAGGCGGCTGGGCGGGTTATGGCCTTTTGAACGGGGCCGTAGGACGCGGGGAGGCGTCTGGGCGGGTTATGGCCTTTTGAACGGGGCCGTAGGACGCGGGGAGGCGGCTGGGCGGGTTATGGCCTTTTGAACGGGGCCGTAGGACGCGGGGAGGCGGCTGGGCGGGTTATGGCCTTTTGAACGGGGCCGTAGGACGCGGGGAGGCGGCTGGGCGGGTTATGGCCTTTTGAACGGGGCCGTAGGACGCGGGGAGGCGGCTGGGCGGGTTATGGCCTTTTGAACGGGGCCGTAGGACGCGGGGAGGCGGCTGGGCGGGTTATGGCCTTTTGAACGGGGCCGTAGGACGCGGGGAGGCGGCTGGGCGGGTTATGGCCTTTTGAACGGGGCCGTAGGACGCGGGGAGGCGGCTGGGCGGGTTATGGCCTTTTGAACGGGGCCGTAGGACGCGGGGAGGCGGATGGTGTTCCGGGCGAAGCCACTGCAGTCGCCTCAGACCAAAACAAAGTGCACATTTTAAACGTGTCCTGGCGTTCGTGCAGCACTGGCTGCTTCCCCTCCGAACCACTGCACTCAGCCCCTCTCTCCTCTGGCCCGGACCACCTCCGCCCGTTCACTCTGACAAAGGGAGGGGGGGGGTCCGTGTGGGGTTAGCAACGCTTCTCTTCCGCGGGGAGAACTTTGCCGTTGGAGACGCAGAAGAGCAGGGCTTTTCATCCGGACGTCTACCCACAAGGGGGGGGGGTGCGGTGTGTGTGTGTGTGTGTGTGTGTGTGTGTGTGTGTGTGTGTGTGTGTGTGTGTGTGTGTGGTGTGTGTGTGTGGGTGTGTGTGTGTGTGTGGTGTGTGTGTGTGTGTGTGTGTGTGTGTGTGTGTGTGTGTGTGTGTGTGTGTGGTGTGTGTGGTGTGTGTGTGTGTGTGTGTGTGTGGACATAGCGCTGGACTATGAAGGCTGCAGGACGTCGGGGGGCCTCTGCACGCCGGAGAACACGCAGCGTGTGTCCCGAGGTGTTTATTATTTGCAGACGGAGCTCCTCTTCGTCTCCACGGCGACTGGCGGAGCTCCTCTTCGTCTCCACGGCGACTGGCGGAGCTCCTCTTCGTCTCCACGGCGACTGGCGGAGGGATGGAAGTGTGTCTGAGCTTCAGCAGCTCTCAGCCGACCGCAGCACCAAATGTGTTACGTTTAGTTTTCCCCTGAAAAGCATCTTTTAATCCCAGCTAGCTCGCGATGCTAACCCCTGGCCGGCCAGCCCTAGCGTTGCTTTGAACATGATGTAATCTGAGAAAATAACGTCTTGGTATCAAACATTTCCCAACAGCATTCAGACGTGCACAGAGCGTCTACATGTGATTTAGATGATGTTCCCGTCTGGATTCTGTCTTCTCCGTTTTAGCCAACTCATTGTTTATCAGTTTTGACGTATGTGTTCTTAACTCCCGTCCCAGTCTCATCCACCTCAACATGAGCTGTATCGACGATAGGCTGAGAGCTGCTGCGTTCACTGACGCCTCGGAGTCGTGGGAACCGAAGGCGCTTGTGTGATATTTTTGTAACCTGCCGACCGGAGTATTTGATACTGAACGTGTATTAAAGGAACGCCCATAGCTGTGGCGATGCTGTTGTGACCTGTAACTAACGTTTTTAATATTCAGCCGCTGCTTTTTGCTTTTCTTAGTTTTTTAAACCGTTGCTGAAGTTGTGAAAAGACGAATGTGAAGCGAAGACAGACGAGTGTGAAATACAATGTGTGTAAATAGCCATGGAACACATCTCCCAGCCGACTCCATTAACTTATTGCTGTGACATCTTTATCTCCGCTCCAGGGTGTTTGCACCGTGGAGCGTTTGTCCTGTTTCTGTTACTTGATCAATAAAACTGGCTCTCGTCTCCCCGTGGTCCCTCTGTGTCCATGGCCTCTCCAGTCTGCTTTCAAAGACCAGCACCTTACTGGACGCTAAAAACATCCATTTAGAATGTCCCGTTAAGTTAATGAATCCAATGTAAAAAACTAAATATGAGAAATCTATTTGTTATCACTGACATTTAATTTAGAATCTTGATATTCAGCAAAAAAATGTAATTGAATTTTAATTGAAAAACTTTGGTCACGTTTTCTACCGTTGTATTTATACTGGGATTCAGGTAAGAGTGGGCGGGGGCTAACCGGGTGGGCGGGGCTTATCGTGCTGCGAACGCCTAAAATACAAGATGACGTCACGTATGAACGGCTTTGCGACTGAGGGCGACATGCAGTCTATTAAAGCATGTTGCATCATGGGGGACCTTCACCTGAGACGGGATTTATTTGATCCTGTGGCGCACACGGGCGTCCGTACCTTCAGGGTCGTCTCCTTTCTGACACTCTGGTTACTTTGTTCTATACATGTTGCACCAGCACAAAATGCATTTCGTCGTGTCTTAAAGAAAACCTGAGAGGTTAGTCACCATCGACCTCAGGAGTCCAGAGGTCGCGCTTTGACGAGACGACCTCACTGCGCCCTCTGATCCTGGCTTTGAAACCCAAAAGAAAAATCAATCTCTTCGATCCATTTCTGAAAAGTTGAACAAATAGCACATCATTTATTTAATGTGAAAAACCAAATGAATATTTCCCAAACAGCCAAAACGTGCGATGGACAGGACATTCGTTTAGAATGTTGATATTTTAATTGAAAGACATAAGAAAAATACTTTTAAGGGTCGTTTAATTTCTTATGTTATTTTCTACGTTGCCCCGACGGGAGCACGGAATCAGTTCGTGGTGCTTCAGTGAACGACGACCAACATGAGATGCTTTGATCCAGACGATCTCCTCCGAGGGGAAGGCCGTGACTGGGTGAGCTCTGTCGAGATGTCGAGCGCTTGAACAGCGAAAAAGATGAAACATGAGAAACTAGTTGAAATGTAGAAAAACACTGAGGAGACTATGGGGGGTCTGGGTCTTCTTATCGGTTCACGTGAACATCCAGAGGACCCAATACAGGTAGACCCTGACCCAGACTGAGACTGAGAATGAAACCTCAGTTTATTTTGTTCCAGTCAAACACGGAGCTTTCACTGAGAAATAAAAACACTTTGAACGTTTGGTCACTCTTCATCGGGATTTGATGATAACTGGAGGGGGGTCACACCGGAGGCTGGACCTCCTCCTCAGTCTGGACCTGGACCTCATTCTCGATCTGGACCTCCTCCTCAGACTGGACCTCCTCCTCAGTCTGGACCTCCTCCTCAGACTGGACCTCATGTTCGATCTGGACCTCCTCCTCAGTCTGGACTTCCACCTCAGCCTGGACCTCCTCCTCAGACTGGACCTCATGTTCGATCTGGACCTCCTCCTCAGTCTGGACCTCCTCCTCGTTCTGGACCTCCTTTTCCATCAGGACTTCCACCTCCTCATCAGTCTGAACCTCCTCCTCCTGGACCTCCTTTTCAAACAGGACTTCCAGCTCCTCTGCTATCTGGACCTCCTCCTCCTCCTCGGTTTGGACCTCCTCCTCCACCTGCTGAAGAAATACAAGAACCCACATTTAGCCGAAAACCCCTTTTACCTTTTCCAAGTCTGCAAAATAAAAATAAAACTGGATCAGTCCAGTTCTGAGGTCTCTACCCTGGTTCCTCTCTGACACTCAGAAAGTGGATCAGTCCAGTTCTGAGGTCTGTACCCTGGTTCCTCTCTGACACTCAGAAAGTGGATCAGTCCAGTTCTGAGGTCTGTACCCTGGTTCCTCTCTGACACTCAGAAAGTGGATCAGTCCAGTTCTGAGGTCTGTACCCTGGTTCCTCTCTGACACTCAGAAAGTGGATCAGTCCAGTTCTGAGGTCTGTACCCTGGTTCCTCTCTGACACTCAGAAAGTGGATCAGTCCAGTTCTGAGGTCTGTACCCTGGTTCCTCTCTGACACTCAGAAAGTGGATCAGTCCAGTTCTGAGGTCTGTACCCTGGTTCCTCTCTGACACTCAGAAAGTGGATCAGTCCAGTTCTGAGGTCTGTACCCTGGTTCCTCTCTGACACTCAGAAAGTGGATCAGTCCAGTTCTGAGGTCTGTACCCTGGTTCCTCTCTGACACTCAGAAAGTGGATCAGTCCAGTTCTGAGGTCTGTACCCTGGTTCCTCTCTGACACTCAGAAAGTGGATCAGTCCAGTTCTGAGGTCTGTACCCTGGTTCCTCTCTGACACTCAGAAAGTGGATCAGTCCAGTTCTGAGGTCTTACCCTGGTTCCTCTCTGACACTCAGAAAGTGGATCAGTCCAGTTCTGAGGTCTGTACCCTGGTTCCTCTCTGACACTCAGAAAGTGGATCAGTCCAGTTCTGAGGTCTGTACCCTGGTTCCTCTCTGACACTCAGAAAGTGGATCAGTCCAGTTCTGAGGTCTGTACCCTGGTTCCTCTCTGACACTCAGAAAGTGGATCAGTCCAGTTCTGAGGTCTGTACCCTGGTTCCTCTCTGACACTCAGAAAGTGGATCAGTCCAGTTCTGAGGTCTGTACCCTGGTTCCTCTCTGACACTCAGAAAGTGGATCAGTCCAGTTCTGAGGTCTGTACCCTGGTTCCTCTCTGACACTCAGAAAGTGGATCAGTCCAGTTCTGAGGTCTGTACCCTGGTTCCTCTCTGACACTCAGAAAGTGGATCAGTCCAGTTCTGAGGTCTGTACCCTGGTTCCTCTCTGACACTCAGAAAGTGGATCAGTCCAGTTCTGAGGTCTGTACCCTGGTTCCTCTCTGACACTCAGAAAGTGGATCAGTCCAGTTCTGAGGTCTGTACCCTGGTTCCTCTCTGACACTCAGAAAGTGGATCAGTCCAGTTCTGAGGTCTGTACCCTGGTTCCTCTCTGACACTCAGAAAGTGGATCAGTCCAGTTCTGAGGTCTGTACCCTGGTTCCTCTCTGACACTCAGAAAGTGGATCAGTCCAGTTCTGAGGTCTGTACCCTGGTTCCTCTCTGACACTCAGAAAGTGGATCAGTCCAGTTCTGAGGTCTGTACCCTGGTTCCTCTCTGACACTCAGAAAGTGGATCAGTCCAGTTCTGAGGTCTGTACCCTGGTTCCTCTCTGACACTCAGAAAGTGGATCAGTCCAGTTCTGAGGTCTGTACCCTGGTTCCTCTCTGACACTCAGAAAGTGGATCAGTCCAGTTCTGAGGTCTGTACCCTGGTTCCTCTCTGACACTCAGAAAGTGGATCAGTCCAGTTCTGAGGTCTGTACCCTGGTTCCTCTCTGACACTCAGAAAGTGGATCAGTCCAGTTCTGAGGTCTGTACCCTGGTTCCTCTCTGACACTCAGAAAGTGGATCAGTCCAGTTCTGAGGTCTGTACCCTGGTTCCTCTCTGACACTCAGAAAGTGGATCAGTCCAGTTCTGAGGTCTGTACCCTGGTTCCTCTCTGACACTCAGAAAGTGGATCAGTCCAGTTCTGAGGTCTGTACCCTGGTTCCTCTCTGACACTCAGAAAGTGGATCAGTCCAGTTCTGAGGTCTGTACCCTGGTTCCTCTCTGACACTCAGAAAGTGGATCAGTCCAGTTCTGAGGTCTGTACCCTGGTTCCTCTCTGACACTCAGAAAGTGGATCAGTCCAGTTCTGAGGTCTGTACCCTGGTTCCTCTCTGACACTCAGAAAGTGGATCAGTCCAGTTCTGAGGTCTGTACCCTGGTTCCTCTCTGACACTCAGAAAGTGGATCAGTCCAGTTCTGAGGTCTGTACCCTGGTTCCTCTCTGACACTCAGAAAGAGGATCAGTCCAGTTCTGAGGTCTGTACCCTGGTTCCTCTCTGACACTCAGAAAGTGGATCAGTCCAGTTCTGAGGTCTGTACCCTGGTTCCTCTCTGACACTCAGAAAGTGGATCAGTCCAGTTCTGAGGTCTGTACCCTGGTTCCTCTCTGACACTCAGAAAGTGGATCAGTCCAGTTCTGAGGTCTGTACCCTGGTTCCTCTCTGACACTCAGAAAGTGGATCAGTCCAGTTCTGAGGTCTGTACCCTGGTTCCTCTCTGACACTCAGAAAGTGGATCAGTCCAGTTCTGAGGTCTGTACCCTGGTTCCTCTCTGACACTCAGAAAGTGGATCAGTCCAGTTCTGAGGTCTGTACCCTGGTTCCTCTCTGACACTCAGAAAGTGGATCAGTCCAGTTCTGAGGTCTGTACCCTGGTTCCTCTCTGACACTCAGAAAGTGGATCAGTCCAGTTCTGAGGTCTGTACCCTGGTTCCTCTCTGACACTCAGAAAGTGGATCAGTCCAGTTCTGAGGTCTGTACCCTGGTTCCTCTCTGACACTCAGAAAGTGGATCAGTCCAGTTCTGAGGTCTGTACCCTGGTTCCTCTCTGACACTCAGAAAGTGGATCAGTCCAGTTCTGAGGTCTGTACCCTGGTTCCTCTCTGACACTCAGAAAGTGGATCAGTCCAGTTCTGAGGTCTGTACCCTGGTTCCTCTCTGACACTCAGAAAGTGGATCAGTCCAGTTCTGAGGTCTGTACCCTGGTTCCTCTCTGACACTCAGAAAGTGGATCAGTCCAGTTCTGAGGTCTGTACCCTGGTTCCTCTCTGACACTCAGAAAGTGGATCAGTCCAGTTCTGAGGTCTGTACCCTGGTTCCTCTCTGACACTCAGAAAGTGGATCAGTCCAGTTCTGAGGTCTGTACCCTGGTTCCTCTCTGACACTCAGAAAGTGGATCAGTCCAGTTCTGAGGTCTGTACCCTGGTTCCTCTCTGACACTCAGAAAGTGGATCAGTCCAGTTCTGAGGTCTGTACCCTGGTTCCTCTCTGACACTCAGAAAGTGGATCAGTCCAGTTCTGAGGTCTGTACCCTGGTTCCTCTCTGACACTCAGAAAGTGGATCAGTCCAGTTCTGAGGTCTGTACCCTGGTTCCTCTCTGACACTCAGAAAGTGGATCAGTCCAGTTCTGAGGTCTGTACCCTGGTTCCTCTCTGACACTCAGAAAGTGGATCAGTCCAGTTCTGAGGTCTGTACCCTGGTTCCTCTCTGACACTCAGAAAGTGGATCAGTCCAGTTCTGAGGTCTGTACCCTGGTTCCTCTCTGACACTCAGAAAGTGGATCAGTCCAGTTCTGAGGTCTGTACCCTGGTTCCTCTCTGACACTCAGAAAGTGGATCAGTCCAGTTCTGAGGTCTGTACCCTGGTTCCTCTCTGACACTCAGAAAGTGGATCAGTCCAGTTCTGAGGTCTGTACCCTGGTTCCTCTCTGACACTCAGAAAGTGGATCAGTCCAGTTCTGAGGTCTGTACCCTGGTTCCTCTCTGACACTCAGAAAGTGGATCAGTCCAGTTCTGAGGTCTGTACCCTGGTTCCTCTCTGACACTCAGAAAGTGGATCAGTCCAGTTCTGAGGTCTGTACCCTGGTTCCTCTCTGACACTCAGAAAGTGGATCAGTCCAGTTCTGAGGTCTGGTTCACTCGAAAGGGATCGTCCGTGGGCTGTACCCTGGCTCTCTGACACTCAGAACTGATTTCAAAATGTGAAGATTGCTGGTTTATAAAGCATCGAATGGTTTTAATGGTTTAAGGCACAAAAATAACAGAAACCAAACGACAAACCGAGCAGGAAGAGGCAGAACCCCACGGGGCGTATCTAAAGCCTCCACCTAGTGCTGCGAACCGGTACTGGACTTGAGTCTGGACCTGAACCTGAGGTCAGGTAAGCAGCACTACCTCCACCTGCATGATGTTAACACCACCCTCTAAACCCTTAAAGCTTGTCTTCACCTGAGAGGCGATGTTCTGCAGCGGAGCCGCCTCCACATGCTGCTGCAGTGACATCACTTCCTGTCGAGCCTGCAAACAATACAGGTGACAGTTAGACCTCACGTCTTGTTGCCGGGCAGGCTCCAGGTGTTGAAGGTGCTCCAGGTGTTAGTCAAGGTCATGATATATCAGGTAATGAGGCTCCAGGTGTTAGTCAAGGTCATGATATATTAGGTACTGAGGCTCCAGGTGTTGAAGGTGCTCCAGGTGTTAGTCAAGGTCATGATATATCAGGTAATGAGGCTCCAGGTGCTGAAGGTGCTCCAGGTGTTAGTCAAGGTCATGATATATTAGGTACTGAGGCTCCAGGTGTTGAGTCAAGGTCATGATATATTAGGTAAAGAGGCTCCAGGTGTTAGTAAAGGTCATGATATATCAGGTGATGAGGCTCCAGGTGTTGAAGGTGCTCCAGGTGTTAGTCAAGGTCATGATATATTAGGTAAAGAGGCTCCAGGTGTTAGTCAAGGTCATGATATATCAGGTAATGAGGCTCCAGGTGTTGAAGGTGCTCCAGGTGTTAGTAAAGGTCATGATATATTAGGTAATGAGGCTCCAGGTGTTAGTCAAGGTCATGATATATCAGGTAATGAGGCTCCAGGTGTTGAAGGTGCTCCAGGTGTTCCAGGTGTTAGTAAAGGTCATGATATATGAGGTAACGAGGCTCCAGGTGTTAGTCAAGGTCATGATATATTAGGTGATGAGGCTCCAGGTGTTCCAGGTGTTAGTAAAGGTCATGATATATTAGGTAACGAGGCTCCAGGTGTTCCAGGTGTTAGTCAAGGTCATGATATATCAGGTAATGAGGCTCCAGGTGTTGAAGGTGCTCCAGGTGTTCCAGGTGTTAGTAAAGGTCATGATATATTAGGTAACGAGGCTCCAGGTGTTAGTCAAGGTCATGATATATTAGGTACTGAGGCTCCAGGTGTTGAAGGTGCTCCAGGTGTTAGTCAAGGTCATGATATATCAGGTAATGAGGCTCCAGGTGCTGAAGGTGCTCCAGGTGTTAGTCAAGGTCATGATATATTAGGTACTGAGGCTCCAGGTGTTGAAGGTGCTCCAGGTGTTAGTCAAGGTCATGATATATTAGGTAAAGAGGCTCCAGGTGTTAGTAAAGGTCATGATATATTAGTTAATGAGGCTCCAGGTGTTCCAGGTGTTAGTCAAAGTCATGATATATCAGGTAATGAGGCTCCAGGTGTTGAAGGTGCTCCAGGTGTTCCAG
>CM070480.1:935879-958379 GCA_036324585.1 Champsocephalus esox | reverse complement strand
GAATATATATATTTTTTAATTGTAAATAATTAGAAACATTATTTATGTGCACAAGTACACAGCACCCCACCTAGCACCCCACACATAACAAGCTGTCCCGAGTTCCTCCGGCTGCAGTTGCGCAGACGGCCGGTGGGTGGCAGCAGAGCGCTGGGAGCAGAGGGAGGTGAGGAGACGGATATGACGGATGACGGGGGCGACGGAAATACACCCGAACATATCTGGTGTCTGCCGTGCAGCACTCTCAGCGCCACAGACTGGATGAAGCATTATGTTAGCAACACGTTGAGTTGAGGACACTCTGGGTCAGAGGTGATGAGAGTCAGACGGTGTGTTAGACGGGCCGTGACATCATGAACCTGCTGATGGACGCATTCCAACACTTGCTCTGCTCCAGCTGTGTTCACCTTGCAGCTGCAGCTCTGAGGCTCTGATCCTGATCAAGTGTTTGAGTCATGTTTAAAGTTTAACTTCTTCATGTGTCTGATATTAGAGTTCACTCTTCATTCAGGAAGTATGACGCTGCGCTGTCAGCAGCTTCTCCATGTCTGTGATTGGTCGAATGCTCCAGATCCCACCCCTCTCATGTGAGAGCTAGCCGCTAGGAGACGTCCTGCTGTCCACGTGGAGCTAGCCGCTAGGAGACGTCCTGATGTCCACGTGGAGCTAGCCGCTAGGAGGCGTCCTGATGTCCACGTGGAGCTAGCCGCTAAGAGACGTCCTGATGTCCACGTGGAGCTAGCCGCTAAGAGACGTCCTGATGTCCACGTGGAGCTAGCCGCTAAGAGGCGTCCTGATGTCCACGTGGAGCTAGCCGCTAAGAGACGTCCTGCTGTCCACGTGGAGCTAGCCGCTAAGAGACGTCCTGATGTCCACGTGGAGCTAGCCGCTAAGAGACGTCCTGATGTCCACGTGGAGCTAGCCGCTAAGAGGCGTCCTGATGTCCACGTGGAGCTAGCCGCTAAGAGACGTCCTGATGTCCACGTGGAGCTAGCCGCTAGGAGGCGTCCTGATGTCCACGTGGAGCTAGCCGCTAAGAGACGTCCTGATGTCCACGTGGAGCTAGCCGCTAAGAGGCGTCCTGATGTCCACGTGGAGCTAGCCGCTAAGAGACGTCCTGCTGTCCACGTGGAGCTAGCCGCTAAGAGACGTCCTGATGTCCACGTGGAGCTAGCCGCTAAGAGACGTCCTGATGTCCACGTGGAGCTAGCCGCTAAGAGGCGTCCTGATGTCCACGTGGAGCTAGCCGCTAAGAGGCGTCCTGATGTCCACGTGGAGCTAGCCGCTAAGAGACGTCCTGATGTCCACGTGGAGCTAGCCGCTAAGAGACGTCCTGATGTCCACGTGGAGCTAGCCGCTAAGAGGCGTCCTGATGTCCTCGTGGAGCTAGCCGCTAAGAGACGTCCTGCTGTCCACGTGGAGCTAGCCGCTAAGAGACGTCCTGATGTCCACGTGGAGCTAGCCGCTAAGAGACGTCCTGCTGTCCACGTGGAGCTAGCCGCTAAGAGACGTCCTGCTGTCCACGTGGAGCTAGCCGCTAAGAGACGTCCTGATGTCCACGTGGAGCTAGCCGCTAAGAGACGTCCTGATGTCCACGTGGAGCTAGCCGCTAAGAGACGTCCTGATGTCCACGTGGAGCTAGCCGCTAAGAGACGTCCTGATGTCCACGTGGAGCTAGCCGCTAAGAGACGTCCTGATGTCCACGTGGAGCTAGCCGCTAAGAGACGTCCTGATGTCCACGTGGAGCTAGCCGCTAAGAGACGTCCTGATGTCCACGTGGAGCTAGCCGCTAAGAGACGTCCTGATGTCCACGTGGAGCTAGCCGCTAAGAGACGTCCTGATGTCCACGTGGAGCTAGCCGCTAGGAGGCGTCCTGATGTCCACGTTTAGCTAGCCGCTAAGAGGCGTCCTGATGTCCACGTGGAGCTGCTGTGATGCAAGGAGCATTAAAGTGTTACCGTAGTTACCGTGTCCTGCTCGGAGCAGCGCTGTAACTCCGTCTGCAGCACTTCCTGTTTCCTGCCGGCCTCCTGCAGCTGAGCAGACACAGAAACATGCATGAAGATTTCATCACCGTGGCAACCACAGCGTTGGATTCCTCTGACCCTCGAGGAGGAGGAGGAGGAGGGATAAAGAGGAGGAGGGGGAGGAGGAGAAAGAGGAGGAGGAGGGAGAGAGAGAGAGAGAGAGAGAGAGGAGGAGGAGGAGGAGGAGGAGGAGGAGGAGGGAGAGAGAGAGAGAGAGAGGAGGAGGAGGAGGAGGAGGAGGAGGGAGGAGGAGGAGGGAGAGAGAGAGAGAGAGGAGGAGGAGGAGGAGGAGGGAGAGGAGGAGGAGGGGGGAGGAGGAGGAGGAGGAGGGGGAGGAGGAGGAGGAGGAGGGGGAGGAGGAGGAGGAGGAGGGGGAGGAGGAGGGGGAGGAGGAGGGGGAGGAGGGGTTACCTGGGAGAGGGCGCTCTGAGAGAACAGCTCCAGCCAGTCGCTCTGCACACGATAATAATAAAATACAAAGTTAAATAATAACAGAAACAGAAATGAAGGAGACGCTGCTCGAAAGTAAAAATATAAATAATCATGATTGATCAGACCGTCCCACAGACGCCTCAGTCTGAGGGACGGTCCCTCAGACGCCTCAGACTGAGGGACGGTCCACAGACGCCTCAGACTGAGGGACCGTCCCCACAGACGCCTCAGACTGAGGGACCGTCCCTCAGTCTGAGGGACCGTCCCCACAGACGCCTCAGACTGAGGGACGGTCCACAGACGCCTCAGACTGAGGGACCGTCCCCACAGACGCCTCAGACTGAGGGACGGTCCACAGACGCCTCAGACTGAGGGACCGTCCCCACAGACGCCTCAGACTGAGGGACGGTCCACAGACGCCTCAGACTGAGGGACCGTCCCCACAGACGCCTCAGACTGAGGGACGGTCCACAGACGCCTCAGACTGAGGGACCGTCCCCACAGACGCCTCAGACTGAGGGACGGTCCTCAGACGCCTCAGACTGAGGGACGGTCCCTCAGACGCCTCAGACTGAGGGACGGTCCACAGACGCCTCAGACTGAGGGACGGTCCCTCAGACGCCTCAGACTGAGGGACGGTCCCTCAGACGCCTCAGACTGAGGGACGGTCCACAGACGCCTCAGACTGAGGGACGGTCCACAGACGCCTCAGACTGAGGGACGGTCCACAGACGCCTCAGTCTGAGGGACGGTCCACAGACGCCTCAGACTGAGGGACGGTCCACAGACGCCTCAGACTGAGGGACGGTCCACAGACGCCTCAGACTGAGGGACGGTCCACAGACGCCTCAGTCTGAGGGACGGTCCACAGACGCCTCAGACTGAGGGACGGTCCACAGACGCCTCAGACTGAGGGACGGTCCACAGACGCCTCAGACTGAGGGACGGGTGGGGAACATTCGCTCCCAGATATTCAGATTAAATGTTGAAACGGTTATAAATCTTCATAAATAAAACAGAAGGTGTTGTAAACATGTAACATGTAAACATGTCAACAGGAAGCAGACCTGCTCCGGCTCCAGCGAGACGTCGGGGAACAAACGCTGTAGCGACGCCTGGAAGTCAGAGTTCAGGGCGCCGCACCTCGCCTCCGCCGCAGCCTGGCAAACAAACACATTTCTGAGTCCCTTCAAAATAAAAGCTGATTCTTCCGGTTTGTTCGATTGGTTAATGAACCGACCAGCGCCTCGTTAAGCTCCGCCTCCCGCCGCCCGCCGTCGCTCTCCACCGCCGTGTTCTCCTGAGGAGGACACAGAGTGTATTCAAGTATCTTCCGTTCCCTCAGATGCAGGGTTTGGAGCGCCGCCCACTTCCTGCTTCGCTCTGATGCCGTGTGTTCACAGGAAGTGGGTTAGGGGGTTGTTTCATCACGGGGTTGGTTGTACTCACGTTGCTATGGTTACGCTCCTGTTGCAGCTCTTCTCTGACACGCTGAAGCTCCTCCTCCAAACGCAGCAGCTGGGAGTCGCCCTCCAGACTGACAACAACAACAACAACAACAGCAGCAGCAGCGTTAAACATCAACGTAAACACGGAAAGAAAAAAAACATGTTAACCAACGGACACAAGCTCAACGACAAAAACAACGGCAGGCAACAGACACAACAGTAAACAACAACGTCAAACAACAACGTCAAAAAACGCCAAACAACAACATTAAACAACAGACACAACAGTAAACAACAACGTCAAACAACAACGTCAAACAACAACAACAAAAAACGCCAAACAACAACATTAAACAACAGACACAACAGTAAACAACAACGTCAAACAACAACGTCAAACAACAACAACAAAAAACGCCAAACAACAACATTAAACAACAGACACAACCCAATAACTCAACAACAACGATAATGAAACACAACAACGATAATGAAACACAACAACAATTTTTAAAACCACAACTTTGTACCTTTCAAACGGCTGCTCAGTCTCTGTCTCACTTCCTGATCCCTGCAGAGGAGGAGGAGGAGGAGGAGGAGGAGAGGAGGAGGAGGAGGAGAGGAGGAGGAGGAGGAGAGGAGGAGGAGGAGGAGAGGGAGGAGGAGGAGGGAGGGAGGAGGAGAGGAGGAGGAGGAGGAGAGGAGGAGGAGGAGGAGAGGAGGAGGGGGAGGAGAGGAGGAGGAGGAGGAGAGGGAGGAGGGGGAGGAGAGGAGGAGGAGGAGGAGAGGGAGGAGGAGAGGAGGTGGAAGTTCACAGGTTATTTCACGTTCAACAAGTGTGAAGGTGGGGAAATGGAGCGTAACTCTGAAGTGTGAAGGTGGGGAAATGGAGCGTAACTCTGAAGTGTGAAGGTGAGGAAATGGAGCGTAACTCTGAAGTGTGAAGGTGGGGAAATGGAGCGTAACTCTGAAGTGTGAAGGTGGGGAAATGGAGCGTAACTCTGAAGTGTGAAGGTGGGGGAAATGGAGCGTAACTCTGAAGTGTGAAGGTGGGGAAATGGAGCGTAACTCTGAAGTGTGAAGGTGGGGAAATGGAGCGTAACTCTGAAGTGTGAAGGTGGGGAAATGGAGCGTAACTCTGAAGTGTGAAGGTGGGGAAATGGAGCGTAACTCTGAAGTGTGAAGGTGGGGAAATGGAGCGTAACTCTGAAGTGTGAAGGTGGGGAAATGGAGCGTAACTCTGAAGTGTGAAGGTGGGGAAATGGAGCGTAACTCTGAAGTGTGAAGGTGGGGAAATGGAGCGTAACTCTGAAGTGTGAAGGTGGGGAAATGGAGCGTAACTCTGAAGTGTGAAGGTGGGGAAATGGAGCGTAACTCTGAAGTGTGAAGGTGGGGAAATGGAGCGTAACTCTGAAGTGTGAAGGTGGGGAAATGGAGCGTAACTCTGAAGTGTGAAGGTGGGGAAATGGAGCGTAACTCTGAAGTGTGAAGGTGGGGAAATGGAGCGTAACTCTGAAGTGTGAAGGTGGGGAAATGGAGCGTAACTCTGAAGTGTGAAGGTGGGGAAATGGAGCGTAACTCTGAAGTGTGAAGGTGGGGAAATGGAGCGTAACTCTGAAGTGTGAAGGTGGGGAAATGGAGCGTAACTCTGAAGTGTGAAGGTGGGGAAATGGAGCGTAACTCTGAAGTGTGAAGGTGGGGAAATGGAGCGTAACTCTGAAGTGTGAAGGTGGGGAAATGGAGCGTAACTCTGAAGTGTGAAGGTGGGGAAATGGAGCGTAACTCTGAAGTGTGAAGGTGGGGAAATGGAGCGTAACTCTGAAGTGTGAAGGTGGGGAAATGGAGCGTAACTCTGAAGTGTGAAGGTGGGGAAATGGAGCGTAACTCTGAAGTGTGAAGGTGGGGAAATGGAGCGTAACTCTGAAGTGTGAAGGTGGGGAAATGGAGCGTAACTCTGAAGTGTGAAGGTGGGGAAATGGAGCGTAACTCTGAAGTGTGAAGGTGGGGAAATGGAGCGTAACTCTGAAGTGTGAAGGTGGGGAAATGGAGCGTAACTCTGAAGTGTGAAGGTGGGGAAATGGAGCGTAACTCTGAAGTGTGAAGGTGGGGAAATGGAGCGTAACTCTGAAGTGTGAAGGTGGGGAAATGGAGCGTAACTCTGAAGTGTGAAGGTGGGGAAATGGAGCGTAACTCTGAAGTGTGAAGGTGAGGAAATGGAGCGTAACTCTGAAGTGTGAAGGTGGGGAAATGGAGCGTAACTCTGAAGTGTGAAGGTGGGGAAATGGAGCGTAACTCTGAAGTGTGAAGGTGGGGAAATGGAGCGTAACTCTGAAGTGTGAAGGTGAGGAAATGGAGCGTAACTCTGAAGTGTGAAGGTGGGGAAATGGAGCGTAACTCTGAAGTGTGAAGGTGGGGAAATGGAGCGTAACTCTGAAGTGTGAAGGTGGGGGAAATGGAGCGTAACTCTGAAGTGTGAAGGTGGGGAAATGGAGCGTAACTCTGAAGTGTGAAGGTGGGGAAATGGAGCGTAACTCTGAAGTGTGAAGGTGGGGAAATGGAGCGTAACTCTGAAGTGTGAAGGTGGGGAAATGGAGCGTACCTCTCTCTGCTCTCCAGCCGCTTCCTCTCTGAACACACAAACAGAAACAGGTTTAGACGGCAGTTCCTCTGACGTCCACCGGGAGCTGCTGTCATCAAACGGATCCACTTCGTACACCCTGTGCTGTTTCTCTCACCTCTGTGATGTCATCAGCTGCAGCTCCGCCCTCAGCGCAGTAAGCTCCGCCTCCAGGACGCCGACCTGCTCGTCTCTGAGCTGCACGCTAACAGGAAGTCAGACAGGAAGTCAGACAGGAAGTCAAACTACATTCCGCCACACCGACCTGGAAGTTCACGTTGTGTTGGGGCGTGAATTATTCTTCTTTATTGAAGACTGAAAATAACATTTAACTATTTAACCATTTTACTATAAAAGCCTTTACACACTAATTCTGCAAACTCCGCTTTGTCAGAAATCCTCCCGTTCCTATTGGACGTGAAAGAGTTAAAAACACCAGGGCTTCATTTATGGTTAAAGGATGAAGAAGAAGAGTTACCTGTGTTTCAGCTGCTCCACCTCCGACGCCTGCGCCCCCTGCAGGACACAACCTGTTACTACACATACTCTCTGAAGCTGCTACCTGATACTCTCTGAAGCTGCAGCTGCTACCTGATACTATCTGAAGCTGCAGCTGCTACCTGATACTCTCTGGAGCTACCTGATACTCTCTGAAGCTGCAGCTGCTACCTGATACTCTCTGAAGCTGCAGCTGCTACCTGATACTCTCTGGAGCTACCTGATACTCTCTGAAGCTGCAGCTACAGCTGATACTCTCAGGAGCTACAGCTGATACTCTCTGGAGCTGCAGCTGATACTCTCTGGAGCTACCTGATACTCTCTGAAGCTGAAGCTGCAGCTGCTACCTGATACTCTCTGGAGCTGCAGCTGATACTCTCTGGAGCTGCAGCTGATACTCTCTAGAGCTGCAGCTGATACTCTCTGGAGCTACCTGATACTCTCTGGAGCTGCAGCTGATACTCTCTGGAGCTGCAGCTGATACTCTCTAGAGCTGCAGCTGATACTCTCTAGAGCTGCAGCTGATACTCTCTGGAGCTACAGCTGATACTCTCTGGAGTGCTCCAAAGTGCTTCAAAGTGCTTCAAAGTGCATCAGAGTGCTTCAAAGTGCTTCAAAGTGCTTCAAAGTGCTTCAAAGTGCTTCAAAGTGCATGAGACCATGAGGATGAAACTCAGAGCTGCAGGAACGTTAGATCGTGTTATTACGCTCCAACCTGCCGGTCCGCTGCGACTCCGACTGCTTCTAAATCCAGGCTGAAGACTTATAATATAGCTATTCTCATATCACACTGCACTCTAACTTTTATTCATATTTTTTTCTTTGCATGTTGACTTTAATATCTTTGCTTTTTAGTGACAGATTCTGAATGTCTTTCCTTCGTGTCAGCACTTTGAAGGACCTTGTGTTGAAAGGTGCTGTATAGATAAACCTGCTGAACTAAAAGTATCGACAGGTTCAAACCCCACTGCAGTCAGCATGTCGCTGTGGGACCCTTCACCCCAAAGTGCTCCTGGGGGATCGCCCACAGTGTTGAGCAGGGGCGTGCACAGACATGTTGGGGAGCGGGGGCTCAAGCGAGAAAAAGGGCACCTCCCATAATCATTAATTTCAAAGAAATGTAAAACAAAAAGTTAAATACAGTTGCACATCTCTGACTTACTGACCAACTTATTTGAATACCCTCACACTCACGCAATTGTTTAAAACTCAACAGAATTGTACAAAATAATCAGCGAACAGAGACAATGGTCTTCTTTAGTCTTCACGAAGTTACTGTTTAAGGACATTACAGGCAATGTACTTTGGTCTATTTTGCTTCCATGTTTTCTTCACTCTTACTGCCATGTCTGAATTCATCTATAGATTTAATGGAAATGATTTTTAAGATTGACAAACATCATATGTGTAATTCGTGGCACAATTCAAACGGGATCGAAGGATACGTTTACTCTCTCCATTGACTTCAATACATGATTTTTCCGAAATAAGGTCCCATGGACCGGAAGTAGATGGGCGGGACTTCGCCTCTCTATAAGCCAAGAAAAGCCGGCGTAACACGAGACAGTAAAGTGGGAGGTGCTGCCACCTTTCTGTCGGAAGGGACTGCCGATGTCCGCTCCGCTGTGCAGGAGACGGGGGGGGAACTGTGCGCAAACAGCAGTAGATATTCATTTGTAAAAATAAATAAAAGGGAGGGAAGGGCACTTTCTCTGGAGGAAGAAAAGGGGCAGGGGCTCAAGCCCACGTTGATGTCTCTGTGTGCACGGGCCTGGTATTGAGTATGTCAGTCGCTTTGGATAAAAGCGACTGACAAGTGACATGTGATGTAAAAATCACATGGAGGAATCCCATTGGCCCAGGGAGACGCTGCCTTCAGGGACCCACAGAGGAACAGGACATCCTGCAGGTGTGTTCAGGTGTGATCTCTCCACACCTGCCTGGAAGTGTTAACCTGTGAAGGTCCGTCACTAAGAACCGGTCGAACGGTAAACATGGAGGATCCGGTTCTCTGAACAAAGTCCCCTCTCTTGAAGAAACTATCGGCCATTTATTTTATGAATGCGTGTGTTGTGGAATATTGTGGTATGGTGTAGAATGTTTTCTGAGAAGAAAGACGGGACAAAAGGTTCAACTCCAGGACAAAGACATTCCGATGTACTTCAGGGCTGACAGTATGGATGCAGATTTAGTCTTTTTTGTGCAGTTAAAGGCGGGGTAGGTAAGTTTCAGGAACCGGCTCGAGATACGCTTTGTGTTATGTTCCATGGAATGCTCTGAACGTCCGATAGCAATGAATATCTGAAGTGCTGTGACAACAGATCCATAAATAAATGTCATCTGTAGAAGCCGTGGCGCTGTAAAAAGTACAACCATGGCCCACCTGCCTGTCAGCCTGCCATCGGGGCACACACTGATCTCTGCCCTCATTGGTCCGTGTGTGTTGGGGGAGGGGCTCTGTGAGGAAGGGGCAGATTTTCTCCGGTTGTGTATTTTCAAATTCTAGCGATCTCGAGCCGGTTTCTCAAACTCACCGACCCCACCTTTAATTGTATTTTTAGGGAAATGTTATATCCTTAAAAAAAAATGGGCTGACTCCAAATCAAATGTTGTACATTTCTACCAAGAATATAAACAATATATTCGCACTATTACAAACATTAGGAATAAGAAGGCAATCAAATCTAATTTGGTATTTAAAAAATATTTAATCTGAAGTTTCAAAATGAGTTATTTTCTCTGTATTCACTGCGTGTAACGTGTGTTGGTTTGTACGTCTTATATGTGGACTCTGTTGAATGTAGATTGTATGATGTTGAATTAAAAAAAATAATAGAAATCCTCAAAGCAAAGACCCTCTCTGACCCCTCCCTCCGGCGGCGGCGGAACTTCCTCGAGTGTTTTGGAATGTATGAAATATCCCTACGTGGGACTATCTGACCACCTGAGTGTTTGAACCACACATTCACATCAGGTGTACCTGTCCTGCAGCCTGGCTCTCCAGCTGGGCCCGGAGCTCCTGCAGGTCGGCGTCTCTGAGCGCCAGCGCCCCCTGCAGCTCTGAGGAGGAACAGCAGGGAACACAAGATATGCAGTGATTACGGGATGGGATGGGAACGCAGAAAGAGGCTGAAGGTTATTGGGTGGAAGCGGAGCCGGTTGGAAGTCCAACGCTCTGTGTGCTACCGTAAAGCAATGAGAGTACTCATGGGCTGCTTCTGAAGCGTTTTGGGAGCATAGCAGGAACTCAACAGCTCACTGATAAGCAGAGGATAGAGAAAGAAGCTGTTTAACACTCATCATATTTCCCTCCGTGAGTACTCACCGCTCACGGCGGCGGCCTCCTGCTGTGCGGCGCTCAGCTCTGACATCACTTCCTGCAGATGCTGCTGCACAGCGCGCTCAGTGTCCTAAACACACAACACACTTCCTGTTAGCTGCAGCTACACATATAAATGACTTTTAGCATTAAGCTAACCCTAAAGCCTTTAATGCAAAGAGAGCCTCGTCTGTCACTTCTATCGATCTGCAGGTTGCCATAGTGATCTGGTCTGATGAACATAAAACATCCGAACACTTTTGATGGTAGTTTGTGATTTAAAAATGGTGACTCAGGATGTCATGTTCTCTCCGACCAATCGGTGTCCTGCAGTGTTTTAACATCAACTCTTAGTATCGCTGGGGAAACTAAACGAGTGCCTGGGACCGTCCACAACTTCTCCTAATGTGAATCCACAAAGAGTCAGGATAACCTCTGGGATCAGATGCAATACTAGACTTCTGCACCACCTGAACAACAGGCTCAATGTCTCAATCCCTGAAATATGAATGACTCTTTAAAGACATATGTTGTCTTATCTCTGATACGTTTGGTTCAGGGAGTTATCTGTGAGGTTTCTGATGCTACGTGTGGATGTGTCTTATAATGGAGAACCCTGAGAGAGCGGAGTGGTGTGCAGTGTTTCAGCCTCTCGTGTTCCTGACCCGGGTTTGGGCTGCTTCCTGCTCGGCGACGGCCATCTTTGCCTCCAGGCCGTGGCGGCACTCCTCGACGGCGCGCAGAGCGTCGCTACGCTCCGTTAGCTCGCGGCTGAGGTGCAGGCAGTCGCTCCGCATACGGGCCAGCTCGGCGTTCTGCCGGCTCTCCGCCTGGCTGCTCGCTTGGTTCAGAGCGTCGCGCAGGATCGAGTTCTCCTGCTGCAGCCGAGCCAGCTGAGCGTTCGGCCCGTTCTCCAGCTGCTCCTGCAGAACAACAACCTGTCAAGGTAAACACACCGTTAGCTCAACATGCTACAATACATGGTTACCTCAACAGGCTACAATACACTGTTACCTCAACATGCTACAAATACACCGTTAGCTCAACAGGCTACAAACACAACCGTTAGCTCAACATGCTATAAATACACCGTAAGCTCAACAGGCTACAATACACTGTTACCTCAACATGCTACAAATACACCATTAGCTCAACATGCTACAAATACAGCGTTACCTCAACAGGCTACAAACACACCATTAGCTCAACATGCTACAAATACAGCGTTAGCTCAACATACTACAAATACACCGTTAGCTCAACATGCTACAAACACACCGTTAGCTCAACATGCAACAAATACACCGTTAGCTCAACATGCTACAAATACACCGTTAGCTCAACAGGCTACAAACACACCGTTAGCTCAACATGCAACAAATACACCGTTAGCTCAACATGCTACAAATACACCGTTAGCTCAACATGCTACAAATACACCGTTAGCTCAACATGCAACAAATACACCGTTAGCTCAACATGCAACAAATACACCGTTAGCTCAACATGCTACAAACACACCGTTAGCTCAACAGGCTACAAACACACCGTTAGCTCAACATGCTACAAACACACCGTTAGCTCAACAGGCTACAAACACACCGTTAGCTCAACATGCTACAAACACACCGTTAGCTCAACATGCTACAATACACTGTTACCTCAACATGCTACAATACACTGTTACCTCAACATGCTACAATACACTGTTACCTCAACATGCTACAAACACACCGTTAGCTCAACAGGCTACAAATACACGTTAGCTCAACAGGCTACAAACACACCGTTAGCTCAACAGGCTACAAATACACCGTTAGCTCAACAGGCTACAAACACACCGTTAGCTCAACATGCTACAAACACACCGTTAGCTCAACATGCTACAAATACACCGTTAGCTCAACAGGCTACAAACACACCGTTAGCTCAACAGGCTACAAACACACCGTTAGCTCAACATGCTACAAACACACCGTTAGCTCAACATGCTACAAATACACCGTTAGCTCAACAGGCTACAAACACACCGTTAGCTCAACATGCTACAAACACACCGTTAGCTCAACATGCTACAAATACACTGTTAGCTCAACATGCTACAAACACACCGTTAGCTCAACATGCTACAAATACACCGTTAGCTCAACATGCTACAAACACACCGTTAGCTCAACATGCTACAAACACACCGTTAGCTCAACATGCTACAAATACACCGTTAGCTCAACAGGCTACAAACACACCGTTAGCTCAACATGCTACAAAACACCGTTAGCTCAACAGGCTACAAACACACCGTTAGCTCAACATGCTACAAATACACCGTTAGCTCAACAGCTACAAACACACTGTTAGCTCAACAGGCTACAAATCACACCGATACGTCCACGGTAAACAGAACGTTAGCTGATATTACACACAGGATCAAGATCAAACTTGCCATGTGGTTCGGTGTGGGACAAGAAAAGGATTTCTGAACAACTGAATTAGAACTGAATTACATCTGCTCAGAGAAACACAACCCGGGACTCGAGTCTTGACCTGGACCTGCACCCCAGGACCGGAACTATCATTCACTCATACCCTCAAGATGTTCTGGATTGACGTAGACTTTCCCTAAAGGACTTTTCCTGGGCATGGCTTCTTGAAGACTTAACTTGATCAACCCTTAAGGACTTGAGGCGTTCCGTTAACAGGACTTTAGGTTGAACCGAGCTGTCCCTCGTGGACATCAAACCCTTGAGGCGTTCGTTAACAGGACTTTAGGTTGAACCGAGCTGTCCCTCGTGGACATCAAACCCTTGAGGCGTTCCGTTAACAGGACTTTAGGTTGAACCGAGCTGTCCCTCGTGGACATCAAACCCTTGAGGCGTTCCGTTAACAGGACTTTAGGTGAACCGAGCTGTCCCTCGTGGACATCAAACCCTTGAGGCGTTCCGTTAACAGGACTTTAGGTTGAACCGAGCTGTCCCTCGTGGACATCAAACCCTCGATGAGAAACTTGAGCTCGCCCCTCGGGAACAGAGTGGGAGCGTACCTTCTGGTTCAGCGTCTCTGTGAGTTCCAGGTGCTCCTGCTCGGCGGCCTTCATGCTGAGCCGCATGGCGTCCAGTTTCTGAGTCTGAGCACTCAGCTCCGCCTTCAGACGCGCATCCAGAGAGCCCATCTTGGATTTCTCGGCACCAAGTTCCTGAAGGAGGGAACCAAGAAGAACCGAGGTGAGAGGTTAGGGCAAGGTAAGAACATGGAGCTGCTGGGATGCAGACTCGATCTGATAATAAAGTGTTATCGAATCGAATCGTAAGAACACTGATCATCAAGTTCACCAACCCATGTACCCACGTACCCACGTACCCACGTACCCACGTACCCACGTACCCATGTACCCACGTACCTACGTACCCATGTACCCATGTACCCATGTACCTCTACTACCACAACATTCAATCAGAACCCTGTAAAGAGCACCTTTACAGGAGGAAGATCTTTGAAGGTGTCTTGCTAGTGTTCTGTGTTTGGTAGCGTTGTTGTGATCTTGAGAAACCAACAGGACAGAATTATGAACTCTTTAGAGATCACATGACTCGCCTTGCTGAGCTCTTTGAGGCGGGTCTTGGCGGCGGCGGCAACTTCCTGCTCGGCAGTCCGAAGCTTTTCCTTCTCCTCCAGCTGCTTCTTCAGGGTGGACAGAGGGTCTCCTTTCTGACAGGCCTGAGGACGAACAGACGTTACTGTAACGAGAACCTTCTGGAGGACCTGAGTCCTGAACCCTGAGTCAGCATTATGAGTCCTGAACCCTGACCTGAGTCAGCATTATGAGTCCTGAACCCTGAGTCAGCATTATGAGTCCTGAACCCTGACCTGAGTCAGCATTATGAGTCCTGAACCCTGAGTCAGCACTATGAGTCCTGAACCCTGAGTCAGCATTATGAGTCCTGAACCCTGAGTCAGCATTATGAGTCCTGAACCCTGAGTCAGCATTATGAGTCCTGAACCCTGAGTCAGCATTATGAGTCCTGAACCCTGAGTCAGCATTATGAGTCCTGAACCCTGAGTCAGCATTATGAGTCCTGAACCCTGACCTGAGTCAGCACCATGAGTCCTGAACCCTGAGTCAGCATCATGAGTCCTGAACCCTGAGTCAGCATCATGAGTCCTGAACCCTGACCTGAGTCAGAATTATGAGTCCTGAACCCTGAGTCAGCATCATGAGTCCTGAACCCTGAGTCAGCATCATGAGTCCTGAACCCTGACCTGAGTCAGAATTATGAGTCCTGAACCCTGAGTCAGCATTATGAGTCCTGAACCCTGAGTCAGCATTATGAGTCCTGAACCCTGAGTCAGCATTATGAGTCCTGAACCCTGAGTCAGCATTATGAGTCCTGAACCCTGAGTCAGCATTATGAGTCCTGAACCCTGAGTCAGCATTATGAGTCAAGTCTCTTGAGACAAGCTGAAGAGACGTTTTACATCAAACACGTCAGTAAAACACTGGGTTTAGCTTGTTACTTCAGAAATCACGAAGTGGAGTCGATATGTGGAGATCATCCCGCTGAACTGAATGTGTACGAATCAGAAACATTAGTTTGATGGTTCTAACATTGAATCTGTTGTGTGTATGTACCAGCTGCCAGGAGTCGCCGGCCTTCTGGTTCAGGACCTCCATCAGCTTGCTGGTCTGGTCCTCGCTGAGCGTCCGGTTGGACACGGCGGACAGCAGCTCGCCGTACAGCAGCGAGGAGTCGGTCACTATCAGAGAAACAAGGACGAAACACAACCCGTCATTTAAAGGTCTCCTATCACACTGTTCCTCATCAATATATCCCAGCTCTCAGATACATCCAGAGCCTGTCTCTGATTGGCTGAAACACCAAACAGGTCATTGCAGCATTACCCATAATCCCCTCTGTTTCCAAAGTGCTGATTCTCTGTCTGTGACTTCAGATGAAAACAAGGAGCCCCTCCCCACGCCCCTCTGAGAGACATCTGGTTACAAAGAACTCAATGGCGCTCTAGAGCAGTGCTTCTCAAAGTGTGGTCCGCCCCCTAGTGGTCCGTGAGTATATGGGTAACATTTCACATTTTAAATAAATAAGTGAATTTAAGTTTTCCGCACTCTCGCGGGAATATCTCCGCAAAGGAGCGAGCTTAAGTTTCACTTTCGATTGCATGATGTAGCCCAGCGCAACACCTTCATCACACATGATGCCGCCGGTTTGTACCATCTTCAGGCGATTTGTAATCTGTTCTAGAAAAACTAAGTATTTTTGGATATTTGTGGAGTTAGGTGGTCCGCGAGTGTTTTTTTATTGGTTAAGTCCTTGGTATGAAAAAGTTTGAGAAACACTGGATTAGAGGAGGTTCAGGTGATAAGGGGGGGGGTACCCTGGTTGGTCTTTTCCTGAGACGTTCAGAGTCTCGTAACACAGGGGGGGGGGATATGTTTATGTATAAAAGACATGAAATAATAGGTGACCTTTAACACTTCTACCGAGGTATACGACTGTATATCCGATATACGTTCATCAGAAGCCCTCATCATGACCCCGTCGGAGCCGTGTAGGCCTATTGTTATGTATGGTTAACGTGTATTACTATATCGCGCTCAGGTCCAATGGCGTGACGCCCCTGAGGCATTGGAAGTCTGCAAGGTGGAATGAAAACGTATTTTCGACGGCATGCATCCGCACACCTGATAATGTTATAGTGGTTGTGTTTATTTTACTATATCCAATTCAAAAGTATCTCTAGGTCGGTAACGGAGCGGCAAGAGACGTGTGGATTCAACCCTTAAAGGTCCCATGTCATGCTTTTCTGGTTCTGACCCGTCCCCTCGTGTTCTGAAGGTTTCTCTGCATGTGACCGGTCTGCAGAGTCAAACCCTCAAAGTGCACCCTGTAGCGAGTAAAGCTCTGACTCAGAGAAGACCCGTCTGCTGCCCAGAACGCCTCGTCGGTCATTTCTCTCTTCCTGAGCATCGAGACGGGACCATACCCGGTCCAAATGGACCAATCCGGGGAGCTCCTCACACACAAACACTCACTCAGCCTTATCTTTTCTCAGCCTGAGACAGCGATACACCGCAAAACTCAGCCTGAACTAGGGCTGAACGATTAATCGATTTTAAATCGAAATCGCGATTCGAGATGATGCGATTATCAAATCGCAAAGCAGCGATTTTTATTTACTTTTTTTGAAGAAAACATTTTTACATTTTTTTTGTTCTTCTTGTGCGTCAGTCCTCCCCACCAATCAGAGTGCTGTGCTCCACATGTACCAGCCATTGTAACCAATCAGAGCGCTGTGCTCCACATGTACCAGCCATTGTTAACCAATCAGAGTGCTGTGCTCCACATGTACCAGCCACTGTTAACCAATCAGAGTGCTGTGCTCCACATGTACCAGCCATTGTTAACCAATCAGAGTGCTGTGCTCCACATGTACCAGCCACTGTTAACCAATCAGAGCGCTGTGCTCCACATGTACCAGCCATTGTTAACCAATCAGAAGTGCTGTGCTCCACATGTACCAGCCATTGTAACCAATCAGAAGCGCTGTGCTCCACATGTACCAGCCACTGTAACCAATCAGAAGTGCTGTGCTCCACATGTACCAGCCATTGTTAACCAATCAGAGTGCTGTGCTCCACATGTACCAGCCACTGTAACCAATCAGAAGTGCTGTGCTCCACATGTACCAGCCAGTGTTAACCAATCAGAGCGCTGTGCTCCACATGTACCAGCCATTGTTAACCAATCAGAGTGCTGTGCTCCACATGTACCAGCCACTGTAACCAATCAGAAGTGCTGTGCTCCACATGTACCAGCCACTGTTAACCAATCAGAGCGCTGTGCTCCACATGTACCAGCCATTGTTAACCAATCAGAAGTGCTGAGCTCCACGTGTACCAGCCATTGTTAACCAATCAGAAGTGCTGAGCTCCACATGTACCAGCCATTGTTAACCAATCAGAAGTGCTGTGCTCCACACGTACCAGCCAGTGTTAACCAATCAGAAGTGGCCCCTGACAGATGGTGATAGACAGATTGATCCAATCACCTGCCAAGTATCCTTGAAAGTGCCGGCCCTTTCCAGGCGGCTTCCAGCGGAGCTTCAGATGGTTTGGTGAACCCTCTGAGTCAGGTCAGAGACGCTCCACCCGTGTTTCTCTCACAGGGTGAGTCTGAAACTGGAGCTCGACTTTAAAGCAACCCAACGGAAGCTTCATGTAAGTTTAGTTTTTTCACTCGTAGCTCGGGCTGCGGGGCGCTGGAGACGGGAGCACGTTGATGCGACCTTCCTAGCCGGAGTTATGGCCGCATTTTACAATAAACTTCTATTGGGTCGCTTAAAAAAAATATCACAATTCGAAGCCCTAGCCTGAACACACACACACACACACACACACACACACACAACACACACACACACACACACACACACACACACACACCACACACACACACACCACACACACACCACACACACACACACCACACACACACACCACACACACACACACACACACACACACACACCACACACACACACACACACACACACACACACACCACACACACACACAACACACACACACACACACACACACCACACACACACACACACACACACACACACACACACACACACACACACACACACACACACACACACACACACACACACACACACACACACACACACACACAGAGAGTTCGCTCCAGCAGCGAGCCCCCCAGCACGGTCCCCAGACCCCACGCAGCATTCTCGTCTGTTCGTCATCACTGGTGTCATTTCCTGGTTGCTAACAAACGCATTGTAACACAAACACTGATGTTCCGCTGGTGGACCAATCAGAACAGAGTGGGCGAGCTGACCAATCAGAGCACAGTGGGCTCACAGGGGGGGGGCAGGAGCTCCAACAAGGCGTGTAGGACAGAGAGTGAATACACAGACTCCACAGAGATGCTGTGAGAAAGCAATGTGAGTTTGGAACATTGAACAACGTGAATCTATTCTAGCAGACCTCGACGATGGAGCTCTGATCTGTAGAAAGGGCCGTGACGCGGGACCTTTAAGACTTATCTGTGACTACATGGCCTTCATAAAAGTACTGTATTTTACCGTATCGTACCACATCGTAGCTTACTGTGTCGTATCGTGCCGTATGGTGTTGTGTGTAATTGTATCGGTACGAAGTGATACGATATGTGGAATTATAAATCTCTACTTTTGACAAACGACCTCTACAACCGGACTCTTCTCACCTGGCTCCGGTTTGTTCTTGTTCTTCTTCTTGTTGCCCGCGGGGGCCTCTTTGGGTTCTTCAGGTTTAGCAGCAGCCGGCGGTTCTTTGGTGACTTTGGCGACGAAGTTAACGGGAGAAACGTCGACCACCGGCGCCACCGCCATCATCAGAACTTCCTTAGCGGCAGTTTCCACCGCCACGACAACCGGCTCCACCTTGGCGGACTTCTTCTTCTTCTTCTCCTTTGGTGCGGCGGCAGGAGGAGCCTCGATGGTGGGGGCAGCCACGATGGGTTCGGGTTCTGGTTCTGGTGTAGGCTCAGGATCAGCGGCAGGTTCTGGTTCAGATTCTGGTTCGGTTGGAGCCATCTGAAAGTCAAAGTCAACTTTATTGTCAATCTTTCAGTTTGTGTGTACAGACAGAGAGATCGGAATACCCATAGTCTCTCACAATCAATCCCGAATACAAAAAGAAATATATAGAAAAATATATATAAGAATATGTATACAAATATGTATATACCTAAATGATGCCCCTGTTACGAAACATCCCTGTTATTGTATTAAGTTCATGAACATTGTATAAGATTCATCAGATGATCACTCCCATTGCTCCCCGGGCGCTGTGCAATAGCTGCCCACTACTCCTGGTTCTAGACTCCTGGTGCCAGACTCCTGGTGCTAGACTCCTGGTTCTAGACTCCTGGTGCCAGACTCCTGGTGCTAGACTCCTGGTGCTAGACTCCTGGTGCCAGACTCCTGGTGCCAGACTCCTGGTGCCAGACTCCTGGTGCTAGACTCCTGGTTCTAGACTCCTGGTGCCAGACTCCTGGTGCCAGACTCCTGGTTCTAGACTCCTGGTTCTAGACTCCTGGTGCCAGACTCCTGGTTCTAGACTCCTGGTGCCAGACTCCTGGTACTAGACTCCTGGTACTAGACTCCTGGTGCTAGACTCCTGGTGCTAGACTCCTGGTACCAGACTCCTGGTACTAGACTCCTGGACTCCTGGCGCTAGACTCCTGGCGCTAGACTCCTGGCGCTAGACTCCTGGCGCTAGACTCCTGGTGCTAGACTCCTAGTACTAGACTCCTGGTACTAGACTCTGGTACCAGACTCCTGGTACTAGACTCCTGGTTCTAGACTCCTGGTACTAGACTCCTGGTACTAGACTCCTGGTACTAGACTTCTGGTTCTAGACTCCTGGTGCTAGACTCCTGGTACTAGACTCCTGGTACTAGACTCCTGGTACTAGACTCCTGGTACCAGCCTCCTGGTTCTAGACTCCTGGTTCTAGACTCCTGGTACTAGACTCCTGGTACTAGACTCCTGGTACTAGACTCCTGGTTCTAGACTCCTGGTGCTAGACTCCTGGTGCTAGACTCCTGGTACTAGACTCCTGGTACTAGACTCCTGGTGCTAGACTCCTGGTTCTAGACTCCTGGTTCTAGACTCCTGGTACTAGACTCCTGGTACTAGACTCCTGGTACTAGACTCCTGGTGCTAGACTCCTGGTCCTAGACTCCTGGTACTAGGATGGGTTAAAAGCAGAGAACACATGTCACTGTGCGCTGCATCTATCTATTCTATTCAATGTATAACGTTCCCTTATTGCAAAGGTTTACTCCCTGTAACCGCAAGTCTATTTCATTGCAACTGGTGGAATGTTCTCAGCTGTCCTCTAAATACATGTATATCCTATATGTAGACAATCAACAGACACATGTATACATATGCACACATGAAGACCTAACTAAAAGCACCTCGTCGCCGGCGTCGCTCCCCGGTTCCTCCTCCAGCTTCTCATCCTTCCTCTTGGCCTTGTTCTTCTTCTCCTGGTTCTTGTCCTTCTTCTTCTTCTCTGCTCTGGTGGGCAGTGGTTGTTTGCGGCGCTGCTTTGCGAGCGCATCCTCGTACGACGTCTCCTTCATGGAGAGCGTCGACACCAGCGCGATGCCGACCGCCGAGATGAACATGAAGCCTCCGAAGACCATGAAGCCGAGAGTCTGCGGGTCGGAGACGTCCATGACGAGTCAGAGTGAGGGGCAGGAAGTCTGCAGGACGGCAAACATTTAGCACACTTTAGTTTACTTGTTTATAGAGAGGACTCTTTAAAGTAGAGACACTACATACTGATATACACCTGAACACCAGCAGGAGAGGACTCTTTAAAGTAGAGACACCACATACTGATATACACCTGAACATCAGCAGGAGAGGACTCTTTAAAGCAGAGACACTACATACTGATATACACCTGAACATCAGCAGGAGAGGACTCTTTAAAGTAGAGACACTACATACTGATATACACCTGAACATCAGCAGGAGAGGACTCTTTAAAGTAGAGACGCTACATACTGATATACACCTGAACATCAGCAGGAGAGGACTCTTTAAAGTAGAGACTACATACTGATATACACCTGAACATCGCAGGAGAGGACTCTTTAAAGTAGAGACTACATACTGATATACACCTGAACATCAGCAGGAGAGGACTCTTTAAAGTAGAGACACTACATACTGATATACACCTGAACATCAGCTGGAGAGGACTCTTTAAAGTAGAGACTACATACTGATATACACCTGAACATCAGCAGGAGAGGACTCTTTAAAGTAGAGACACTACATACTGATGTACACCTGAACATCAGCAGGAGAGGACTCTTTAAAGTAGAGACACTACATACTGATATACACCTGAACATCAGCAGGAGAGGACTCTTTAAAGTAGAGACACTACATACTGATATACACCTGAACATCAGCAGGAGAGGACTCTTTAAAGTAGAGACACTACATACTGATATACACCTGAACATCAGCAGGAGAGGACTCTTTAAAGTAGAGACACTACATACGGATATACACCTGAACATCAGCAGGAGAGGACTCTTTAAAGTAGAGACACTACATACTGATATACACCTGAACATCAGCAGGAGAGGACTCTTTAAAGTAGAGACACTACATACTGATATACACCTGAACATCAGCAGGAGAGGACTCTTTAAAGTAGAGAGACTACATACTGATGTACACCTGAACATCAGCAGGAGAGGACTCTTTAAAGTAGAGACACCACATACTGATATACACCTGGACATCAGCAGGAGAGGACTCTTTAAAGTAGAGAGACTACATACTGATGTACACCTGAACATCAGCAGGAGAGGACTCTTTAAAGTAGAGACACTTGATACACCTGAACATCAGCAGGAGAGGACTCTTTAAAGTAGAGACACTTGATACACCTGAACATCAGCAGGAGAGGACTCTTTAAAGTAGAGACACTTGATACACCTGAACATCAGCAGGAGAGGACTCTTTAAAGTAGAGACACTTGATACACCTGAACATGAGGAGTATATAGGTTCCATTTAACAGAAAATATAAATAAAGTTCGTGAAGAGAATTATACTGAAGTGCTAAATGTCCTTAAAAACGTTCTACCATGAAAGTAAAACAGTAAAATGAACAATCAGAGTGAAATCTCTGTCTTCGCTCTTTCAGTACATTTTGTTCCGAGTTCTCCGTCCTCTCACTGAAGCCACCTCTCATACAGAACTTTGATATGTGCTGCAGGAAGCGTGACTTTTGATTTACAATCATCGACCAATCAAGTCACGGTTTGCTTCATGAATCGATTGAGCTCCAGGGAGCCGCTGTTCTCCAGGGCCTCGTAGACGAAGCGAGGCAGAGGAAAGTACCTCAGATTAAACACAGTACTGCGTGTACTTTGCTAGACTGCTCTCAGCTTGATGACATGGACCGCTCTCTTTCTGCGCTTTCAGTACATTTTGTTCCCAGTTCTCCCATCGTCCCACTGAAGTCACATTACCAGTCCATCGCGTGGAGGCAATGGATCTGGTGTTCAGTCCACCGAGAGAACTGATCTGAATCCAG
>CM070480.1:925879-930879 GCA_036324585.1 Champsocephalus esox | reverse complement strand
TGCTGCCCTCTCCTACTGCTAAAGCCTCACTCTCCCCCAGTTGATCAATGCTGCCCTCTCCTACTGCTAAGGCCTCACTCTCCCCCAGTTGATCAATGCTGCCCTCTCCTCCTGCTAAGGCCTCACTCTCCCCCAGTTGATCAATGCTGCCCTCTCCTACTGCTAAGGCCTCACTCTCCCCCAGTTGATCAATGCTGCCCTCTCCTCCTGCTAAGGCCTCACTCTCCCCCAGTTGATCAATGCTGCCCTCTCCTACTGCTAAGGCCTCACTCTCCCCCAGTTGATCAATGCTGCCCTCTCCTCCTGCTAAGGCCTCACTCTCCCCCAGTTGATCAATGCTGCCCTCTCCCCCTGCTAAGGCCTCACTCTCCCCCAGTTGATCAATGCTGCCCTCGCCTCCTGCTAAGGCCTCACTCTCCCCCAGTTGATCAATGCTGCCCTCTCCTCCTGCTAAGGCCTCACTCTCCCCCAGTTGATCAATGGTGCCCTCTCCTCCTGCTAAGGCCTCACTCTCCCCCAGTCGATCAATGCTGCCCTCTCCTCCTGCTAAGGCCTCACTCTCCCCCAGTTGATCAATGCTGCCCTCTCCTCCTGCTAAGGCCTCACTCTCCCCCAGTTGATCAATGCTGCCCTCTCCCCCCGCTAAGGCCTCACTCTCCCCCAGTTGATCAATGCTGCCCTCTCCTCCTGCTAAGGCCTCACTCTCCCCCAGTTGATCAATGCTGCCCTCTCCTCCTGCTAAGGCCTCACTCTCCCCCAGTTGATCAATGCTGCCCTCTCCTCCTGCTAAGGCCTCACTCTCCCCCAGTTGATCAATGCTGCCCTCGCCTCCTGCTAAGGCCTCACTCTCCCCCAGTTGACTCGAGCAGATGAGATTTTGCAAAAATTGCTCACAATTCCAGTTAAAACATTGATGTCATCTTGTTTTTTAACAAAGACCATTATGTCATCCGCATACGCAGACAATTTAAAAACATCCCTGCAGCCAGGAAGAGAGAAACCCTGTAACTTTGACCCGGTGTAAAAAAGGCTCTATGGCCAGGGAGTGGAGCATCCGGACAGAGAGCAGCCCTGCTGGACTCCTCTCTGAGCTTCAAAAGGAGCACACAAACTACCGTGTATCTTCAGTACACTCTCAATGTCCCTGTACAAGACCTGGATCCTCTGAGACCAGAGCTGAACCCAGAAGCTTCCAGCGTCTGCCACAAGTACTGGTGTTCAACTCGCTCAAAAGCCTTTTCCTGGTCTAGAGAAATCAGACCAAGCTCACAGCCCAATGAACCGGAGAGGTCCAGAACATCTGGAGTCAGAGTCCCGTTGTCAGTGATCAACCTGCTGGGTACACAGTATGTCTGGTCTACGTGAACGACATGCTCCATCACTTTCCTCAGCCTCGTCGCTAACACTCTGGAAAGCAGCTTGTAGTCGGTACAGAGTAGAGACACAGGACGCCAGTTCTTAATCTCCTGCAGGTCTCCTTTCTTAGGGAGGAGAGTGAGCACAGCTCTCCTGCAACTCAGAGGCAACCTCCCGTTACTTAGACTGTCTCTGAGCACACTCAGCAGGTCGTCACCTATAACTGGCCAGAGAGCCTTATAGAAGTCTGCAGGCAGGCCGTCTATGCCAGGAGCCTTCCCACTCTGCATGCTGTGCAGGGCTTCCTGCAGCTCCTGGGCAGAGAGCTCCGCCTCCAGCTCAGCATGGTCCTCCTCAGGGACGTTAGGAAGGCCCTCGTAGAACGACTGGCCACCTCTGGCTCGGCCTGGAACTCTGTTCTGTAGAGCTCTTTGTAGAACTCCACAGCACACTGACTCCTGAAGCAGCTGCCCAGCATTGGATCGCAGGGAGTGCATCAGCCTCCTCTGACCATTCTTACGCTCGAGACCAAAGAACAAGTGAGAGGGAGCATCCATTTTCACGATGTTCTGAAACCGGGATCTGACCAGAGCACCCTGAGCAGAGCACCCTGATCAGAGCACCCTGAGCAGAGCACCCTGAGCAGAGCCCCCTGAGCAGAGCACCCTGAGCAGAGCCCCCTGAGCAGAGCACCCTGAGCAGAGCACCCTGAGCAGAGCCCCCTGATCAGAGCACCCTGAGCAGAGCACCCTGATCAGAGCCCCCTGAGCAGAGCACCCTGATCAGAGCCCCCTGAGCAGAGCCCCCTGAGCAGAGCCCCCTGAGCAGAGCCCCCTGAGCAGAGCACCCTGAGCAGAGCACCCTGAGCAGAGCCCCCTGAGCAGAGCACCCTGAGCAGAGCCCCCTGAGCAGAGCCCCCTGATCAGAGCCCCCTGAGCAGAGCACCCTGAGCAGAGCACCCTGAGCAGAGCACCCTGAGCAGAGCCCCCTGAGCAGAGCCCCCTGAGCAGAGCCCCCTGAGCAGAGCCCCCTGAGCAGAGCACCCTGATCAGAGCCCCCTGAGCAGAGCCCCCTGAGCAGAGCACCCTGAGCAGAGCACCCTGAGCAGAGCACCCTGAGCAGAGCCCCCTGAGCAGAGCACCCTGAGCAGAGCACCCTGAGCAGAGCACCCTGAGCAGAGCCCCCTGAGCAGAGCCCCCTGAGCAGAGCCCCCTGAGCAGAGCCCCCTGAGCAGAGCACCCTGATCAGAGCACCCTGAGCAGAGCCCCCTGAGCAGAGCCCCCTGAGCAGAGCACCCTGATCAGAGCACCCTGAGCAGAGCACCCTGAGCAGAAAACCCTGAGCAGAGCACCCTGATCAGAGCCCCCTGAGCAGAGCACCCTGATCAGAGCCCCCTGAGCAGAGCCCCCTGAGCAGAGCACCCTGAGCAGAGCACCCTGAGCAGAGCACCCTGAGCAGAGCACCCTGAGCAGAGCCCCCTGAGCAGAGCACCCTGAGCAGAGCACCCTGAGCAGAGCACCCTGAGCAGAGCCCCCTGAGCAGAGCCCCCTGAGCAGAGCCCCCTGATCAGAGCACCCTGAGCAGAGCCCCCTGAGCAGAGCCCCCTGAGCAGAGCACCCTGATCAGAGCACCCTGAGCAGAGCACCCTGAGCAGAAAACCCTGAGCAGAGCACCCTGATCAGAGCACCCTGAGCAGAGCACCCTGAGCAGAGCACCCTGATCAGAGCCCCCTGAGCAGAGCACCCTGAGCAGAGCACCCTGAGCAGAGCACCCTGAGCAGAGCACCCTGATCAGAGCACCCTGATCAGAGCACCCTGAGCAGAGCACCCAGCAGGTCAGACAGAGCTGAGTTCTTACTTTTGAAACCGTCAACATGTCCTCGCTCTCCTGTGGCGGCTGCCCTCCCTGCCGCTCCACCACTTCTCTCTCCAGAGCTCTCAGAGATCCAGCCATGTCCTTTGTGACATTGAAAGTGTACTGCTGGCAAAGCTGCTTGATCTTCACTTTCCCTACATCCCACCACTGCTGAAGAGAATTGTACTCTCTCTGAGACAAACGGTAGTCTTCCCAAAAGAATTTAAAAACATTTTTAAAATGGTTGTCGGCCAACAGAGAAGCATCAAAGTGCCAATACGCACTATTACACTGAACATGATTAATACACAGTGAGACTTGTACGAGGGAGTGGTCAGAGAGTCCCACTGGACTGATGGAGCAGCTTCTGCTCACATTCATGTGATGGTTAAAAACATAGACCCGATCCAGCCTAGCTAGAGACAACAGGTTGCCCCTAGAGGGCACCGCGTGTACTGCCGCTGGCCGGGGGGAAGTGCCTCCAACATCACACAGCTCAAAGCTGTCTGTCAGCCTTATTCAGGCACTCTTTGAGGCTCCTGGTGGTTCCTATCCAGCACAGGGTTCTCTGTTGAAGTCACCCCCCAGGAACAGATGCTCCTCACTATCACAGGTGCTGAGAGTGTGTTTCAGTTTCTCAAAGAACAGAAGCCTCTCTGCGCCCACACTGGGAGCAGAAATATTTATAAAACATATTTTAACTTTTTCAAATTCAGCATTTATCTTGAGCAAGTGTCCTGGATGACCTCATCGACCGCACAGGAGGAGGGTGTGAAGCCCCTCGCAAAGAGAATGGCAACCCCTCCACTATCGCTGCGCTTATGGCTGAAGAAGCCCCCCCCCCATTCCCTCCTCCAGTCACTCTCGTTCTGGAGAAACGTCACGTTTAAACTCTTGTTTCCTAATAAAGTAAATAAAGACGCTCTCTTAGCCTCCCCTCGAGCACCGTTAATGTTTAAAGAGCCCAGCTGTATGTCACTCATAATGAAATGATAGTTGCATCCTAACAAAATCAAAAACCTGGCTGCAGATAAATAAAAAATAAAACCAAGATGTACTTATTCATTATTCTTTGCAGTTTCCTCTCTAATCCTCTGAAGTAGTTTCCTCTCTAATCCTCTGAAGTATCCTCTGAGCCTTCTCTGGGCTGCTGAAGAAAAGTTCCCCCAAAGCTTCTTTGCGCCGCATGAGAGCCCTGGCAGCATTGTGAAATATCTGCACATCACCAAAACAATCCTCTAACTTCACCGCCCTCAACCCCTTAGTTAGGATCTGATCCTCTGGATAGAATACTCCTCTCCCTTTGTTGTTACCTCAACGACGTCAAAGAATGACTCGCTGTCACTGTCCTCTGCGTCCTCTGCGTCCTCTGGGACTCCCTCTGGCTGAGAGGAGGAACACAGCAACTCCTTCTTTGACACCTTCCCTTTTTGAGTCACACTTCCTTTGCTCACTTGTTCATTTTTTCTTTTAACAGGTAACTTTAATAAATCCTCATCCATTACCACATCCTCCAGAACAGACTCAGCCACTCTGGCTGCAGTGTGCTCACTATCTGCTTCCTGTGTGACCTGAGTGTCCGTATGTGTGATACTGTGTGTACCGGCTGCCTGTGTGCTTTCCACGCGTGAAACCGTTGGCTCTGCCCCTGACCGACTGACCGGCGGCTCCACCACCGGCGGCTCCTCCACCGGCGTTTCCGCTGCGGGCGAATCAACCGACAGCGGCTCCGCCGCTGGCGCGGACCCCATCACCGGCGGTCCGGCAGCGGGCAAAGGGACCTGCAGGGG
>CM070480.1:858379-920879 GCA_036324585.1 Champsocephalus esox | reverse complement strand
GAGTAGATGGAGTTACAGAGAGTAACGTGAGTAGATGGAGTTACAGAGAGTAACGTGAGTAGATGGAGTTACAGAGAGTAACGTGAGTAGATGGAGTTACAGAGAGTAACGTGAGTAGATGGAGTTACAGAGAGTAACGTGAGTAGATGGAGTTACAGAGAGTAACGTGAGTAGATGGAGTTACAGAGAGTAACGTGAGTAGATGGAGTTACAGAGAGTAACGTGAGTAGATGGAGTTACTGAGAGTAACGTGAGTAGATGGAGTTACAGAGAGTAACGTGAGTAGATGGAGTTACAGAGAGTAACGTGAGTAGATGGAGTTACAGAGAGTAACGTGAGTAGATGGAGTTACAGAGAGTAACGTGAGCAGATGGAGTTACTGAGAGTAACGTGAGTAGATGGAGTTACAGAGAGTAACGTGAGTAGATGGAGTTACAGAGAGTAACGTGAGTAGATGGAGTTACTGAGAGTAACGTGAGTAGATGGAGTTACAGAGAGTAACGTGAGTAGATGGAGTTACAGAGAGTAACGTGAGTAGATGGAGTTACAGAGAGTAACGTGAGCAGATGGAGTTACTGAGAGTAACGTGAGCAGATGGAGTTACAGAGAGTAACGTGATGGAGTTACTGAGAGTAACGTGAGTAGATGGAGTTACTGAGAGTAACGTGAGCAGATGGAGTTACTGAGAGTAACGTGAGTAGATGGAGTTACAGAGAGTAACGTGAGCAGATGGAGTTACTGAGAGTAACGTGAGTAGATGGAGTTACAGAGAGTAACGTGAGTAGATGGAGTTACAGAGAGTAACGTGAGTAGATGGAGTTACAGAGAGTAACGTGAGTAGATGGAGTTACAGAGAGTAACGTGAGTAGATGGAGTTACAGAGAGTAACGTGAGTAGATGGAGTTACAGAGAGTAACGTGATGGAGTTACAGAGAGTAACGTGAGTAGATGGAGTTACAGAGAGTAACGTGAGTAGATGGAGTTACAGAGAGTAACGTGAGTAGATGGAGTTACAGAGAGTAACGTGAGTAGATGGAGTTACAGAGAGTAACGTGAGTAGATGGAGTTACAGAGAGTAACGTGAGTATGGAGTTACTGAGAGTAACGTGAGTAGATGGAGTTACAGAGAGTAACGTGAGTAGATGGAGTTACAGAGAGTAACGTGAGTAGATGGAGTTACAGAGAGTAACGTGAGTAGATGGAGTTACAGAGAGTAACGTGAGTAGATGGAGTTACAGAGAGTAACGTGAGTAGATGGAGTTACAGAGAGTAACGTGAGTAGATGGAGTTACAGAGAGTAACGTGAGTAGATGGAGTTACAGAGAGTAACGTGAGTAGATGGAGTTACAGAGAGTAACGTGATGGAGTTACAGAGAGTAACGTGAGTAGATGGAGTTACAGAGAGTAACGTGAGTAGATGGAGTTACAGAGAGTAATGTGAGTAGATGGAGTTACAGAGAGTAACGTGAGTAGATGGAGTTACAGAGAGTAACGTGAGTAGATGGAGTTACAGAGAGTAACGTGAGTAGATGGAGTTACAGAGAGTAACGTGAGCAGATGGAGTTACTGAGAGTAACGTGAGTAGATGGAGTTACAGAGAGTAACGTGAGCAGATGGAGTTACAGAGAGTAACGTGAGTAGATGGAGTTACAGAGAGTAACGTGAGTAGATGGAGTTACAGAGAGTAACGTGAGTAGATGGAGTTACAGAGAGTAACGTGAGTAGATGGAGTTACAGAGAGTAACGTGAGTAGATGGAGTTACAGAGAGTAACGTGAGTAGATGGAGTTACAGAGAGTAACGTGAGTAGATGGAGTTACTGAGAGTAACGTGAGTAGATGGAGTTACTGAGAGTAACGTGAGTAGATGGAGTTACAGAGAGTAACGTGAGTAGATGGAGTTACAGAGAGTAACGTGAGTAGATGGAGTTACAGAGAGTAACGTGAGTAGATGGAGTTACAGAGAGTAACGTGAGTAGATGGAGTTACAGAGAGTAACGTGAGTAGATGGAGTTACAGAGAGTAACGTGATGGAGTTACGAGAGTAACGTGAGTAGATGGAGTTACAGAGAGTAACGTGAGTAGATGGAGTTACAGAGAGTAACGTGAGTAGATGGAGTTACAGAGAGTAACGTGAGTAGATGGAGTTACAGAGAGTAACGTGAGTAGATGGAGTTACAGAGAGTAACGTGAGTAGATGGAGTTACAGAGAGTAACGTGAGTAGATGGAGTTACAGAGAGTAACGTGATGGAGTTACAGAGAGTAACGTGAGTAGATGGAGTTACAGAGAGTAACGTGAGTAGATGGAGTTACTGAGAGTAACGTGAGTAGATGGAGTTACAGAGAGTAACGTGAGTAGATGGAGTTACAGAGAGTAACGTGAGTAGATGGAGTTACAGAGAGTAACGTGAGTAGATGGAGTTACAGAGAGTAACGTGAGTAGATGGAGTTACAGAGAGTAACGTGAGTAGATGGAGTTACAGAGAGTAATGTGAGTAGATGGAGTTACAGAGAGTAACGTGAGTAGATGGAGTTACAGAGAGTAACGTGATGGAGTTACAGAGAGTAACGTGAGTAGATGGAGTTACAGAGAGTAACGTGAGTAGATGGAGTTACTGAGAGTAACGTGAGTAGATGGAGTTACAGAGAGTAACGTGAGTAGATGGAGTTACAGAGAGTAACGTGAGTAGATGGAGTTACAGAGAGTAACGTGAGTAGATGGAGTTACTGAGAGTAACGTGAGTAGATGGAGTTACAGAGAGTAACGTGAGTAGATGGAGTTACAGAGAGTAACGTGAGTAGATGGAGTTACAGAGAGTAACGTGATGGAGTTACAGAGAGTAACGTGAGTAGATGGAGTTACAGAGAATAACGTGATGGAGTTACAGAGAGTAACGTGATGGAGTTACAGAGAGTAACGTGAGTAGATGGAGTTACTGAGAGTAACGTGAGTAGATGGAGTTACAGAGAGTAACGTGAGTAGATGGAGTTACAGAGAGTAACGTGAGTAGATGGAGTTACTGAGAGTAACGTGAGCAGATGGAGTTACAGAGAGTAACGTGAGTAGATGGAGTTACAGAGAGTAACGTGAGTAGATGGAGTTACTGAGAGTAACGTGAGCAGATGGAGTTACAGAGAGTAACGTGAGTAGATGGAGTTACAGAGAGTAACGTGAGTAGATGGAGTTACTGAGAGTAACGTGAGTAGATGGAGTTACAGAGAGTAACGTGAGTAGATGGAGTTACAGAGAGTAACGTGAGTAGATGGAGTTACAGAGAGTAACGTGATGGAGTTACAGAGAGTAACGTGAGTAGATGGAGTTACAGAGAGTAACGTGAGTAGATGGAGTTACAGAGAGTAACGTGAGTTGATGGAGTTACAGAGAGTAACGTGAGTAGATGGAGTTACAGAGAGTAACGTGAGTAGATGGAGTTACAGAGAGTAACGTGATGGAGTTACAGAGAGTAACGTGAGTAGATGGAGTTACAGAGAGTAACGTGATGGAGTTACAGAGAGTAACGTGAGTAGATGGAGTTACAGAGAGTAACGTGAGTAGATGGAGTTACAGAGAGTAACGTGAGTAGATGGAGTTACAGAGAGTAACGTGATGGAGTTACAGAGAGTAACGTGAGTAGATGGAGTTACAGAGAGTAACGTGAGTTGATGGAGTTACAGAGAGTAACGTGAGTAGATGGAGTTACAGAGAGTAACGTGAGTAGATGGAGGGGCGTCTTCTATTGCGGTCAATACGGTACTTCGTAGAAACATCGCCGGTCTTCGGTGTGAGTGGCATCGTGCGAGGGTCTCGTGGGTTAATGTTTATCGTCACTGAAGCTTCCGCATGGCTCCTTGATATCTCCGTAGAAACACTTCAACAGCTTCTATTCTTTATTAGTTATCTTCTCACCTTCACATCCAACAGTCCTCCAATTTAGATGAACCGTCTCTTTGACAAGGGGCCACAACATGTACAAGGTCTCAAAGTGTGTGTGTGTGTGTGTTCAATGAAAACACACAATAGAACGTACCTACAGAACAGGCCTTTGTCTCCCGGTCCTTATCAATAGAGGCTTATTATCACAATGCACACAGTATCTTGTTTTTCCTTACTGCACATATCTTTATTCAATTCTCTGTCTAGGGTTACCAACATATTCAATGTAAATACTGCTATGCTTTACTATACTTTATATTACATTTTCATGTGATTATAGTTTTCCGCAAATAGTTTTCTATCTGTGTTTTTAATCTTTGTTTTACTTTATGTCTGCACCACGACACCCAGTCAGATTCTCAGTGCGTGTCGACCTTTATGTTCCCGCCTATGGTGTGAACCCACCTGGAGATAAAGCTGATTCAAACGGAGGAATGGTTCACAATCCAAACTATAAATCAATCATTCTGATTACATCCATTAACACAGAGTACGGATATTGTCTTGAATCCTCGTAATACATACATTACTTCCTGCACATATTCTTATTTCACATTTCATAGTTTATATTCTAAAATGCATTCATAGCATTCTATTTCCATGTAAATGCTTTATTTTTATTGCTATTTAACTATATTTTATTTTATATTAGATTTCTTGTTTTTTATATGCACCATGACATCAAGTCAAAATCCTAGTATGCGCGAACCTACCTGGCGATAAACCTGATTCTGATGAATAAATGTTTTTGTTTAATCAAAAATCTCTGTGTAACCACGGGTAGAAACAGCAGAAGAAGAAGGAGAGTAGGTCTAAGAAGCAAAAATGCGTGAGTAGATGGAGTTACAGAGAGTAACGTGAGTAGATGGAGTTACAGAGAGTAACGTGATGGAGTTACAGAGAGTAACGTGAGTAGATGGAGTTACAGAGAGTAACGTGAGTAGATGGAGTTACAGAGAGTAACGTGATGGAGTTACAGAGAGTAACGTGAGTAGATGGAGTTACAGAGAGTAACGTGAGTAGATGGAGTTACAGAGAGTAACGTGATGGAGTTACAGAGAGTAACGTGATGGAGTTACAGAGAGTAACGTGAGTAGATGGAGTTACTGAGAGTAACGTGAGTAGATGGAGTTACAGAGAGTAACGTGAGTAGATGGAGTTACTGAGAGTAACGTGAGTAGATGGAGTTACAGAGAGTAACGTGAGTAGATGGAGTTACAGAGAGTAACGTGATGGAGTTACAGAGAGTAACGTGATGGAGTTACAGAGAGTAACGTGAGCAGATGGAGTTACTGAGAGTAACGTGAGCAGATGGAGTTACTGAGAGTAACGTGATGGAGTTACTGAGAGTAACGTGATGGAGTTACTGAGAGTAACGTGAGCAGATGGAGTTACTGAGAGTAACGTGATGGAGTTACTGAGAGTAACGTGATGGAGTTACAGAGAGTAACGTGAGTAGATGGAGTTACAGAGAGTAACGTGATGGAGTTACAGAGAGTAACGTGATGGAGTTACAGAGAGTAACGTGAGTAGATGGAGTTACAGAGAGTAACGTGATGGAGTTACAGAGAGTAACGTGATGGAGTTACAGAGAGTAACGTGAGCAGATGGAGTTACTGAGAGTAACGTGAGCAGATGGAGTTACTGAGAGTAACGTGATGGAGTTACTGAGAGTAACGTGATGGAGTTACAGAGAGTAACGTGAGTAGATGGAGTTACAGAGAGTAAACGTGAGTAGATGGAGTTACAGAGAGTAACGTGAGTAGATGGAGTTACAGAGAGTAACGTGAGTAGATGGAGTTACAGAGAGTAACGTGACGGAGTTACAGAGAGTAACGTGAGTAGATGGAGTTACAGAGAGTAACGTGAGCAGATGGAGTTACAGAGAGTAACGTGAGTAGATGGAGTTACTGAGAGTAACGTGAGTAGATGGAGTTACAGAGAGTAACGTGAGTAGATGGAGTTACTGAGAGTATCGTGAGTAGATGGAGTTACAGAGAGTAACGTGAGTAGATGGAGTTACAGAGAGTAACGTGAGTAGATGGAGTTACAGAGAGTAACGTGAGTAGATGGAGTTACTGAGAGTAACGTGAGTAGATGGAGTTACAGAGAGTAACGTGAGTAGATGGAGTTACAGAGAGTAACGTGAGTAGATGGAGTTACAGAGAGTAACGTGAGTAGATGGAGTTACAGAGAGTAACGTGAGTAGATGGAGTTACTGAGAGTAACGTGAGTAGATGGAGTTACAGAGAGTAACGTCAGTAGATGGAGTTACAGAGAGTAACGTGATGGAGTTACTGAGAGTAACGTGAGCAGATGGAGTTACGGAGAGTAACGTGATGGAGTTACTGAGAGTAACGTGAGTAGATGGAGTTACAGAGAGTAACGTGAGTAGATGGAGTTACAGAGAGTAACGTGAGTAGATGGAGTTACAGAGAGTAACGTGAGTAGATGGAGTTACAGAGAGTAACGTGATGGAGTTACACAGAGTAAACGTGAGTAGATGGAGTTACTGAGAGTAACGTGAGTAGATGGAGTTACTGAGAGTAACGTGAGCAGATGGAGTTACAGAGAGTAACGTGAGTAGATGGAGTTACAGAGAGTAACGTGAGTAGATGGAGTTACAGAGAGTAACGTGAGTAGATGGAGTTACAGAGAGTAACGTGAGTAGATGGAGTTACAGAGAGTAACGTGATGGAGTTACACAGAGTAACGTGAGTAGATGGAGTTACTGAGAGTAACGTGAGTAGATGGAGTTACTGAGAGTAACGTGAGCAGATGGAGTTACAGAGAGTAACGTGAGTAGATGGAGTTACTGAGAGTAACGTGAGCAGATGGAGTTACAGAGAGTAACGTGAGTAGATGGAGTTACAGAGAGTAACGTGAGTAGATGGAGTTACAGAGAGTAACGTGAGTAGATGGAGTTACAGAGAGTAACGTGAGTAGATGGAGTTACAGAGAGTAACGTGAGTAGATGGAGTTACAGAGAGTAACGTGAGTAGATGGAGTTACAGAGAGTAACGTGATGGAGTTACAGAGAGTAACGTGAGTAGATGGAGTTACAGAGAGTAACGTGAGTAGATGGAGTTACAGAGAGTAACGTGAGTAGATGGAGTTACAGAGAGTAACGTGAGTAATGGAGTTACAGAGAGTAACGTGAGTAGATGGAGTTACAGAGAGTAACGTGAGTAGATGGAGTTACAGAGAGTAACGTGAGTAGATGGAGTTACAGAGAGTAACGTGAGTAGATGGAGTTACAGAGAGTAACGTGAGTAGATGGAGTTACAGAGAGTAACGTGAGTAGATGGAGTTACAGAGAGTAACGTGAGTAGATGGAGTTACTGAGAGTAACGTGAGTAGATGGAGTTACAGAGAGTAACGTGAGTAGATGGAGTTACAGAGAGTAACGTGAGTAGATGGAGTTACAGAGAGTAACGTGAGGTGGAGTTACAGAGAGTAACGTGAGTAGATGGAGTTACAGAGAGTAACGTGAGCAGATGGAGTTACAGAGAGTAACGTGAGTAGATGGAGTTACAGAGAGTAACGTGAGTAGATGGAGTTACAGAGAGTAACGAGTGATGGAGTTACAGAGAGTAACGTGAGTAGATGGAGTTACTGAGAGTAACGTGAGTAGATGGAGTTACAGAGAGTAACGTGAGTAGATGGAGTTACAGAGAGTAACGTGAGTAGGTGGAGTTACTGAGAGTAACGTGAGTAGATGGAGTTACAGAGAGTAACGTGAGCAGATGGAGTTACAGAGAGTAACGTGAGTAGATGGAGTTACAGAGAGTAACGTGAGTAGATGGAGTTACTGAGAGTAACGTGAGCAGATGGAGTTACAGAGAGTAACGTGAGTAGATGGAGTTACAGAGAGTAACGTGAGTAGATGGAGTTACAGAGAGTAACGTGATGGAGTTACAGAGAGTAACGTGAGTAGATGGAGTTACTGAGAGTAACGTGAGTAGATGGAGTTACAGAGAGTAACGTGAGTAGACGGAGTTACTGAGAGTAACGTGAGTAGATGGAGTTACAGAGAGTAACGTGAGTAGATGGAGTTACTGAGAGTAACGTGAGTAGATGGAGTTACAGAGAGTAACGTGATGGAGTTACAGAGAGTAACGTGAGTAGATGGAGTTACAGAGAGTAACGTGAGTAGGTGGAGTTACTGAGAGTAACGTGAGTAGATGGAGTTACAGAGAGTAACGTGAGTAGATGGAGTTACAGAGAGTAACGTGATGGAGTTACAGAGAGTAACGTGAGTAGATGGAGTTACAGAGAGTAACGTGAGTAGGTGGAGTTACTGAGAGTAACGTGAGTAGATGGAGTTACAGAGAGTAACGTGAGTAGATGGAGTTACAGAGAGTAAAGTGAGTAGATGGAGTTACAGAGAGTAACGTGAGTAGATGGAGTTACTGAGAGTAACGTGAGTAGATGGAGTTACAGAGAGTAACGTGAGTAGATGGAGTTACAGAGAGTAACGTGAGTAGATGGAGTTACAGAGAGTAACGTGAGTAGATGGAGTTACAGAGAGTAACGTGAGTAGATGGAGTTACAGAGAGTAACGTGAGTAGATGGAGTTACAGAGAGTAACGTGAGTAGATGGAGTTACAGAGAGTAACGTGAGTAGATGGAGTTACAGAGAGTAACGTGAGTAGATGGAGTTACTGAGAGTAACGTGAGTAGATGGAGTTACAGAGAGTAACGTGATGGAGTTACAGAGAGTAACGTGAGTAGATGGAGTTACTGAGAGTAACGTGAGTAGATGGAGTTACAGAGAGTAACGTGAGTAGATGGAGTTACTGAGAGTAACGTGAGTAGATGGAGTTACAGAGAGTAACGTGAGTAGATGGAGTTACAGAGAGTAACGTGAGTAGATGGAGTTACTGAGAGTAACGTGAGTAGATGGAGTTACTGAGAGTAACGTGAGTAGATGGAGTTACTGAGAGTAACGTGAGTAGATGGAGTTACAGAGAGTAACGTGATGTAGTTACAGAGAGTAACGTGAGTAGATGGAGTTACAGAGAGTAACGTGAGTAGATGGAGTTACAGAGAGTAACGTGAGTAGATGGAGTTACTGAGAGTAACGTGAGTAGATGGAGTTACTGAGAGTAACGTGAGTAGATGGAGTTACAGAGAGTAACGTGATGTAGTTACAGAGAGTAACGTGAGTAGATGGAGTTACTGAGAGTAACGTGAGTAGATGGAGTTACAGAGAGTAACGTGATGGAGTTACAGAGAGTAACGTGAGTAGATGGAGTTACTGAGAGTAACGTGAGTAGATGGAGTTACAGAGAGTAACGTGAGTAGATGGAGTTACAGAGAGTAACGTGAGCAGATGGAGTTACAGAGAGTAACGTGAGTAGATGGAGTTACAGAGAGTAACGTGATGGAGTTACAGAGAGTAACGTGAGTAGATGGAGTTACAGAGAGTAACGTGAGTAGATGGAGTTACTGAGAGTAACGTGAGTAGATGGAGTTACAGAGAGTAACGTGAGTAGATGGAGTTACTGAGAGTAACGTGAGTAGATGGAGTTACAGAGAGTAACGTGAGTAGATGGAGTTACAGAGAGTAACGTGAGTAGATGGAGTTACAGAGAGTAACGTGATGGAGTTACAGAGAGTAACGTGAGTAGATGGAGTTACAGAGAGTAACGTGAGTAGATGGAGTTACTGAGAGTAACGTGATGGAGTTACAGAGAGTAACGTGAGTAGATGGAGTTACAGAGAGTAACGTGATGGAGTTACAGAGAGTAACGTCAGTAAATGGAGTTACAGAGAGTAACGTGATGGAGTTACAGAGAGTAACGTGAGTAGATGGAGTTACAGAGAGTAACGTCAGTAAATGGAGTTACAGAGAGTAAAGTGAGTAGATGGAGTTACAGAGAGTAACGTGAGCAGATGGAGTTACAGAGAGTAACGTGAGTAGATGGAGTTACAGAGAGTAACGTGAGTAGATGGAGTTACAGAGAGTAACGTGATGGAGTTACAGAGAGTAACGTGAGTAGATGGAGTTACTGAGAGTAACGTGAGTAGATGGAGTTACAGAGAGTAACGTGAGTAGACGGAGTTACAGAGAGTAACGTGAGTAGATGGAGTTACAGAGAGTAACGTGAGTAGGTGGAGTTACTGAGAGTAACGTGAGTAGATGGAGTTACAGAGAGTAACGTGAGTAGATGGAGTTACTGAGAGTAACGTGAGTAGATGGAGTTACTGAGAGTAACGTGAGCAGATGGAGTTACAGAGAGTAACGTGAGTAGATGGAGTTACAGAGAGTAACGTGAGTAGATGGAGTTACAGAGAGTAACGTGAGTAGATGGAGTTACAGAGAGTAACGTGAGTAGATGGAGTTACTGAGAGTAACGTGAGCAGATGGAGTTACAGAGAGTAACGTGAGTAGATGGAGTTACAGAGAGTAACGTGATGGAGTTACAGAGAGTAACGTGAGTAGATGGAGTTACAGAGAGTAACGTGAGTAGATGGAGTTACTGAGAGTAACGTGAGTAGATGGAGTTACAGAGAGTAACGTGAGTAGATGGAGTTACAGAGAGTAACGTGAGTAGATGGAGTTACAGAGAGTAACGTGAGTAGATGGAGTTACAGAGAGTAACGTGAGTAGATGGAGTTACAGAGAGTAACGTGATGGAGTTACAGAGAGTAACGTGAGTAGATGGAGTTACTGAGAGTAACGTGAGTAGATGGAGTTACAGAGAGTAACGTGATGGAGTTACAGAGAGTAACGTGAGTAGATGGAGTTACAGAGAGTAACGTGAGTAGATGGAGTTACAGAGAGTAACGTGAGTAGACGGAGTTACTGAGAGTAACGTGAGTAGATGGAGTTACAGAGAGTAACGTGAGTAGATGGAGTTACAGAGAGTAACGTGATGGAGTTACAGAGAGTAACGTGAGTAGATGGAGTTACAGAGAGTAACGTGAGTAGATGGAGTTACAGAGAGTAACGTGAGTAGATGGAGTTACAGAGAGTAACGTGAGTAGATGGAGTTACAGAGAGTAACGTGAGTAGATGGAGTTACAGAGAGTAACGTGAGTAGATGGAGTTACAGAGAGTAACGTGAGTAGGTGGAGTTACTGAGAGTAACGTGAGTAGATGGAGTTACAGAGAGTAACGTGAGTAGATGGAGTTACAGAGAGTAATGTGAGTAGATGGAGTTACAGAGAGTAACGTGAGTAGGTGGAGTTACTGAGAGTAACGTGAGTAGATGGAGTTACAGAGAGTAACGTGAGTAGATGGAGTTACAGAGAGTAACATGAGTAGATGGAGTTACAGAGAGTAACGTGAGTAGATGGAGTTACTGAGAGTAACGTGAGTAGATGGAGTTACAGAGAGTAACGTGATGGAGTTACAGAGAGTAACGTGAGTAGATGGAGTTACTGAGAGTAACGTGAGTAGATGGAGTTACAGAGAGTAACGTGAGTAGATGGAGTTACTGAGAGTAACGTGAGTAGATGGAGTTACAGAGAGTAACGTGAGTAGATGGAGTTACAGAGAGTAACGTGAGTAGATGGAGTTACTGAGAGTAACGTGAGTAGATGGAGTTACTGAGAGTAACGTGAGTAGATGGAGTTACAGAGAGTAACGTGATGGAGTTACAGAGAGTAACGTGAGTAGATGGAGTTACTGAGAGTAACGTGAGTAGATGGAGTTACAGAGAGTAACGTGATGGAGTTACAGAGAGTAACGTGAGTAGATGGAGTTACAGAGAGTAACGTGAGTAGATGGAGTTACAGAGAGTAACGTGAGTAGATGGAGTTACAGAGAGTAACGTGAGTAGATGGAGTTACGAGAGTAACGTGAGTAGATGGAGTTACAGAGAGTAACGTGAGTAGATGGAGTTACAGAGAGTAACGTGAGCAGATGGAGTTACAGAGAGTAACGTGAGTAGATGGAGTTACAGAGAGTAACGTGATGGAGTTACAGAGAGTAACGTGAGTAGATGGAGTTACAGAGAGTAACGTGAGTAGATGGAGTTACTGAGAGTAACGTGAGTAGATGGAGTTACAGAGAGTAACGTGAGTAGATGGAGTTACTGAGAGTAACGTGAGTAGATGGAGTTACAGAGAGTAACGTGAGTAGATGGAGTTACAGAGAGTAACGTGAGCAGATGGAGTTACAGAGAGTAACGTGAGTAGATGGAGTTACTGAGAGTAACGTGAGTAGATGGAGTTACAGAGAGTAACGTGATGGAGTTACAGAGAGTAACGTGAGTAGATGGAGTTACAGAGAGTAACGTGAGTAGATGGAGTTACAGAGAGTAACGTGAGTAGATGGAGTTACAGAGAGTAACGTGAGTAGATGGAGTTACTGAGAGTAACGTGAGTAGATGGAGTTACAGAGAGTAACGTGAGTAGATGGAGTTACAGAGAGTAACGTGAGTAGATGGAGTTACTGAGAGTAACGTGAGTAGATGGAGTTACAGAGAGTAACGTGAGTAGATGGAGTTACTGAGAGTAACGTGAGTAGATGGAGTTACAGAGAGTAACGTGAGTAGATGGAGTTACAGAGAGTAACGTGATGGAGTTACAGAGAGTAACGTGAGTAGATGGAGTTACAGAGAGTAACGTGAGTAGATGGAGTTACTGAGAGTAACGTGATGGAGTTACAGAGAGTAACGTGAGTAGATGGAGTTACAGAGAGTAACGTGATGGAGTTACAGAGAGTAACGTCAGTAAATGGAGTTACAGAGAGTAACGTGATGGAGTTACAGAGAGTAACGTGAGTAGATGGAGTTACAGAGAGTAACGTGATGGAGTTACAGAGAGTAACGTGAGTAGATGGAGTTACAGAGAGTAACGTCAGTAAATGGAGTTACAGAGAGTAACGTGATGGAGTTACAGAGAGTAACGTGAGTAGATGGAGTTACAGAGAGTAACGTGAGTAGATGGAGTTACAGAGAGTAACGTGAGTAGATGGAGTTACAGAGAGTAACGTGAGTAGATGGAGTTACTGAGAGTAACGTGAGTTGATGGAGTTACAGAGAGTAACGTGAGTAGATGGAGTTACAGAGAGTAACGTGAGTAGATGGAGGGGCGTCTTCTATTGCGGTCAATACGGTACTTCGTAGAAACATCGCCGGTCTTCGGTGTGAGTGGCATCGTGCGAGGGTCTCGTGGGTTAATGTTTATCGTCACTGAAGCTTCCGCATGGCTCCTTGATATCTCCGTAGAAACACTTCAACAGCTTCTATTCTTTATTAGTTATCTTCTCACCTTCACATCCAACAGTCCTCCAATTTAGATGAACCGTCTCTTTGACAAGGGGCCACAACATGTACAAGGTCTCAAAGTGTGTGTGTGTGTGTGTTCAATGAAAACACACAATAGAACGTACCTACAGAACAGGCCTTTGTCTCCCGGTCCTTATCAATAGAGGCTTATTATCACAATGCACACAGTATCTTGTTTTTCCTTACTGCACATATCTTTATTCAATTCTCTGTCTAGGGTTACCAACATATTCAATGTAAATACTGCTATGCTTTACTATACTTTATATTACATTTTCATGTTATTATAGTTTTCCGCAAATAGTTTTCTATCTGTGTTTTTAATCTTTGTTTTACTTTATGTCTGCACCACGACACCCAGTCAGATTCTCAGTGCGTGTCGACCTTTATGTTCCCGCCTATGGTGTGAACCCACCTGGAGATAAAGCTGATTCAAACGGAGGAATGGTTCACAATCCAAACTATAAATCAATCATTCTGATTACATCCATTAACACAGTGTACGGATATTGTCTTGAATCCTCGTAATACATACATTACTTCCTGCACATATTCTTATTTCACATTTCATAGTTTATATTCTAAAATGCATTCATAGCATTCTATTTCCATGTAAATGCTTTATTTTTATTGCTATTTAACTATATTTTATTTTATATTAGATTTCTTGTTTTTTATATGCACCATGACATCAAGTCAAATTCCTAGTATGCGCGAACCTACCTGGCGATAAACCTGATTCTGATGAATACATGTTTTTGTTTAATCAAAAATCTCTGTGTAACCACGGGTAGAAACAGCAGAAGAAGAAGGAGAGTAGGTCTAAGAAGCAAAAATGCGTAAGAATAGGCGTATACATCCCAGAATTAAAATATCAATCTCAAAACGAGTGTCAAATAACTTATCAGTTTATACAATATAAATACGTGCAGCAATTATTGGGCTACGATGGGTTGAAGAGGTCAGACCTGATAGGCACAGACTCACTATCTGCTTAGAGAAGATTGTGCATTTGAAGGATGCAGGGGGTATGGAGTGAAAGAAAATGTGGAGCACATCATATTACAACATTTACAAAATCGAGAGGGAAAATAAGGCCATTTTAAGTATTTGAGTGAAACAGGGCTAAATAACGCAAGCGCAGTGGTATACTTCTACAACTGGTGATAGGGTGATATGGTGATACACACTCTTGTACAGTAGATGGCGGTATGCACCTTGAAGCTGTTTGCAACCGCCAATAACCAAGAGAAGAAGAAGAAGAGTGAGCCAGATAGCAGCAGGCTAACGTAAAGCTAAGCTAACGTGAAGCTAGCGTGATGTCTACAGTCTCTAAAGTGGTTCTGGGAGTTTCTGTGGGTCTGACTCTGAGCACCGTGGCTGCTGTTCACCTGAACCAGACCTGGGACCGAGAGGTAAAGCGGGCCGAACTGGGATAACAACCGGGCCGAGCAGGGCTAACAACAGAGCTAACCTTTAGCGTAGCTGTTAGCTTAGCAGTTAGCAGAGACGTGAGGTCACTGATAGAACGGAGTGTTAAATCATCACAGCTAACTGTAGCTAACTGCAGCTAACTGTAGCTAACTGCAGCTAACTGTAGCTAACTGCAGCTAACTGTAGCTAACTGCAGCTAACTGTAGCTAACTGTAGCTAACTGTAGATACACCAGTAAAGAGCCTCTTACTGGTCCCGGTGTGTGTTGTTGTGTGTCAGTCTGTGTTGTTGTGTGTCAGTCTGTGTTTGTTGTTGTGTACATGTTGTAGAGTCTTACTGCCGCTGAAGGACCTGTGGTCTCTCTGAAACACACACAGACACACACCGCTAACTGAAGCTACACTACTACTCATTATTAATAAGATAAGAAGTACTTTATTGATCCCAAGTTGGGAAATGTTTGCGTTGCAGCAGCATAAAAGGTATTGTACAATAGAGACATTACAAGACTAGCAACAAACAGTCCAGCATGTGAACATCTCAAATAGAAACATGTTGGACTGAACACTCAGCGCTGGGACCTCCGATCGGGACAGATTCCAAAGTCAGGCAAGAATCACATGTGTGCATTGTCTTTTCTCATGGTTCATCGATCAGAGGGTTTCCTCCTGCACCTGTCCCAACACACACCAGCACACACCAACACACACTGCCACCAACGCACACCAACACACACCAACACAAGAAAGGCAGGAAAACAGACAAACGATTGTATGATTTGGCATCGAGACAATGAAATGCAGAGAAATGACTTTCCCCGGACCAGCTCCTCCGGCGGCGCCTCAGCCCACCTTTGGGTGCTTCTGTTTGTGTGTGTGTTTTTGTGTGTTGTTGTGCTTCAAGATGTTCTGAATGACCGGTCTGTGTCTCACAGAGCTTCTGTTTGTGCGTCTCCTCCTGCAGCGCCTCCACGAGGGAGTCGTCCGGGATCTGGAGCGCCAGGACAGGAAGAAGGACAACCTGAGACTGCTGGAGGAGCAGAGGAGTCTGACTGCACAGCTGCTGCTGCTGCAGGAGGAGCAGAGGAGGAGCAGAGGAGTCTGACTGCACAGCTGCTGCAGGAGGAGCAGAGGAGGAGCAGAGGAGTCTGACTGCACAGCTGCTGCAGGAGGAGCAGAGGAGGAGCCCTGAGACAGGTAACTAATGTTAGATACAGGAGCTCTAAAAGGGGGACAGGCTGAAACCTGTTACCTGCAGTCTGTAATAATCTGTCCTTAGCTCGTATGCACCTCGTGGTGTTGCATCGCCTGATGGCGTCTCACGCAGGGCTCTCCAGCTCGTCCATCAGCTTGTCAGTAGCTCGGATTCAGAGAGCAGCGCAGCACCATCACTGCCACGATGAACGTGTGAACGATGTGGAGAGTATTTAGATGATAAGCAGAGTCGAGCAGCTCTGTTTGTTGACCTGTCCAAAGCGTTCGACTCGTCGATCATCTCATCTCGAAGCAGAGGCTGCTCGGTGTCGGCATGTCCAGCCGTGCAGTGGGTGGTCTGAGAACTGCCTCTCTGAAAGGTCCCATGTGTTCACTTTGATGGACTGTCTTCTGAATGGTTAAACATTTCTAATGGTGTACCACAAGGCTCTGTTTCAGGCCCTCTTCTATTCTCCATCTGCATCAGCAGCTCAGGTGAACATGTGGATGAAGCTACTTCACATGTTTATGCGGATGATACCGTGATGTTCTGTGCAGGTCCCTCAGTCAGGAGCTGGTGCTACATCACAGGCTGCTTCTAACACTCCTCAGACTCAGCGCTCTGAACTCAAGCTTCTTCTGATGTGGATCAAACCAAGGTAATGCTCTTTATAAAGCTACACAGACTCCAGAGCCTGTTTTAGATATTGTAACTACGCAAGGAATAAAACTCAAAGTTGTTGCCTGTTACAAATACCTGGGTATCTGCTTGATGATCGTCTCTCTTTTAAACGTCAGGTCTCTAACCTGCTGAGAGAGCTGAGGGTTAGGCTAGGGTTCTTCTACAGGAACAAGTCCTGCTTCTCCTTGAGGCCAGGAAGAGGCTCTGTGACCTTTGACCTGTGCTGGACTCTGGGATCTGAATGCACCGGCCCATTGCCTGGTCCAGTTAGATGCTGCGTATCACAGTGCTCTGAGATTTGTTACTAATTGTGAAGCACTAACCCTTCACTGCACCCTGTACGCCAAGGCGGTCTGCCTTCACTTCCTGCACGGAGGCTCAGTCACTGGGACATCTTCATCTACAAAGCCATGTTGGATAAACTACCATCTCATATCTGCTCCCTGATCTCTCTGAGCATTGAAAGTACGTATTGCCGGAGATCGCATGCTGTGGTTTTATTAAATGTGCCAAGTGCTAGGACTGTCTCAGGGAAGACAGCTTTCAGACGTGCAGCTCCTCTGACTTGGAGCAGTCTGCACAGAGAATGGAAACTTACCGAGCTAGCACCACTACATGTTTCACAGCTCGGTTGGATGCTGCTCACTCAGAAGCTGTGGGTTCCTGTACATGTGGTTAGATATGTGAATTGTAATCCCTGTACATGTTGCTGTATGACGTCCTTTTGTTGTTCTGTTGTTTATGTTTTCATGTCCTTTTGTTGTTCTGTTGTTTATGTTTTCATGTCCTTTTGTTGTTCTGTTGTTTATGTTTTCATGTCCTTTTGTTGTTCTGTTGTTTATGTTTTCATGTCCTTTTGTTGTTTATGTTTTCATGTCCTTTTGTTGTTCTGTTGTTTATGTTTTCATGTCCTTTTGTTGTTCTGTTGTTTATGTTTTCATGTCCTTTTGTTGTTTATGTTTTCATGTCCTTTTGTTGTTCTGTTGTTTATGTTTTCATGTCCTTTTGTTGTTCTGTTGTTTATGTTTTCATGTCCTTTTGTTGTTTATGTTTTCATGTCCTTTTGTTGTTCTGTTGTTTATGTTTTCATGTCCTTTTGTTGTTCTGTGTTTATGTTTTCATGTCCTTTTGTTGTTTATGTTTTCATGTCCTTTTGTTGTTCTGTTGTTTATGTTTTCATGTCCTTTTGTTGTTCTGTTGTTTATGTTTTCATGTCCTTTTGTTGTTCTGTTGTTTATGTTTTCATGTCCTTTTGTTGTTCTGTTGTTTATGTTTTCATGTCCTTTTGTTGTTCTGTTGTTTATGTTTTCATGTCCTCTTGTTGTTCTGTTGTTTATGTTTTCATGTCCTTTTGTTGTTTATGTTTTCATGTCCTTTTGTTGTTCTGTTGTTTATGTTTTCATGTCCTTTTGTTGTTTATGTTTTCATGTCCTTTTGTTGTTCTGTTGTTTATGTTTTCACGTCCTTTTGTTGTTCTGTTGTTTATGTTTTCATGTCCTTTTGTTGTTTATGTTTTCATGTCCTTTTGTTGTTCTGTTGTTTATGTTTTCATGTCCTTTTGTTGTTTATGTTTTCATGTCCTTTTGTTGTTCTGTTGTTTATGTTTTCATGTCCTTTTGTTGTTCTGTTGTTTATGTTTTCATGTCCTTTTGTTGTTCTGTTGTTTATGTTTTCACGTCCTTTTGTTGTTCTGTTGTTTATGTTTTCACGTCCTTTTGTTGTTCTGTTGTTTATGTTTTCATGTCCTTTTGTTGTTTATGTTTTCATGTCCTTTTGTTGTTCTGTTGTTTATGTTTTCATGTCCTTTTGTTGTTTATGTTTTCATGTCCTTTTGTTGTTCTGTTGTTTATGTTTTCATGTCCTTTTGTTGTTCTGTTGTTTATGTTTTCATGTCCTTTTGTTGTTCTGTTGTTTATGTTTTCACGTCCTTTTGTTGTTCTGTTGTTTATGTTTTCACGTCCTTTTGTTGTTCTGTTGTTTATGTTTTCATGTCCTTTTGTTGTTTATGTTTTCATGTCCTTTTGTTGTTCTGTTGTTTATGTTTTCATGTCCTTTTGTTGTTCTGTTGTTTATGTTTTCATGTCCTTTTGTTGTTCTGTTGTTTATGTTTTCATGTCCTTTTGTTGTTCTGTTGTTTATGTTTTCATGTCCTCTTGGGAGTTCACCTGGATCAATAAAGGTTTCGAATTGAATTGAATGGCTAAATGGACTTCTTCACTGTTGGTTCCCATTCTACCTGTCAGCCCCACACTAACCGTCTGACTTCCTGTTTACCTGCTCAGGTGTGATGGACAGCAGCAGCGAGCCGCTGGGCGGGGGGGAGGACGAGGGTCTGGAGGAGGGGGAGGTGGAGGGGGAGACGCTGCTGATCGTGGAGTCGGAGGACCAGGGATCTGTCGACCTGTCACATGACCAGAGCGGAGACTCGTTAACCAGCGAGCTGGAGGAGGGGGGGGGCTGCGAGGAGACGAGCTTCCACTGCGACCGCTGCCACAAGTGGATCCCCGCAGGTGAGGAGATGGACAGGTCATAATATCACTGATGCGCGAGTGGTGGGGGGCTCCTATTGACACGCTTTGTTTAAAGGGCCCCTATAATACTGTGTTAGGCAGACAGGTCTCAGATATAAGGACATGACTCTGAAGTGTCCTGCTCCAAACCCCAAACAGGTCCTTGTAGCCCCCCCCCTCTCTTCCAGCTGTTACTAAGGACATGACTCTGAAGTGTCCTGCTCCAAACCCCAAACAGGTCCTTGTAGCCCCCCCCTCTCTTCCAGCTGTTACTAAGGACATGTCTCTGAAGTGTCCTGCTCCAAACCCCAAACAGGTCCTTGTAGCCCCCCCCCTCTCTTCCAGCTGTTACTAAGGACATGACTCTGAAGTGTCCTGCTCCAAACCCCAAACAGGTCCTTGTAGCCCCCCCCCTCTCTTCCAGCTGTTACTAAGGACATGTCTCTGAAGTGTCCTTGTAGCCCCCCCCCCTCTCTTCCAGCTGTAACTAAGGACATGTCTCTGAAGTGTCCTGCTCCAAATCCCAAACAGGTCCTTGTAGCCCCCCCCTCTCTCTTCCAGCTGTTACTAAGGACATGACTCTGAAGTGTGCTGCTCCAAACCCCAAACAGATCCTTGTAGCCCCCCCCCCTCTCTTTCAGCTGTTACTAAGGACATGTCTCTGAAGTGTCCTTGTAGCCCCCCCCCTCTCTTCCAGCTGTTACTAAGGACATGTCTCTGAAGTGTCCTGCTCCAAACCCCAAACAGGTCCTTGTAGCCCCCCCCCTCTCTTCCAGCTGTTACTAAGGACATGACTCTGAAGTGTCCTGCTCCAAACCCCAAACAGGTCCTTGTAGCCCCCCCCCTCTCTTCCAGCTGTTACTAAGGACATGACTCTGAAGTGTCCTGCTCCAAACCCCAAACAGGTCCTTGTAGCCCCCCCCCTCTCTTCCAGCTGTTACTAAGGACATGTCTCTGAAGTGTCCTGCTCCAAACCCCAAACAGGTCCTTGTAGCCCCCCCCCCTCTCTTCCAGCTGTTACTAAGGACATGTCTCTGAAGTGTCCTGCTCCAAACCCCAAACAGGTCCTTGTAGCCCCCCCCCTCTCTTCCAGCTGTTACTAAGGACATGACTCTGAAGTGTCCTGCTCCAAACCCCAAACAGGTCCTTGTAGCCCCCCCCTCTCTTCCAGCTGTTACTAAGGACATGTCTCTGAAGTGTCCTGCTCCAAACCCCAAACAGGTCCTTGTAGCCCCCCCCCTCTCTTCCAGCTGTTACTAAGGACATGTCTCTGAAGTGTCCTGCTCCAAACCCCAAACAGGTCCTTGTAGCCCCCCCCCTCTCTTCCAGCTGTTACTAAGGACATGACTCTGAAGTGTCCTGCTCCAAACCCCAAACAGGTCCTTGTAGCCCCCCCCTCTCTTCCAGCTGTTACTAAGGACATGTCTCTGAAGTGTCCCTGCTCCAAACCCCAAACAGGTCCTTGTAGCCCCCCCCTCTCTTCCAGCTGTTACTAAGGACATGTCTCTGAAGTGTCCTGCTCCAAACCCCAAACAGGTCCTTGTAGCCCCCCCCCTCTCTTCCAGCTGTTACTAAGGACATGTCTCTGAAGTGTCCTGCTCCAAACCCCAAACAGGTCCTTGTAGCCCCCCCCTCTCTCTTCCAGCTGTTACTAAGGACATGTCTCTGAAGTGTCCTGCTCCAAACCCCAAACAGGTCCTTCTAGCCCCCCCCCTCTCTTCCAGCTGTTACTAAGGACATGACTCTGAAGTGTCCTGCTCCAAACCCCAAACAGGTCATTGTAGCCCCCCCCCCTCTCTTCCAGCTGTCCAGCAACGCTTCTGATTGGCTCGTGGGTTTAAAGCCCGCCCACATTTTAGTGATGTCGTCATGACGCAGCAAATCTGGATCAGCTCCGTTGTTCCCCGTTTTTAGAGACGTGGGTACGGAGGAGAAGAGAGAGGGGTTTGTTTCTGACACTTTGAGAGTCTCCTGACACACGGGGACACACGGGACACACGGGGACACATGGTGATGTAGAGAAGACATCACTTTGTGAGTCTCCTGACACACCGGGGGGACACCGGGGACACACGGTGATGTGGAGACATCAGAAAGTGCATGTTGCACGATGGGAGACCTTTTCAATGACGTTATTCATGTTTCTTGAGCAGCCCAGCTGAGGGCGGAGCAGCCCAGCTACCTGAAGGGAGATAACTTCTTTAAGTTCGTCTGCAGCGACTGTTCTGAGGACGGGAAGGAGAGCTTCGAGAGGATGAGGCTCACCTGGCAGCAGGTAACATCTGATAACACATATCCTACATGAGGTAATGAACTTTGCATTACTGAAGGAACCTGGTTCCAAGACGGGGTTTATGAAGTGTTGTCTTCTTCAGGTGGTGATGCTGGCGATGTACAACCTGTCTCTGGAAGGAACCGGCCGGCAGGGATACTTCAGGTGGAAAGAGGACATCTGCGCCTTCATCGGACGACACTGGAACTTCCTGTTGGGAACAAGGTCACGGAGATTCCTATTTACTCTCTGCAGGAAGAAGACCTCGACCTGGTGGAGCACGGCGGCCGGATGCTAACGGCTAACTTTGTTGTTTCTCTGCAGGAAGAAGACCTCGACCTGGTGGAGCACCGCGGCCGGATGCTAACGGCTAACTTTGTTGTTTCTCTGCAGGAAGAAGACCTCGACCTGGTGGAGCACGGCGGCCGGATGCTAACGGCTAACTTTGTTGTTTCTCTGCAGGAAGAAGACCTCGACCTGGTGGAGCACCGCGGCCGGATGCTAACGGCTAACTTTGTTGTTTCTCTGCAGGAAGAAGACCTCGACCTGGTGGAGCACGGTGGCCGGATGCTAACGGCTAACTTTGTTGTTTCTCTGCAGGAAGAAGACCTCGACCTGGTGGAGCACGGCGGCCGGATGCTAACGGCTAACTTTGTTGTTTCTCTGCAGGAAGAAGACCTCGACCTGGTGGAGCACCGCGGCCGGATGCTAACGGCTAACGGCTAACTTTGTTGTTTCTCTGCAGGAAGAAGACCTCGACCTGGTGGAGCACGGTGGCCGGATGCCTGTCGGTCGGCAGTCCCACCTTCTTCCGGTCCGGAGCGCAGGAGTTCGGAGAGCCCGGCTGGTGGAAGCTGGTCCAGAACAGACCACCAACTCTGAGGCCAGACACGGAGAAACCCACCACCAAGGCCAAAGGTATGGTCCATCTGCACTGAACCAGGGCTCCAGTTAAACCCTGACTAACACTTTTCATTAGGGGTGTAACGGTTCACAAACATTTCGGTTCGGTACGTACCTCGTTTTTAGGTCACGGTTCGGTTCGGTACGTTTTCGGTACAGCAGAAAAAATTATCACAAAACATTAAATATTTTTTTTTAATTATTATTAAACTGTGACTAATGTATTCAAATAAATACAAAATATAGTAAAATAAACATTAAGGTGCAGCGTTTCGATGAACTGAAATCATCTGTATTTGAACTGTACTAGTACCTGAGCAGCCAGTTTGACATCAGGACTGGCTTGTCATTGTATTTTCATGTTGTTTAAAGAAAGATGAACTCGTCCACATGGCTGCAGAAAGGGCAGATCAGCTGGCACTACCAACGTCTCCTGCTGTGAAGAGCACCCTCGCTAGGGACAGAGGCAGCAGATACAGCCAGGTAGCGCTTTGCTACCATGGCAACATAAGGATACTTGGCGTTTGTAATAGCTCTGGCTCGGTCTGAACTCTCTGCGAGTGGTGGAGGCTACATGCTATACTCTTTGGCGTTTCTGTTCTTAGTACCTGCTGCTTTAGTTGTTCTGACGGCTAACATCCTGTTATTCCTCATTTTAAAGCTGATATTCCGTGGGGTCCGGGGGCTCGGGTCCTTGTCACCTTTTCCATACCTGATGAGTTTGCATCCCTGATAATACTTACTGTTGACTCATGGCTGAAGTCAAGTTTCTCCAACTCTCCCCAGGTTGGCAAAAAACATGCATCTCAAAATGCATCTCAGATTGATGCTTTAAAATATGGAATATTCAACATGTTCTTCCGGGGGAGCATGCCCCGGACCCCCCTAGAGGGATAATATCCTTCTCACCTTTTTCACCCCTGACCCGTTTTCATGCCTGACATACAGAGCATCAGCTAGTTCCTGAGCAGTGTCCTTCACAGTGTCCTTCACACGCTGATATCCAGAGAGGGAGTCACACAGTCACTAGATGGAGGGACAGAAAGCAGTATCAATGTTTACTTCAGATCAGCTCCACGTCAGAAATGAGCATGCTTGATGTCTCTCTCCATAGAGGCTGAGTCATCATGTTCATCACATAGCTATCATCTGCCTCAAGCAGTCCTGATGCTCTTCTGGGTCGGGATAGCTTTGTTAGCATGTTACTCTCAGATTGGAAGAGGACATTCACTATTTCCCAACATTACGATTGATGAAAGCAGTACATTTGTCAGAGTTCCCCGAACACATCGGGTGTTTTAAAGTCTGTAACTGACTCTGAGCTGTCTGACCTGCAGCCTCGAAGCCCGTCATGGAACCCATCATCACGGTGGAGGGTCTGAGGAAGCGAGGGGCCAGGAACCCGGTGGAGAACGCCATCCAGCTGAAGGAGAAGCGCTGCCGGACGCAGGAGGCCAAAGACATACGGCGGGCTCAGAAGGAGGCGTCGGGCGGAGGGGGGGGGTACACCGACCGCAGCGCCTCCTCCACGCCCGTCAAACTGGGCGGAGGCCGGGGGGGGGCGCCGGGCGCCGACCGGACCTGGTCCTTGAGAAAGGAGAGGTGATTGATTTCTCCTCCCTCAGCTCGTCGGACCGGACCCCCCTCACCAGCCCCTCGCCCTCACCCTCCCCAGATTTCTCCGCCCCGGGGACGCCGGCCTCGCACTCAGCGACTCCCAGCCTGCTGTCGGAGGCCGACCTGATCCCCGACGCCATGCCCCCGCAGGCCCTGTTCCACGGTGAGTTCAGATCCTCCAGGTCTGTTGTGAGTAGTTCATGATACAATAGCACTTTGTCTTCAGATCAAGTCTGAAATGTTTCCTGCATCTCAGCAGCTCCGTGTGCAACATCAACAAGGACCGATATTAAGACACGATACAAGGTTACACGATTACAAGGAAACAGTTTAACATAAAATCATGTGACATGTTCAAGACCCGATCAGGTCTGGGATTAAACTCTGTGTTTGAGGATTGCCTGGTGCACAAAGGAGAGCTTCAGTCTGACTTTATTACATCCTGGGACCCTGTATCTCCGATATGATATTTACATTCACCGTTCAGGACGTGTTGGGGTCAGAGGTGAGGTTGTCGGGCAGCCCCGCCGTGTTGTTCCTTCTGCTGGTTCGTGGAGTTTCTCACAGGGTTGACCTTCAACCTTTGAACATGTAGTAAACATTAAAGTTGTCCTCTGCAGACGATGAGGAGATGGACACGGAGGGGATGATCGACCCGGGGATGGAGTACCTCCCTCCTCCTCGCGCCAGCCTCGTCGCCCGGAAGAAGCTCCGTCCGGCAGCGCCTCACATCAAACGTGAAGCCGAGAGCGAAGACGACGAAGGACACGACGAAGAGTTTGAAGGGCCGGTGGGACGCAGGGAGGGGCCGCTGCTCTCTGCCGGGGGCTGTGTTGGTGCCGGAGGCCCCGAGAGGAGGAGGATAAATCACCCTGAGAAAGCAGACGAAGTACCCCAGACCCCCTGCTTCTCCCCCCTCAGTCTGTGCGAGGAGAGGATGCTGCTCCGCCGGCTGGCCTCCTGCCCGCTTGCGTTAGCCGTCACTCCGCAGGCCAAGCGCCTCCACAGGAAGCTGCTGGTGCGCCAGGCCAAGAGGCAGCGAGGGCTCCCCCTGCTGGACGTCGACCGGGCGGTCAGCGCCACCCTCAGCCTGGTGGGGGGAATCTACGGCGCCACGGGGACCCTGATGCGAGGGGGACTCCTGGGGAAATACTGCACCAACAGCCAGGAGTCGCGGATCCTGGATCGCTTCCAGGTACCTCCGACCTTCATCCTGGTCTTATTCAGGGTCATTTCCTTGTCAACCCTTGTAGACTATACATGTGTTTGTGTGCAGACAAACCCCTCCAGCAGAAGAGGCCTTCAGCAGACCCAGGTGTCCTTCTGCCATCGTCTGACGGGAGCAGAAGGCAGTTCGGACCTGAGCATCAAGAGTCCGTACACCGCCCGCGTCCTGAAACCCTACATCAGGTAAAGAGTCCTTTAAAGTAATCGGGTCGTGAGTCCTGATGAATTCCATCAGGTAGAAAACGTCCACATCACTTTGTTCATGTAAAAAGGCTATAGACTTTGTGTTGCTTAGAGAGTTCGGGCATCTTTTGATTTGAGGGGGGTCCTGATGAAAGATCACCGACCAGTGTCCGGTAGAGATTATAGCCCGAGACTTTCTGTGGTGCAGGACCTAGAGTCCCGAGACTTCAGGGGGAGGAGAGTCTGCAGACCCTTTGTCGTGAAGGGTCCTAAAACCTTTGGGCAGGTAGATGGGGCAGGAGAACAATTGTCAAGGAAAGACTAAGGCTTTACATGGAGTGGAGACTAGAGTCCCTAGACTCAGACCTTTTGTCAGGTAGAGACTAGAAACTACAGCCCTGAGACCTGCTGCCAGGCAGAAACCCCAACCCTCCTGATGGTAATCGATGAAAGATGAATTTGTCCGGTCGAGACTTTAGTCCCGAGACCTTTCAGGGCTTCAGCTAGTCTGCAGGCTTTTTGTCGGGTAGAAAGTCCAGAGGTGTGTCGATGGTAAGGGGGTGCCGATAGAAGATACTTTTGTCTAAAGTCCTCAGAACCTTCAGGAATTCTGTAGACATTGCGTTTCGATGCTCTCTCATTAGTAATCTGAGTAGGTGTTTCGATAGTAGCACTTCTCTGTTTGTTTTTCAGGAGGGATTATGAGAGTCGTCCGGTGAAGCTGAGGTTGTTGGAAGAGATCAGAGCTTACCCCCACAGAAAGAACCCCAACTGGGTCCCTGAACCCAACGCTCCCATCGACTACTGCTACGTCCGCCCCAACCACATCCCCTCGGTGAACGCCATGTGCAACGAAAGCTACTGGCCAGGTACACAAAGTCCTACAAACCTAAAACCCCCCTACCACGAATCTGTCTCTTCCTACCAACGACCCCCCTACCACGAATCTGTCTCTTCCTACCAACGACCCCCCTACCACGAATCTGTCTCTTCTTACCAACGACCCCCCTACCACGAATCTGTCTCTTCCTACCAACGACCCCCCCTACCACGAATCTGTCTCTTCTTACCGACGACCCCCCTACCACGAATCTGTCTCTTCTTACCGACGACCCCCCTACCACGAATCTGTCTCTTCCTACCGACGACCCCCCTACCACGAATCTGTCTCTTCCTACCGACGACCCCCCCTACCACGAATCTGTCTCTTCTTACCGACGACCCCCCCACCACGAATCTGTCTCTTCTTACCGACGACCCCCCTACCACGAATCTGTCTCTTCTTACCGACGACCCCCCTACCACGAATCTGTCTCTTCTTACCGACGACCCCCCTACCACGAATCTGTCTCTTCCTACCGACGACCCCCCCACCACGAATCTGTCTCTTCCTACCAACGACCCCCTTACCACGAATCTGTCTCTTCTTACCAACGACCCCCCTACCATGAATCTGTCTCTTCCTACCGACGACCCCCCCACCACGAATCTGTCTCTTCTTACCGACGACCCCCCTACCACGAATCTGTCTCTTCTTACCGACGACCCCCCCACCACGAATCTGTCTCTTCTTACCGACGACCCCCCTACCACGAATCTGTCTCTTCCTACCAACGACCCCCCTACCACGAATCTGTCTCTTCCTACCGACGACCCCCCTACCACGAATCTGTCTCTTCCTACCAACGACCCCCCTACCACGAATCTGTCCGTCTTCCAGGTGTGGACCTGTCGGAGTGCCTGCAGTACCCGGACTTCAGCGTGGTCGTCCTGTATAAGAAAGTGGTGATCGCCTTTGGGTTCATGGTGCCGGATGTGAAGTACAACGAGGCCTACATCTCCTTCCTGTTGGTCCATCCGGAGTGGAGGAGGGCCGGCATCGCCACCTTCATGATCTACCATCTGATCCAGGTGAGCTCAGACAGTCGTCTGAAGGAAAGTACCAATATGGAAGCCATGGTTTCCGTGAGCAGGATTTACCGGGCTTGGACCGTGAATATCAGTAGAAGTAAATGTAAATCTTTACGGGCATAGTTTCTGGTAAGAGTGATGCGAAAGGTACCCTGAGACAGATGCAGGGCGATTACACATCGGGACATCTCTAGTAATGTCGATACCAATCCCAAAATATGGCTTTTTAATATGAAGGCCGATCCCGGCTATAGTCTGATCGGGGATCTGTTTCGGCTGACTGTCTTCCTGTGTCTTTCAGACGTGCATGGGGAAAGACGTGACGCTGCACGTGTCGGCCAGTAACGCCGCCATGCTGCTCTACCAGAAGTTCGGTTTCAAAGCGGAGGAGTACATCCTGGACTTCTACGACAAGTATTACCCAGTGGACAGCATCGAGTGCCGCCACGCCTTCTTCCTGAGGCTCAGGCGCTGATCTTCACCTGCAGGAGTCCCACCGGTGCAGAGGAGACGGAGAGACCTTCCTCTTATAATGGACCGGCTGCAGCACAGTGCCTGGCTCAAAGGGAGCAGGGCAGTTACGCCAGCGCCTGATGGAGCGCGGGAAACTGGGACGGATTTATCAGGAAGTTGGAAATCTCCCGCTCCATGTGTGTTGATTGTGTTTGTACTCCGTCAGGTGAAGACGAGGGCGTCGGACTGTCGGTCGTTCTATTCCAGTGTCAGACACTTCCAATAACTCCAGAGCGTTATGAAGTCCAAACGCAACTAACCAAATATTCTGCTTCAGTACAGATTGTGTTCTTGTTAAACATCTTCATGAAATTATAGAAAAGGATGTATTTAGTTCTTGGCAGATACTCAGAGCTTCATGCAAAGAGTCGGACGGCCTGTAAATAAACCCCTCGACTTTCTTTGGGGCGATGACGACGAATCAAACTGTGTTTCTGTGACTGTTGGTGCTTCCAGAAGGAATTCTGATGAACAATAATTCAGAACACCTCACCGTGTTTCTTTTGTAAGATCGGAATAATAAATATATCTGGCCTTAAATATCATCATGAATCCGTCAGTTTTGTTCCGTCTTCCAGTAAAGCTGTATGTCCCGAGGGAGCTGGGCGGTGTGAGAGGGATTGTTTTCATTTCATTTCAAACCTTTATTTAACAGATTGGTCCCTTTGAGATCATAGATCTCTTTCTCACGGAGACCTGCAGCAAACAGGTTCCACATGAAGCATGAAACAATAAAGGACATCATACATTATATTTACAGGATACGTAGTTACAGACATTTACAAGAGCCCATCGTATCAGCAAGCATTTCATTTAGCCTAGCTCTAAGACATGCAGAGGAATGAGATCGCTCAGTTTCAGTTCCTGCTGAAGATTGTTCCAGCAAGTGGAGCTGCGCATAACAGCTGTCTCACCTGAGACAGTCCTTGCTCTCGGCACATCTAACAAGACCACATCATGTGACCTCAGACATAGCTGCTTGCTGCTCTCAGTGTGATCAGAGAGCAGATATAATACGGGAGTTTACCCAACATAGCTTTACAGATGAAACGTGTACCAGAGACTGAGCCTCCGTACAGAGAGAGATGGTAAACCTGCCTGGGTATACAGGGTGCAGTGATGAGTCAGCGCTTTAAATGTGTGACAAATCTCAGAGCGCTGTGATACGCAGCATCCAACTTTGCTCAGGTAATGGCCGGTGCATTCATATAGACCAGATCCCCAGAGTCCAGCACAGGTCAAAGGTCACAGAGCCTCTTCCTGGCCTCAAGGAGAAGCAGGACTTGTTCCTGGAGAAGAACCCTAGCCTCACCCTCAGCTCTCTAAGCAGGTTAGAGACATGAAGTTTAAAAGAGAGACAATCATCAAGCAGATACCCAGGTGTTTGTAACAGGAACAACTTCAAGTTTTGTTCCTTGAGTAGTTACAATATCTAAAACAGGCTCTGGTGTCTGTTTTAGCTTTAGAGAGAGCGTTACCTTGGTTTGATCCACATCTAGAGGAAGCTTTAGTTCAGAGCGGAGTCTGAGTAGTGTTAGAAGCAGCCTGTGATGTAACACCAGCTCCTGAATGAGGGACCTGCTCAGAACATCACGGGATCATCCGCATGATGTGAAGTAGCTTCATCCACATGTCCCCTGAGCTGCTGATGCAGATGGAGATATATTGTGCATTTAACGACTGCAGCAGGAAACGTATCCAGTGCTTCTTTAAAACAAGCTTTATTCCAGACGTGGACACATCTGTCTCTGGGGCGAGGCGCAGGGTGAAAGACTTTCATGCTCAAGATGTCGCTGTCGAAACGAGACATTTAAAGACACTTCACAACTTTTCTGACATTTAACCAGTGCTGGGGGAAACGATTATTTTGAAAACGACTAATCGTGCGATTATTTTTCTGTTGTTCAATTCATAAAAAACGTAATGTAAAAAAAGAAATGTTCACGGCGCTGTGTCTCAGGGGATCGTAATATTTAAGAACCTATTAACGTGTTATTCCAGATTAACGGGAATAATCTCAAAACACAAGTCTCATGAGAAGCGTCTAGATGACCCCCGAGCGAAACATGCTCACGGACATTGACACAGAACTCAAGATGAAAGTGCCCTTATGACTCATCGTAGCTGCACAGACGAGACATCGATTACAGCTGAGGCTCCACGGATCATGCAGGTATATGGTATCATCCCTGAGCGATCCGGACTCGCACAGGGGAAGCATCACAGACATCACAACACGTACCTTTACGGAGCTTCTAGGGAGATCCACCGTAGCTGTCGATCTGATCAAAAGACGTGTTCGATGGCATTGCAACGAGAGACGCGGCTGAGTCGGTGAATCCATAGGTTTTTAACGTCTGTATAAAAAACGATTGAATTTATAATCCATAATTCCATTTTTATGTAAAAATCGGAGAGCAACTGCTAGCTGCTAACGGTAGCCAGCACCGCTAGAACTGCTTGTTGCTGTGGGTGACCCACGTGTGGGTAGCGACGCGTCGACGCGGAAATATGTCGTCGACGATACAGCACTAGACACATTCTAGAAGATCTCAACAAATCTGCATTATGAAAATGATCTCAAACTACAGCCAGTAAACCGGAGAAGTATCACTGTTATGAAATCTATCTTGCAGTAAGTCCACATCCGGCTGCAGGACGTGTCCCGGTGCTTCAGACAGACTCGGGATCAGTCTGTGGTTCAGGAGACGTCCAGGTTCAGTCTGTGGTTCAGGAGACGTCCAGGTTCAGTCTGTGGTTCAGGAGACGTCCAGGTTCAGTCTGTGGTTCAGGAGACGTCCAGGTTCAGTCTGTGGTTGAGGAGACGTCCAGGTTCAGTCTGTGGTTCAGGAGACGTCCAGGTTCAGTCTGTGGTTCAGGAGACGTCCAGGTTCAGTCTGTGGTTCAGGAGACGTCCAGGTTCAGTCTGTGGTTGAGGAGACGTCCAGGTTCAGTCTGTGGTTCAGGAGACGTCCAGGTTCAGTCTGTGGTTCAGGAGACGTCCAGGTTCAGTCTGTGGTTGAGGAGACGTCCAGGTTCAGTCTGTGGTTCAGGAGACGTCCAGGTTCAGTCTGTGGTTGAGGAGACGTCCAGGTTCAGTCTGTGGTTGAGGAGACGTCCAGGTTCAGTCTGTGGTTCAGGAGACGTCCAGGTTCAGTCTGTGGTTCAGGAGACGTCCAGGTTCGGTCTGTAGTTGAGGAGACGTCCAGGTTCGGTCTGTGGTTCAGGAGACGTCCAGGTTCGGTCTGTGGTTCAGGAGACGTCCAGGTTCGGTCTGTGGTTCAGGAGACGTCCAGGTTCAGTCTGTGGTTCAGGAGACGTCCAGGCTCGGTCAGCTGTCTCACCAGCTGGTCTCCGGTCTGAGCTGTGATCAGGGACACGGTCTCTCTGCAGCCGGATCTCAGCGCCACGTCGTACGCCGTCTGACCGCTGGAGCTCCTGCGCCCAACGCTCGCCTTACAGCTGGAACACAGCGGACAGAAGACATGCGCCTGAGAAAAGCATTCCAACAAACCATGACTTTCAGATTAACCGAAGTGTCTCTTCGCAATCGACCACGATAGTGTCGTTGCTCATAGAGTCCTGGTGTACGTTAGAAATGTACAGCAGGGTCTCCAGCACACGGTTATCGAGGATACTGAATCTATCTCTGACATGTTAACCAGGAAGAGCCATGTCTGTACGTCCTTGGTAGATTCAGGAGAGACTGGATCATTTGGACAGATTGCTTATAAGTGAACTCTTAAGGATCAGAACCGCTTCCTGCCGAGGTGCAGTCCAGATGTGTGTTTCTGTCTGCCATGGGACATGTGTGTTCTTGCTGCAGTCCCTAAGTGTGTGTGTGAGTGTGTGTGTGTGTGTTACCTGAGCAGGACTCTAGCAGACTGCAGGCCTTCAGGTCCCAGAGCTGCAGCTTCATGCAGAGCCGTGGTCCTCATCCTGAGGAGGGTTAGAAAGTGTGTTTTATGTTCGTATGCTCATGGGTTCCTTGGTGTCGTGTGTATCGGGCACACGTGTGTTTGCACATCAAGGAGAACTGAAATCTTTACGGCATAGTTCCTGGTAAGAGTAATGAGGCGAGGCTGCTCGGTGTTGAAGGAGAGCCACCGAAGACTACGCCACCGGGGGAGTTTCACCCCAGGAACGATTAAAGTGAACACCTCACGCACTACAAAGGCTCCACGAGTTTAGTGACTGAGACAGGCAGAGACGTCTGGGCTCAGAGCAGCCTCATAACACACACGTGCACTCAGAAGGATCCACACTGGTGTTTCTCAAAGCACACAAATGTGTTCCGTTTCATGTTCATGTGAATAAAATCCAAATACAGAACAAAGTTGTACATGTGTGTTTCTGATCCTCACATATTAGTGTCCCGTTTGAACCCCTGCCCCTGCAGCACGAGCCGCTTCCTGCGCACGGACCGCTTCCTGCGCACGGACCGCTTCGTGGGGGTTTGAGACTCCCCTGATGGTCAGCCGATTCCTACTTGTAATGTTTTCTATCTATAGCCAATCAGATGTCTCCTCCATTCTAAGCCAATCACATGAGCGCGCCCCCACAAGGGTATGAGTTCTTGCGTTCATGACGTAGCGCTTCATGTACGCATTTAGCTGACAGGTCCATGGAGCCGCTAATCTCAGGACACCTCCGCTCTCAGGACAGCGCCACTTCCCGGACCCTTGATGAATGCTTGTGCACAAACACGGCGGGCAAACCGTTTTAAATGTGTGATTCCTGTGTGGCGAATACAGCTGCTGTATTGATGTCTGTATGAAGCTGTTGTGAGTGTGGAGGGAGCAGCTACAGGTTAGCTTAGCCCAATCGATCAGTGCACTACGAAGCCAGTGCTAGACAGTCAACGGGGATATTCACTCTTAATAGTTTGATCGGTGCTCTCTATGAAGGCCGGTCAGAGAGCTGGATCTGATCGATATGGTAACAAACGCGAGTGAAGTGTAACCGGACGCGAGAGAGATCAGATCAGCTGCTGAGTCTGACGGAGACAGCCGCTCTGCATGATCACCTGAAGCCCCGCCCTCTGGTTAGCGAGCTGACCGGACTGCGCAACATGCGTACATGAAGCGCTACGTCATGAACGCAAGAACTCATACCCTTGTGGGGGCGCGCTCATGTGATTGGCTTAGAATGGAGGAGACATCTGATTGGCTATAGATAGAAAACATTACGAGTAGGAATCGGCTGACCGTCAGGGGAGTCTCAAACCCCCACGGGAAGCGGTCCGTGCGCAGGGGCAGGGGTTCAAACGGAACACTAATATGTGAGGATCAGAAGTACACACGTGTGCGTGTGTGTTATGAGACTGCTCTGATTTGGTCTCTTTCCGTTGGCCGCACATCAAATGAACGTTGTGATATGTTTACGCAGCGTTAGAAACGTTAGTGAAGGATTGAAGGGAAGATGGGTTCTGGTTCTCTCTTACGGTCCGGACTGCTGGTCCACGTCGGCGCCTCTTTGCACCAAAACAGGAAGTACGTCGTGGTGACCGTTCACCACGGCAACCGTCAGCGCGTGCCGGCCGTCGCCGTGGCAGCAGGAAGGATCCGCCCCCTGCAGGAGAAACAGACCAATCAGAGTGAAGTTTATCAGCGGAGCAGGCGTCTGATTGGCTGCTGAGGCTCGTACCTGGTCCAGGAGCTGCTGCACGGCGCTGACCTGACCCCCCCCCGGACCCAGCTCCTTCAGCAGCTGCACGTCCAGCACCTGCACACCGGGGACCAATCACAGAGCACCACTTCAGGTGAGCTTCTTCTTCTTCTGTTTTAAGTTCGTGTAGTGGAACATTGTATCGTGCGTTGAAGTTCACCATCTGTTCTTCTTTTAAGCCATGTTTAACGAAATGATTACAGGGAGCAGTGAAACCTAAAGGAGTCCTGATGTCAGAGCGATGCCGAGGTGAGCGCAGACGTGATGTTTCTCCGTCCGCTCGCAGGCGTGTTAAAAAGCATCCTGTATGTGTATCTGTGTTTGTCTCCTCCTCTTGTGTTCCTGGCGTTTAGATGTGGATCTCAGACCCCCTGCAGACCCCCTGCAGACCCCCTGCAGACCCTCTGCAGACCTCCTGATGTAGACCCCCTGCAGAGGGTCTGCATCAGGAGGTCTGCAGACTGCTTGACGACTTACCTTCTTTAAGAATAAACTCCCTTAAAGGCTGTTTATTTCAAGAATCTTCATTTGAGTCCAGCGGAAAGGTTTCCTCACCTCTTTACAATGATGTGTTAGTTTGTCTCGAGACCTTTCCGCCACATGAGTTACTCACCGGAGGTCTGGCAGTCAGGCTCAGTTTGGGAGGTTTCGTCCGACCTGTGGACCGACGGAGGAAGTGAGGTGACGCAGCAAAGACATCTGAAGTGTCCTAACACGAAGCTGGTCCTTACCTCTGTGGGCAGATGCTTCTGTGACGCCGCTCAGAGCGTCTCCGCCTGCTGCAGGGCGCACCTGAGAAACACTGCCGTCTTTTCAAATGGACTTTTTCTACAAATGTCGATCTTTGTCTTCAAATCTGAAAATATTTTCCTTACATTTCAGAATTATGACTTTTTCTGAAATGTTGACATTTTTCAAATTGACTTTTCTCAAAATCTAAAACAATTCTTAAAATATCCGAATTGTGACTTTTTCAGACATTTCTCACGATTTTGTTCTCAAAATCTTAAAATGTAAATTGTCCTAAAATGGTTTTCTGAATTATGAGCTTTTTTTCACATTCTGACATTTCTGAAAATCAAAAATGTTTTCTTGAAATATCAGAATTATGTCTGCAGTCTCTCAGTTTGTTCAACTTTGCTCTTAAATGATGATCTTCCTCGTCGTCGGGTTCAAGATCCACCAAATATTTCGTGCAAATCTGCCCAGAATTCTCGTCCGGCCCACTTTGGTACCGCTAACGAGGGGGGGATTGGTACCGCTAACGAGGGGGGGAGGGGGGGTGCGACAACAACAACAACAACAACATGGCAGAGATAATAAATGAGGACCTGCAGAGGTTCCCGTCCGGCCGACACGAAGCTGACGCTCACAGTAACCTCATGTTGATCCTCCTGAATCACAGCCGAGACCATCTGAGGAGGACAGGTGAGAGGAGAGATGAGGACAGGTGAGAGGAGGACAGGTGAGAGGAGAGATGAGGACAGGTGAGAGGAGGACAGGTGAGAGGAGAGATGAGGACAGGTGAGAGGAGGACAGGTGAGAGGAGAGATGAGGACAGGTGAGAGGAGAGACAGGTGAGAGGAGGACAGGTAAGAGGTGAGAGGAGGACAGGTAAGAGGTGAGAGGAGAGAGAGAGGACAGGTGAGAGGAGGACAGGTGAGAGGAGAGATGAGGACAGGGGAGAGGAGGACAGGTGAGAGGAGAGAGAAGGACAGGTGAGAGGAGGACAGGTGAGAGGAGAGATGAGGACAGGTGAGAGGAGGACAGGTGAGAGGAGAGATGAGGACAGGGGAGAGGAGGACAGGTGAGAGGAGAGATGAGGACAGGTGAGAGGAGGACAGGTGAGAGGAGAGATGAGGACAGGGGAGAGGAGGACAGGTGAGAGGAGAGAGGAGGACAGGTGAGAGGAGGACAGGTAGAGGAGGACAGGTGAGAGGAGAGAGAGGACAGGTGAGAGAAGGACAGGTGAGAGGAGAGAGGACAGGTGAGAGGAGAGATGAGGACAGGTGAGAGAAGGACAGGTGAGAGGAGAGAGGAGGACAGATGAGAGGAGGACAGGTGAGAGGAGAGATGAGGACAGGTGAGAGGAGAGATGAGGACAGGTGAGAGGAGGACAGGTGAGAGGAGAGATGAGGACAGGTGAGAGGAGGACAGGTGAGAGGAGAGAGAAGGACAGGTGAGCGGAGGACAGGTGAGAGGAGAGATGAGGACAGGTGAGAGAAGGACAGATGAGAGGAGAGATGAGGACAGGTGAGAGGAGGACAGGTGAGAGGAGAGAGAAGGACAGGTGAGCGGAGGACAGGTGAGAGGAGAGATGAGGACAGGTGAGAGAAGGACAGGTGAGAGGAGAGAGGAGGACAGGTGAGAGGAGAGAGAAGGACAGGTGAGAGGAGAGATGGGGACAGGTGAGAGAAGGACAGGTGAGAGGAGAGAGGAGGACAGGTGAGAGGAGGACAGGTGTGGCACAGGTGAGCTGAAGTTACCCGGCCGAGGCGAGGTTCTCCCAGCAGTGTCCTGAAGGAGGCGTTGTTCTGAGCATAACTCCTCAGGTGAGAACTCACGTGGTCCACCTGCTGCCTCCAGAAACCTGAGGACAACAAGACAGCTTTCTCTTTGTCCTCCTTCAGCATGTATTTGAAGTTTTGTAGTTCTGTAGTTTTGTGATTTTGCAGTTCTGTTGTTCTGTAATCTTGTGGTTTTGAAGTTCTGTAGTTCTATAGTTTTGTAGTATTGTAGTTTTGTAATATTGTAGTTTGGTAGTTCTGTAGTCCTGTAGTTTTTTAGTTTGGTGTTGTTGTGTAGTCTTGTGGTTTTGAAGTTCTGTAGTTTTGTAGTTTTGCAGTATTGTAGTTTTTTGTTGTAGTTTTGTAGTCCTGTGGTTTTGTAGTTCTTTAGTTCTATAGTTTTGTATTTTTGAAGTTCTGTAGTTTTGTAGTCTTGTGGTTTCGTGGTTCTGTAGTTTTGTAGTTCTATAGTTTTGTGGTTTTGTAGTATTGTAGTTTTTTGTTGTTGTAGTTTGGTGGTTCTGTAGTTCTGTAGTCCTGTAGTTTGTTGTTGTTGTAGTTTTGTAGTCTCGTGTTTTTTTAGTTCTGTAGTTACGTTTTGTGGTTTTGTAGTTCTGTAGTCTTGTGGTTTTGTAGTTCTGTAGTTCTATAGTTTTGTAGTTCTGTAGTTTTGTGGTTTTGTAGTTCTGTAGTTTTGTAGTTCTATAGTTTTGTAGTTCTGTAGTTTTGTAGTTCTGTAGTTTTGTGGTTTTGTAGTTCTGTAGTTAAGTTGTTTTGTGGTTTTGTAGTTTTTTGTTGTTGTAGTTTTGTAGTCTTGTGGTTTTGTGGTTCTGTAGTTTTGTAGTATTGTAGTTTTGTGGATTTGTAGTTCTGTAGTCTTGTGGTTTTGAAGTTCTGTTGTTCTGTAATCTTGTGGTTTTGAAGTTCTGTAGTTCTATAGTTTTGTAGTATTGTAGTTTTTTGTTATTGTAGTTTGGTAGTTCTGTAGTCCTGTAGTTTTTTAGTTTGTTGTTGTTGTGTAGTCTTGTGGTTTTGAAGTTCTGTAGTTTTGTAGTTTTGCAGTATTGTAGTTTTTTGTTGTAGTTTTGTAGTCCTGTGGTTTTGTAGTTCTATAGTTTTGTAGTTTTGAAGTTCTGTAGTTTTGTAGTCTTGTGGTTTTGTAGTTCTATAGTTTTGTAGTTCTATAGTCTTGTGGTTTTGTAGTTCTATAGTTTTGTAGTTCTATAGTCTTGTAGTCTTGTGGTTTTGTAGTTCTATCGTTTTGTAGTTCTATGGTTTTGTAGTTTTGTAGTCTTGTGATTTTGTAGTTCTAAAGTTTTGTAGTTTTGTAGTCTTGTGATTTTGTAGTTCTAAAGTTTTGTAGTTCTATGGTTTTGTAGTTTTGTAGTCTTGTGGTTTTGTAGTTCTATCGTTTTGTAGTTCTAAAGTTTTGTAGTTCTATAGTTTAGTAGTATTGTGGTTTTGTAGTTCTATCGTTTTGTAGTTCTATAGTTTTGTAGTTGTGTGGTTTTGTAGTTCTAAAGTTTTGTAGTTCTATAGTTCTGTAGTTTTGTAGTTTTGTGGTTTTGTAGTTCTAAAGTTTTGTAGTTCTATCGTTTAGTCGTCTTGTGGTTTTGTAGTTCTATCGTTTTGTAGTTCTATAGTTTTGTAGTTCTATGGTTTTGTAGTTTTATAGTCTTGTAATTTTGTAGTTCTAAAGTTTTGTAGTTCTATAGTTTAGTAGTCTTGTGGTTTTGTAGTTCTATCGTTTTGTAGTTCTATAGTTCTGTAGTTTTGTGGTTTTGTAGTTCTAAAGTTTTGTAGTTTTGTAGATCTTGTGGTTTTGTAGTTCTATCGTTTTGTAGTTCTATAGTTATGTAGTTCTATAGTTTTGTAGTTCTATAGTTTTGTAGTTCTGTAGTCTTGTAGTTTTGTAGTTCTATAGTTCTGTAGTTTTCTAGTCTTGTGGTTTTGTAGTTCTATCGTTTTGTAGTTCTATAGTCTTGTAGTCTTGTAGTCTTGTGGTTTTGTAGTTCTATAGTTTTGTAGTTTTGTAGTCTTGTGGTTTTGTAGTTCTATAGTTCTGTAGTTTTGTAGTCTTGTGGTTTTGTAGTTCTGTAGTCTTGTGGTTTTGTAGTTCTATCGTTTTGTAGTTCTATAGTTCTGTAGTTTTGTGGTTTTGTGGTTTTGTAGTTCTAAAGTTGTGTAGTTCTATCGTTTAGTCGTCTTGTGGTTTTGTAGTTCTATCGTTTTGTAGTTCTATAGTTTTGTAGTTCTATGGTTTTGTAGTTTTATAGTCTTGTGATTTTGTAGTTCTAAAGTTTTGTAGTTCTATAGTTTAGTAGTCTTGTGGTTTTGTAGTTCTAAAGTTTTGTAGTTCTATAGTTCTGTAGTTTTGTAGATCTTGTGGTTTTGTAGTTCTATCGTTTTGTAGTTCTATAGTTATGTAGTTCTATAGTTTTGTAGTTCTATAGTTCTATAGTTGTGTAGTCTTGTGGTTTTGTAGTTCTATAGTTTTGTAGATTATAGTTTTGTAGTTCTATCGTTTTGTAGTTCTGTAGTCTTGTAGTTCTATAGTTCTGTAGTTTTCTAGTCTTGTGGTTTTGTAGTTCTATCGTTTTGTAGTTCTATCGTTTTGTAGTTCTATAGTATTGTAGTCTTGTGGTTTTGTAGTTCTATAGTTTTGTAGTTTTGTAGTCTTGTGGTTTTGTAGTTCTATAGTCTTGTAGTCTTGTGGTTTTGTAGTTCTATAGTTTTGTAGTTTTGTAGTCTTGTGGTTTTGTAGTTCTATAGTCTTGTAGTCTTGTGGTTTTGTAGTTCTATAGTTTTGTAGTTTTGTAGTCTTGTGGTTTTGTAGTTCTATAGTTCTGTAGTTTTGTAGTCTTGCGGTTTTGTAGTTCTGTAGTTTTGTAGTCTTGTGGTTTTGTAGTTCTATAGTCTTGTAGTCTTGTGGTTTTGTAGTTCTATAGTTTTGTAGTTTTGTAGTCTTGTGGTTTTGTAGTTCTATAGTTCTGTAGTTTTGTAGTCTTGTGGTTTTGTAGTTCTATAGTTTTGTAGTTTTGAAGTTCTGTAGTTTTGTAGTCTTGTGGTTTTGTAGTTCTATAGTTTTGTAGTTCTATAGTCTTGTGGTTTTGTAGTTCTATAGTTTTGTAGTTCTATAGTCTTGTAGTCTTGTGGTTTTGTAGTTCTATCGTTTTGTAGTTCTATGGTTTTGTAGTTTTGTAGTCTTGTGATTTTGTAGTTCTAAAGTTTTGTAGTTTTGTAGTCTTGTGATTTTGTAGTTCTAAAGTTTTGTAGTTCTATGGTTTTGTAGTTTTGTAGTCTTGTGGTTTTGTAGTTCTATCGTTTTGTAGTTCTAAAGTTTTGTAGTTCTATAGTTTAGTAGTATTGTGGTTTTGTAGTTCTATCGTTTTGTAGTTCTATAGTTTTGTAGTTGTGTGGTTTTGTAGTTCTAAAGTTTTGTAGTTCTATAGTTCTGTAGTTTTGTAGTTTTGTAGTTCTAAAGTTTTGTAGTTCTATCGTTTAGTCGTCTTGTGGTTTTGTAGTTCTATCGTTTTGTAGTTCTATAGTTTTGTAGTTCTATGGTTTTGTAGTTTTATAGTCTTGTAATTTTGTAGTTCTAAAGTTTTGTAGTTCTATAGTTTAGTAGTCTTGTGGTTTTGTAGTTCTATCGTTTTGTAGTTCTATAGTTCTGTAGTTTTGTGGTTTTGTAGTTCTAAAGTTTTGTAGTTCTATAGTTCTGTAGTTTTGTAGATCTTGTGGTTTTGTAGTTCTATTGTTTTGTAGTTCTATAGTTATGTAGTTCTATAGTTTTGTAGTTCTATAGTTTTGTAGTTCTGTAGTCTTGTAGTTTTGTAGTTCTATAGTTCTGTAGTTTTCTAGTCTTGTGGTTTTGTAGTTCTATCGTTTTGTAGTTCTATCGTTTTGTAGTTCTATAGTCTTGTAGTCTTGTAGTCTTGTAGTCTTGTGGTTTTGTAGTTCTATAGTTTTGTAGTTTTGTAGTCTTGTGGTTTTGTAGTTCTATAGTTCTGTAGTTTTGTAGTCTTGTGGTTTTGTAGTTCTGTAGTCTTGTGGTTTTGTAGTTCTATCGTTTTGTAGTTCTATAGTTCTGTAGTTTTGTAGTTTTGTGGTTTTGTAGTTCTAAAGTTTTGTAGTTCTATCGTTTAGTCGTCTTGTGGTTTTGTAGTTCTATCGTTTTGTAGTTCTATAGTTTTGTAGTTCTATGGTTTTGTAGTTTTATAGTCTTGTGATTTTGTAGTTCTAAAGTTTTGTAGTTCTATAGTTTAGTAGTCTTGTGGTTTTGTAGTTCTAAAGTTTTGTAGTTCTATAGTTCTGTAGTTTTGTAGATCTTGTGGTTTTGTAGTTCTATCGTTTTGTAGTTCTATAGTTATGTAGTTCTATAGTTTTGTAGTTCTATAGTTCTATAGTTGTGTAGTCTTGTGGTTTTGTAGTTCTATAGTTTTGTAGATTATAGTTTTGTAGTTCTATCGTTTTGTAGTTCTGTAGTCTTGTAGTTCTATAGTTCTGTAGTTTTCTAGTCTTGTGGTTTTGTAGTTCTATCGTTTTGTAGTTCTATCGTTTTGTAGTTCTATCGTTTTGTAGTTCTATAGTCTTGTAGTCTTGTGGTTTTGTAGTTCTATAGTTTTGTAGTTTTGTAGTCTTGTGGTTTTGTAGTTCTATAGTCTTGTAGTCTTGTGGTTTTGTAGTTCTATAGTTTTGTAGTTTTGTAGTCTTGTGGTTTTGTAGTTCTATAGTCTTGTAGTCTTGTGGTTTTGTAGTTCTATAGTTTTGTAGTTTTGTAGTCTTGTGGTTTTGTAGTTCTATAGTTCTGTAGTTTTGTAGTCTTGCGGTTTTGTAGTTCTGTAGTTTTGTAGTCTTGTGGTTTTGTAGTTCTATAGTCTTGTAGTCTTGTGGTTTTGTAGTTCTATAGTTTTGTAGTTTTGTAGTCTTGTGGTTTTGTAGTTCTATAGTTCTGTAGTTTTGTAGTCTTGTGGTTTTGTAGTTCTATAGTTTTGTAGTTTTGTAGTTCTGTAGTTTTGTAGTCTTGTGGTTTTGTAGTTCTATCGTTTTGTAGTTCTATAGTTCTGTAGTTTTGTAGTCTTGTGGTTTTGTAGTTCTATCGTTTTGTAGTTCTATAGTTCTGTAGTTTTGTAGTCTTGTGGTTTTGTAGTTCTATAGTTTTGCAGTTCTATAGTTTTGTAGTCCTCACCTCTCCCCGGGCTGACGGCGCTCGCCGGTTGTCGCTCTGCGTTTGTTTTGCTGCATTTCTCTCTCTGTTGCTCCTTCCTCTGCAGCCCGGTGGCTGATGGGTAATAGAGTCCAACAGTCTGAGTGGAGCACTCAGCAGTGGGCGGGGCCATCTTTTTGCGGGGGGCGGGACCTTTGGAGGGCGTGGCCTGCACGGTTGCATCATGGGAAGTCGGTGCTGAAGCCTGCGGGCGGAGAGCGTTTATAGAAATGTGCGTTCCGGCGGTCGGCGTGAAGCTGTGAGTTCTCAACGGAACCGTCTGAGGGACGTTCGCTTGAGAACTTGCATTGAATACGCTCATGTGCCCTGGTCCTGCATTGGTACATGTGTGATGTCTGTTCTTTCTTCTTCTTCTCTTGTTATTGTTATTATTGTTGTTATTATTGTTGTTATTATTGTGCGCCGCTTTCCCCCTTCGACTCCAGTTGGACTCAGATGTTGCACTTTTCCTTGTGATGTGATGTGATGTGTGTTGTTGTTGTTGTTGTTGTTGTTGTTTAGTTTCTTTCCGTTAACTGTCAAGTGGGAACTAAGTATTTTTTTGTACGTTTTTGTGTTCCTCTTATTTGTCTACGATGCTGTTATGACTGGCCGTGAATGAGTAAACATGAAGGACATCTATTTCTATGTATCGATTATCTTGTCATACCAGGTCCTTTCTTCGTGCTCCCTTGGGGTACGGTGTGTTTATCGAGACATGTTCTGTACATAAGTGTGATACATTAAGTTGTGCATTAGCATGATGTGGGGGGCAGCTACCTGTTTGGCCTTGGCGCCCCCAACAGGTGTTGTGATGTCACTGCGGGATGTTCGGGGGGGCGGAGCCTGAAGGAAGGTGCTGCAGGCGGGGCAGTATGAGGCGTTCGGGGGGGCACTCGCTCCACAGCGCCAACACCACACACAGCTGACTGCATGACCCTGCAAACACACACACACACACACACACTACATCTCCCACAATGCTTCACTCTCAGAACGAGCTTAGCACTATGACTTATGTACAGTCCTCTCAGAAACTATTGGAATTATTATTATTATGTTACTGCAAGCAAACGCTTTGCAACTAAATGGATTATTCTTCCCGTTTCACACTGTTTTAAGTTTCTGTTCATAAACGTTCACCTAAAACGTTATCGTCTCAATTCTTTGACATATCTAGATGTGAATACCTGGCATACTGACCTCTCGTCTCATCTTCTGATGTCAAACCCAATGTTTCAGCGTACAGCCAACACAAAGCAGTTGGCCTCGCGTTGCAATAGTTCAGAGTATGTAAAGATATGTGATAGAAGAGTCTTGTCACCTTGGAGCCGCACCAGTCGCAGAATCTGGCGTCAGAACGGTTCACCCGTTTACACCGAGAGCAGCTCAACATCCTGCCAGAGGGGGCGCTGCTGCCCACACACACCGCCTGCAACACAGCAGGTTACCCTTAGTTACAATTAACTCATTAAAGGTGAACCAGAGTCTCTCAGAGCATGAACCCACACACACACACAGACACACACAGGCGCACACACACAGGCGCACACACACACAGGCGCACACACACAGGCGCACACACACACAGACACACACACAGGCGCACACACAGGCGCACACACACACAGGCGCACACACACAGGCGCACACACACACAGGCGCACACACAGACACACACACACACACAGCGCACACACAGACACACACACAGACACACACACATGTTGTCATCTTTAATGCAAGTTCTCTAAAGGACGTATGTAAACAGAAATATAATCTAATAATTGATGTTTTGTAAAATGACCTGCAGTTTGATGCTGGCCTGAGGCTGCTGTGTGACGGAGGTTTCACAGATCAGACAGCTCCGAGTGTTCACAGGGACCAGAGAACCACAGGACACACAGGACACCACCTACACACACACACACACACAGACACACACACACACACACACACACACACACACACACACACTACACACACACAGAGACACACACACACACACACACACAGACACACACACACACACACACACACATGAACAGAGACACAGACAGACAGACAGACAGACAGACAGACACACACACACACACACACACACACACACAGACAGACAGACAGACAGACACACTCACACACAGACACACACACACACACACAGACAGACACACACAGACACACACAGACACACACACACACACACTCACACACACACACACACAGACATACACACACTCACACACACACAGACAGACAGACAGACAGACACACACATGCACACGCACACACACACACACACACAGAGACACACAGACAGACAGACACACACACACACACACAGACGCACACACACACAGACACACACACGCACGCGCACACACACACACACACACACACACAGAGAGAGACACACAGACAGACAGACACACACACACACACACACACAGAGACACACAGACACACACACACACACACACGCACACACACACACACACACACACACACACAGAAGAAATCTTGTATGAATTGCCTAGATGAAGGAAATAAGTAATTAATTGATAAATGTATTAACACTAATATATTTCTTCTAATTCTTTCCCATGCTTTTCAAAAGCTTCATTTATTTTTCAGACCTTATCACATCATCCAAAAATAAATCCTTACTTGAAATACAGTTTGAGTTTTCTCCTGCCATGAACAGAGAAAGTAGACGTATAAATAATAATTCCATCCATCTGCCTTTACAGGTGGGTTCACACAAACAACAGATACACAGCTGCAGTACCTGTCCTCCCTCAGCAGGGGGCGGTCTCTGTGCAGGTAAACCAGGAAGTGCTGCTCCACACTGAGCACAGAACCGAGAGAACGGGTCGGAGGGACGGAGAGTGAGACACTGAGCACACCTGGAGAGTGAGACAGGTAGAGAGAGTGAGACACTGAGCACACATGGAGAGTGAGACAGGGACAGGGAGCGAGACACTGAGCACACATGGAGAGTGAGACAGGTAGAGAGAGTGAGACACTGAGCACACATGGAGAGTGAGACAGGGACAGGGAGCGAGACACTGAGCACACATGGAGAGTGAGACAGGTAGAGAGAGTGAGACACTGAGCATACATGGAGAGTGAGACAGGTAGAGAGAGTGAGACACTGAGCACACATGGAGAGTGAGACAGGGACAGGGAGCGAGACACTGAGCACACCTGGAGAGTGAGACAGGTAGAGAGAGTGAGACACTGAGCACACATGGAGAGTGAGACAGGGACAGGGAGCGAGACACTGAGCACACATGGAGAGTGAGACAGGTAGAGAGAGTGAGACACTGAGCATACATGGAGAGTGAGACAAAGTGAGACAGGTAGAGAGAGTGAGACACTGAGCACACCTGGAGAGTGAGACAGGTAGAGAGAGTGCGACACTGAGCATACATGGAGAGTGAGACAGGTAGAGAGAGTGAGACACTGAGCATACATGGAGAGTGAGACAGAGTGAGAGAGTGAGTCACTGAGCACACCTGGAGAGTGAGACAGGTAGAGAGAGTGAGACAGGTAGAGAGAGTGAGGCATGTAGAGAGAGTGAGACACTGAGCATACATGGAGAGTGAGACAGGTAGAGAGAGTGAGGCATGTATAGAGAGTGAGACACTGAGCATACATGGAGAGTGAGACAGGTAGAGAGAGTGAGACACTGAGCACACATGGAGAGTGAGACATGTAGAGAGAGTGAGACACTGAGCACACATGGAGAGTGAGACAGGTAGAGAGAGTGAGACATGTAGAGAGAGTGAGACAGGTAGAGAGAGACACTGAGCATACATGGAGAGTGAGACAGAGTGAGAAAGTGAGACACTGAGCACACCTGGAGAGTGAGACAGGTAGAGAGAGCGAGACACTGAGCACACATGGAGAGTGAGACAGGTAGAGAGAGCGAGACACTGAGCACACATGGAGAGTGAGACAGGGACAGGGAGTGAGACACTGAGCACACATAGAGAGTGAGACATAGTGAGACAGGTAGAGATAGTGAGACACTGAGCATACATGGAGAGTGAGACAGAGTGAGACAGGTAGAGAGAGTGAGACACTGAGCACACCTGGAGAGTGAGACAGGTAGAGAGAGTGAGACACTGAGAATACATGGAGAGTGAGACAGAGTGAGAGAGTGAGTCACTGAGCACACCTGGAGAGTGAGACAGGTAGAGAGAGTGAGACAGGTAGAGAGAGTGAGGCATGTAGAGAGAGTGAAACACTGAGCATACATGGAGAGTGAGACAGGTAGAGAGAGTGAGACAGGTAGAGAGAGTGAGGAATGTATAGAGAGTGAGACACTGAGCATACATGGAGAGTGAGACAGGTAGAGAGAGTGAGACACTGAGCACACATGGAGAGTGAGACAGGTAGAGAGAGTGAGACACTGAGCACACATGGAGAGTGAGACAGGTAGATAGAGTGAGGCATGTATAGAGTGAGACACTGAGCAAAACATGGAGAGTGAGACAGAGTGAGAGAGTGAGTCACTGAGCACACCTGGAGAGTGAGACAGGTAGAGAGAGTGAGACAGGTAGAGAGAGTGAGGCATGTAGAGAGAGTGAGACACTGAGCATACATGGAGAGTGAGACAGGTAGAGAGAGTGAGACAGGTAGAGAGAGTGAGGCATGTATAGAGAGTGAGACACTGAGCATACATGGAGAGTGAGACAGGTAGAGAGAGTGAGACACTGAGCACACATGGAGAGTGAGACATGTAGAGAGAGCGAGACACTGAGCACACATGGAGAGTGAGACAGGGACAGGGAGTGAGACACTGAGCACACATGGAAAGTGAGACAGAGTGAGACAGGTAGAGAGAGTGAGACACTGAGCATACATGAAGAGTGAGACAGAGTGAGACAGGTAGAGAGAGTGAGACACTGAGCACACCTGGAGAGTGAGACAGGTAGAGAGAGTGAGACACTGAGCATACATGGAGAGTGAGACAGAGTGAGAGAGTGAGTCGCTGAGCACACATGGAGAGTGAGACAGGTAGAGAGAGTGAGACAGGTAGAGAGAGTGAGGCATGTAGAGAGAGTGAGACACTGAGCATACATGGAGAGTGAGACAGGTAGAGAGAGTGAGACAGGTAGAGAGAGTGAGGCATGTATAGAGAGTGAGACACTGAGCATACATGGAGAGTGAGACAGGTAGAGAGAGTGAGACACTGATCACACATGGAGAGTGAGACAGGTAGAGAGAGTGAGACACTGAGCACACATGGAGAGTGAGACAGGTAGAGAGAGTGAGGCATGTATAGAGAGTGAGACACTGAGCAAACATGGAGAGTGAGACAGGTAGAGAGAGTGAGACACTGAGCACACATGGAGAGTGAGACAGGTAGAGAGAGTGAGACACTGAGCACACATGGAGAGTGAGACAGGTAGAGAGAGTGAGACACTGAGCACACATGGAGAGTGAGACAGGTAGAGAGAGTGAGACACTGAGCACACCTGGAGAGTGAGACAGGTAGAGAGAGTGAGACAGGTAGAGAGAGTGAGACACTGAGCACACATAGAGAGTGAGACAGGTAGAGAGAGTGAGACACTGAGCATACATGGAGAGTGAGACAGGTAGAGAGAGTGAGACACTGAGCACACCTGGAGAGTGAGACAGGTAGAGAGAGTGAGACACTGAGCATACATGGAGAGTGAGACAGAGTGAGACAGATACAGGGAATCCTTCCTTTGTTCCCTGTAGTTTCTCTGGATTCTGACTTTTTCTTAAAATATCAGAATTATGACTTTTTCAGAAATTTCAAAACTGTTCCATTCCTACTTTTTCCTCAATCTCAGACATTTCTCAGGATTAAATGTTTTGCTTAAAATTCTGACTTTTTTTCTCAGAATCAATTTATTTGTACTTTTTCCTCAAAATCTAAAAAATCTGACTTTTCCGAAATTTCTCAAGATTCTACTTTTTTCTTAAAATTAGGACTTTTTTCTCAAATCTTACAATTCAGATTTTTTTTAAAGATTCTGAAAATCTATTTGTTTCTCCCCTCCAAGATGTTTTATATTTCTTTGATATGTACATGTTCTTGCCTTCTTTAAAACTGTTCAGCTAACATGAGTTTTGAGTTTTCGTACCGCAGGAAGTCAGTCTCTCTCTGGATTCTGGACGTCTCCGTGCTGCTCAACCCGCCTGAGCTCTGACAGACAGGAAACAGCTCAATGAAAACCTGCTCACACACATTTCAGCACGACAGTGTTAGTGTCTTACCTCTGCCGGGGGGCGTGGGGGGGGTCCGGTCTTCTGCTGTCTGTTCGGAGATCCCAGCCGACCAATCAGAAACCGAGGACCTGCGAGAGGAGAGCTTCCCATCATCCTCGGCTCTGAAGACAAACAGGAAGTGACGTCACAGTGACTCTAGATTTCCTTCTTTCACTTGAAAAACTTTTCCCGAATGAAGCCCTCACTCTCAACCGATGACACCAAATAAATGGTTCATGCACTCGTCTTCTCAAGACTAGACTACTGCAACGCACTCCTCTCCGGTCTCCCAGCCAAATCCATCAGCCGCCTGCAACTTGTCCAGAACAGCACAGCCAGAGTTCTCACCGCTTCAAAAGTTCCGCCCACATAACCCCCGTACTTGCACAACTACACTGGCTCCCAGTCCACTACAGGGTCCAGTTCAAGGTTCTGCTCCTCACGTACAGAGCCCTGAATGGACAAAGCCCAAAATACCTCTGTGACCTCATCCGTACCCAGACATCTACCCGCTCTCTCCGCTCCAGCCACGCTCCTCTTCTCTACATCCCCCGCACACGTCTCCGGACAACGGGAGACCGAGCCTTCTGCTCATTCGCCCCGCGCCTCTGGAACTCCCTCCCAGATCAGCTGAGATCTGCCCCTTCCACGAGGTCTTCAAACCCGGCCTTAAGACCCTCTTCTTTCGGCATGCCTTCCAATAAACTTTGCGCACGGTACACCTGGAGTACTGCCATTTGTATCGCTATCTCTGACTTTTTGTTTTGTTTTTTGACTACCAATAGATTAACTACATTATTCAAAGGTTGACAGTAACTTTGGATCAGAGCTCCCTTTCCCTCAGTCTCAGTCTCATGCTTTTTTGTATTACACTTGTTATCTCTTAAATGTTATCAGTGTCGCCTGTTGTGAAGCGCTTCGGGATTTGTCTTGGCAGATGAGAAGCGCTAAAAAATGTAATTTATTATTTATTATTATTATTATGAGGATCAGTTTGAAGGGGTTCTGTTTGTGCCGAGGCTCTGCTTCGCCCCAGTATCTGCACGGCGCTCCTCCTGAAGTGTTGGGGCTCTGTAGCTCCTGTCGGCCACTGCAGGTCTGAAAGCTGCTATTTAAGCAAAGTGTGTTATTAACACTAGAACCGCCAAGGGGGGTAACTTTGACCCCCTATCAGAACGGCATCAGCACCTCCATAGATATCATTTTCAAAACATTTCATTTGTACCTCTTCATTATTTCCTTATACACTCAGTAGGCTTCAACAAAGAAACTATTTAAAACTCAGTTAATGGAGTTCATTTTGAAATCAGTTTATCATCGTAACAGATCAGAAAGTTCAGATTCATTTTACAATAAATCAATGGATGATGCGCTTCGACAACCAAAACGCAACATCGTTAATACGTTTAAACAAACTACCAAGAGATTAACTACATTATTCAAAGGTTGACAGTAACTTTGGATCAGAGCTCCCTTTCCCTCAGTCTCAGTCTCACGCTGACCAACGCTCTAACATCGTATCCATGAAGGATGAGAAAAGACCGTCTCACGCTGACCAACGCTCTAACATCGTATCCATGAAGGATGAGAAAAGACCGTCTCACGCTGACCAACGCTCTAACATCGTATCCATGAAGGATCAGAAAAGACCGTCTCACGCTGACCAACGCTCTAACATCGTATCCATGAAGGATGAGAAAAGACCGTCTCACGCTGACCAACGCTCTAACATCGTATCCATGAAGGATGAGAAAAGACCGTCTCATGCTGACCAACGCTCTAACATCGTATCCATGAAGGATGAGAAAAGACCGTCTCACGCTGACCAACGCTCTAACATCGTATCCATGAAGGATGAGAAAAGACCGTCTCACGCTGACCAACGCTCTAACATCGTATCCATGAAGGATGAGAAAAGACCGTCTCACGCTGACCAACGCTCTAACATCGTATCCATGAAGGATGAGAAAAGACCGTCTCACGCTGACCAACGCTCTAACATCGTATCCATGAAGGATGAGAAAAGACCGTCTCACGCTGACCAACGCTCTAACATCGTATCCATGAAGGATGAGAAAAGGCAGTCCACTCACCTGGAGGCCTCAGAGGAGAACCAGCAGAGGCTCCTCGGGACGGGCGCTGGAAGAAGAACAAGACCTCGTGTTTAATTTAAGAAACTGTGCTCCCTCGTTACCGTTATGTCAGGAGCGTTTACCTGCAGGGCGCTCAGCAGGAAGTCCTCCTCGCTCGACTTCCTGTTGGGATCGGCCGGATCAACGATAAAGACCTTCGTCACCGTGGAGCTGCGTCTGCCGTCACTGCAGAGAAACTCTATTATAGTGTAACAAGTATTCAAAGGGGAGAGACCCTCAGTACCTTAATCCCACCACTAGGGGTCTCTCCACTAACTGGGGGTCTCTCCACTAACTGGGGGTTTCTCCACTAACTGGGGGTTTCTCCACTAACTGGGGGTCTCTCCACTAACTGATGGGTTTCTCCACTAACTGGGGGTCTCTCCACTAACTGATGGGTCTCTCCACTAACTGGGGGTTTCTCCACTAACTGGGGGTTTCTCCACTAACTGGGGGTTTCTCCACTAACTGGGGGTCTCTCCACTAACTGGGGGTCTCTCCACTAACTGATGGGTTTCTTCACTAACTGGGGGTTTCTCCACTAACTGGGGGTCTCTCCACTAACTGGTGGGTTTCTTCACTAACTGGGGGTTTCTCCACTAACTGGGGGTCTCTCCACTAACTGGTGGGTTTCTCCACTAACTGGGGGTTTCTCCACTAACTGGGGGTCTCTCCACTAACTGGTGGGTTTCTCCACTAACTGGTGGGTTTCTCCACTAACTGGGGGTCTCTCCACTAACTGGGGGTCTCTCCACTAACTGGTGGGTTTCTCCACTAACTGGGGGTTTCTCCACTAACTGGGGGTTTCTCCACTAACTGGGGGTCTCTCCACTAACTGGTGGGTTTCTCCACTAACTGGGGGTTTCTCCACTAACTGGTGGGTTTCTCCACTAACTGGGGGTTTCTCCACTAACTGGGGGTTTCTCCACTAACTGGGGGTCTCTCCACTAACTGGGGGTTTCTCCACTAACTGAGGGTTTCTCCACTAACTGGGGGTCTCTCCACTAACTGGGGGTTTCTCTACTAACTGGGGGTTTCTCCACTAACTGGGGGTCTCTCCACTAACTGGGGGTCTCTCCACTAACTGGGGGTTTATCCACTAACTGGGGGTTTCTCCACTAACTGGGGGTCTCTCCACTAACTGGGGGTTTCTCCACTAACTGGGGGTTTATCCACTAACTGGGGGTTTCTCCACTAACTGATGGGTTTCTCCACTAACTGGGGGTCTCTCCACTAACTGGGGGTTTCTCCACTAACTGGGGGTTTCTCCACTAACTGGGGGTTTCTCCACTAACTGATGGGTTTATCCACTAACTGAGGGTTTCTCCACTAACTGGGGGTTTCTCCACTAACTGGGGGTCTCTCCACTAACTGGGGGTCTCTCCACTAACTGATGGGTTTCTCCACTAACTGGGGGTCTCTCCACTAACTGGGGGTTTCTCCACTAACTGGGGGTCTCTCCACTAACTGGGGGTTTCTCCACTAACTGGGGGTCTCTCTACTAACTGATGGGTTTCTCCACTAACTGGGGGTTTCTCCACTAACTGGGGGTCTCTCCACTAACTGGGGGTCTCTCCACTAACTGATGGGTTTATCCACTAACTGAGGGTTTCTCCACTAACTGATGGGTCTCTCTACTAACTGATGGGTTTCTCCACTAACTGATGGGTTTCTCCACTAACTGATGGGTTTCTCCACTAACTGGGGGTCTCTCCACTAACTGGGGGTCTCTCCACTAACTGGGGGTTTCTCTACTAACTGACGGGTTTCTCCACTAACTGGGGGTTTATCCACTAACTGATGGGTTTCTCCACTAACTGATGGGTCTCTCCACTAACTGGGGGTTTCTCTACTAACTGATGGGTTTCTCCACTAACTGGGGGTTTCTCCACTAACAGATGGGTTTCTCCACTAACTGGGGGTCTCTCCACTAACTGGGGGTCTCTCCACTAACTGGGGGTCTCTCCACTAACTGGGGGTCTCTCCACTAACTGGGGGTCTCTCCACTAACTGATGGGTTTCTCTACTAACTGGGGGTTTCTCTACTAACTGACGGGTTTCTCCACTAACTGGGGGTTTATCCACTAACTGGGGGTTTCTCCACTAACTGATGGGTTTCTCCATTAACTGATGGGTCTCTCCACTAACTGGGGGTTTATCCACTAACTGATGGGTTTCTCCACTAACTGGGGGTCTCTCCACTAACTGGGGGTCTCTTCACTAACTGGGGGTTTCTCCACTAACTGGGGGTCTCTCCACTAACTGGGGGTCTCTCCACTAACTGGGGGTTTCTCCACTAACTGGGGGTCTCTCCACTAACTGATGGGTTTCTCCACTAACTGGGGGTCTCTCCACTAACTGGGGGTCTCTTCACTAACTGGGGGTTTCTCCACTAACTGGGGGTCTCTTCACTAACTGGGGGTTTCTCCACTAACTGGGGGTCTCTCCACTAACTGATGGGTTTCTCCACTAACTGGGGGTTTCTCCACTAACTGGGGGTCTCTCCACTAACTGGGGGTTTCTCCACTAACTGGGGGTCTCTCCACTAACTGGGGGTTTCTCTACTAACTGATGGGTTTCTCCATTAACTGATGGGTCTCTCCACTAACTGGGGGTTTATCCACTAACTGGGGGTTTCTCCACTAACTGGGGGTTTCTCCACTAACTGATGGGGTCTCTCCACTAACTGGGGGTTTCTCTACTAACTGATGGGTTTCTCCACTAACTGATGGGTCTCTCCACTAACTGGGGGTTTATCCATTAACTGGGGGTTTCTCCACTAACTGGGGGTTTCTCCACTAACTGATGGGTTTCTCCACTAACTGATGGGTCTCTCCACTAACTGATGGGTTTCTCCACTAACTGGGGGTTTCTCTACTAACTGATGGGTTTATCCACTAACTGATGGGTTTCTCCATTAACTGATGGGTCTCTCCACTAACTGGGGGTCTCTCCACTAACTGGGGGTCTCTCCACTAACTGATGGGTTTATCCACTAACTGATGGGTTTCTCCATTAACTGATGGGTCTCTCCACTAACTGGGGGTCTCTCCACTAACTGGGGGTCTCTCCACTAACTGGGGGTTTCTCTACTAACTGATGGGTTTCTCCACTAACTGGGGGTCTCTCCACTAACTGGGGGGTTTCTCCACTAACTGGGGGTTTCTCCACTAACTGATGGGTTTCTCCACCAACTGATGGGTTTCTCCACTAACTGGGGGTCTCTCCACTAACTGGGGGTCTCTTCACTAACTGGGGGTTTCTCCACTAACTGTGGGGTTTCTCCACTAACTGATGGGTTTCTCCACTAACTGGGGGTTTCTCCACTAACTGGGGGTTTCTCCACTAACTGATGGGTTTCTCCACTAACTGGGGGTCTCTCCACTAACTGGGGGTCTCTCACTAACTGGGGGTTTCTCCACTAACTGGGGGTCTCTCCACTAACTGGGGGTCTCTCCACTAACTGGGGGTTTCTCTACTAACTGATGGGTTTCTCCACTAACTGGGGGTTTCTCCACTAACTGGGGGTTTCTCCACTAACTGGGGGTTTCTCCACTAACTGGGGGTTTCTCCACTAACTGGGGGTTTCTCTACTAACTGGGGGTTTCTCCACTAACTGGGGGTTTCTCCACTAACTGGGGGTTTCTCCACTAACTGGGGGTTTCTCCACTAACTGGGGGTTTCTCCACTAACTGGGGGTTTCTCTACTAACTGGGGGTCTCTCCACTAACTGGGGGTTTCTCCACTAACTGGGGGTTTCTCCACTAACTGGGGGTTTCTCCACTAACTGGGGGTTTCTCTACTAACTGGGGGTTTCTCCACTAACTGATGGGTTTCTCCACTAACTGGGGGTTTCTCCACAAACTGGGGGTCTCTCCACTAACTGGGGGTCTCTCCACTAACTGGGGGTTTCTCTACTAACTGATGGGTTTCTCCACTAACTGGGGGTTTCTCCACTAACTGGGGGTGTCTCCACTAACTGGGGGTTTCTCCACTAACTGATGGGTTTCTCCACTAACTGGGGGTCTCTCCACTAACTGGGGGTGTCTCCACTAACTGGGGGTTTCTCCACTAACTGATGGGTTTCTCCACTAACTGGGGGTCTCTCCACTAACTGGGGGTTTCTCCACTAACTGATGGGTTTCTCCACTAACTGGGGGTGTCTCCACTAACTGGGGGTTTCTCCACTAACTGATGGGTTTCTCCACTAACTGGGGGTTTCTCCACTAACTGGGGGTTTCTCCACTAACTGATGGGTTTCTCCACTAACTGATGGGGTTTCTCCACTAACTGATGGGTTTCTCCACTAACTGGGGGGTTTCTCTACTAACTGGGGGTTTCTCCACTAACTGATGGGTTTCTCCACTAACTGGGGGATTTCTCCCACTAACTGGAGGGTTTCTCCACTAACTGGGGGTCTCTCCACTAACTGGGGGGATTTCTCCCACTAACTGGGGGTCTCTCCACTAACTGGGGGATTTCTCCCACTAACTGGGGGTTTCTCCACTAACTGGGGGTTTCTCCACTAACTGGGGGTCTCTCCACTAACTGGGGGTTTCTCCCACTAACTGGGGGTCTCTCCACTAACTGGGGGTTTCTCCACTAACTGGGGGTGTCTCCACTAACTGGGGGTTTCTCCACTAACTGATGGGTTTCTCCACTAACTGGGGGTTTCTCCACTAACTGGGGGTTTCTCCACTAACTGATGGGTTTCTCCACTAACTGATGGGTTTCTCCACTAACTGATGGGTTTCTCCACTAACTGGGGGGTTTCTCTACTAACTGGGGGTTTCTCCACTAACTGATGGGTTTCTCCACTAACTGGGGGTTTCTCCACTAACTGGAGGGTTTCTCCACTAACTGGGGGTCTCTCCACTAACTGGGGGATTTCTCCACTAACTGGGGGTCTCTCCACTAACTGGGGGTTTCTCCACTAACTGGGGGTTTCTCCACTAACTGGGGGTTTCTCCACTAACTGGGGGTCTCTCCACTAACTGGGGGTTTCTCCCACTAACTGGGGGTCTCTCCACTAACTGGGGGGATTTCTCCCACTAACTGGGGGTTTCTCCACTAACTGGGGGTCTCTCCACTAACTGGGGGTTTCTCCACTAACTGGGGGTTTCTCCACTAACTGGGGGTCTCTCCACTAACTGGGGGGTTTCTCTACTAACTGGGGGTTTCTCCACTAACTGAGGGTTTCTCCACTAACTGATGGGTTTCTCCACTAACTGATGGGTTTCTCCACTAACTGATGGGTTTCTCCACTAACTGGGGGTCTCTCCACTAACTGGGGTTTCTCCACTAACTGGGGATTTCTCCCACTAACTGGGGGGTTTCTCTACTAACTGGGGGTTTCTCCACTAACTGGTGGGTTTCTCCACTAACTGATGGGTTTCTCCACTAACTGATGGGTTTCTCCACTAACTGAGGGGTCTCTCCACTAACTGGGGGTTTCTCCACTAACTGGGGGTTTCTCCACTAACTGATGGGTTTCTCCACTAACTGATGGGTTTCTCCACTAACTGATGGGTCTCTCCACTAACTGGGGGTTTCTCCACTAACTGGGGGTTTCTCCACTAACTGATGGGTTTCTCCACTAACTGGGGGTTTCTCCACTAACTGATGGGTTTCTCCACTAACTGGGGGTCTCTCCACTAACTGGGGGTTTCTCCACTAACTGGGGGTTTCTCCACTAACTGGGGGTTTCTCCACTAACTGAGGGTTTCTCCACTAACTGGGGGTTTCTCCACTAACTGATGGGTTTCTCGACTAACTGGGGGTTTCTCCACTAACTGATGGGTTTCTCCACTAACTGGGGGGTTTCTCCACTAACTGGGGGTCTCTCCACTAACTGGGGGTTTCTCCACTAACTGGGGGTTTCTCCACTAACTGATGGGGTTTCTCCACTAACTGATGGGTTTCTCCACTAACTGGGGGTTTCTCCACTAACTGATGGGGTTTCTCCACTAACTGGGGGTTTCTCCACTAACTGATGGGTTTCTCCACTAACTGGGGGTTTCTCCACTAACTGGGGGTTTCTCCACTAACTGATGGGTTTCTCCACTAACTGATGGGTTTCTCCACTAACTGGGGGTTTCTCCACTAACTGGGGGTCTCTCTACTAACTGGGGGTTTCTCCACTAACTGATGGGTTTCTCCACTAACTGATGGGTTTCTCCACTAACTGATGGGTCTCTCCACTAACTGGGGGTTTCTCCACTAACTGGGGGTTTCTCCACTAACTGATGGGTTTCTCCACTAACTGATGGGTTTCTCCACTAACTGGGGGTTTCTCCACTAACTGATGGGTTTCTCCACTAACTGGGGGTTTCTCCACTAACTGGGGGTCTCTCCACTAACTGGGGGTTTCTCCACTAACTGGGGGTTTCTCCACTAACTGATGGGTTTCTCCACTAACTGATGGGTTTCTCCACTAACTGGGGGTTTCTCCACTAACTGATGGGTTTCTCCACTAACTGGGGGTTTCTCCACTAACTGATGGGTTTCTCCACTAACTGAGGGTTTCTCCACTAACTGGGGGTTTCTCCACTAACTGATGGGTTTCTCCACTAACTGATGGGTTTCTCCACTAACTGATGGGTTTCTCCACTAACTGGGGGTTTCTCCACTAACTGATGGGTTTCTCCACTAACTGGGGGTTTCTCCACTAACTGATGGGTTTCTCCACTAACTGGGGGTTTCTCCACTAACTGATGGGTTTCTCCACTAACTGGGGTGTCTCTCCACTAACTGGGGGTTTCTCCACTAACTGGGGGTTTCTCCACTAACTGGGGGTTTCTCCACTAACTGATGGGGTTTCTCCACTAACTGAGGGTTTCTCCACTAACTGGGGGTTTCTCCACTAACTGTGGGTTTCTCCACTAACTGGGGGTTTCTCCACTAACTGGGGGTCTCTCCACTAACTGGTGGGTTTCTCCACTAACTGGGGGTCTCTCCACTAACTGGGGGTTTCTCCACTAACTGATGGGGTTTCTCCACTAACTGGGGGTTTCTCCACTAACTGATGGGTTTCTCCACTAACTGGGGGTTTCTCCACTAACTGGGGGTTTCTCCACTAACTGGGGGTTTCTCCACTAACTGGGGGTTTCTCCACTAACTGATGGGGTTTCTCCACTAACTGGGGGTTTCTCCACTAACTGGGGGTTTCCCCACTAACTGGGGGTTTCTCCACTAACTGATGGGGTTTCTCCACTAACTGAGGGGTCTCTCCACTAACTGGGGGTTTCTCCACTAACTGGGGGTTTCTCCACTAACTGATGGGTTTCTCCACTAACTGGGGGTTTCTCCACTAACTGAGGGTTTCTCCACTAACTGGGGGTTTCTCCACTAACTGGGGGTCTCTCCACTAACTGGGGGTTTCTCCACTAACTGGGGGTTTCTCCACTAACTGAGGGTTTCTCCACTAACTGGGGGTTTCTCCACTAACTGGGGGTTTCTCCACTAACTGGGGGTTTCTCCACTAACTGGGGGTTTCTCCACTAACTGATGGGTTTCTCCACTAACTGGGGGTTTCTCCACTAACTGGGGGTTTCTCCACTAACTGGGGGTTTCTCCACTAACTGGGGGTCTCTCCACTAACTGGGGGTTTCTCCACTAACTGGGGGTTTCTCCACTAACTGGGGGTTTCTCCACTAACTGGGGGTCTCTCCACTAACTGAGGGGTTTCTCCACTAACTGGGGGTTTCTCCACTAACTGGGGGTTTCTCCACTAACTGGGGGTTTCTCCACTAACTGGGGGTCTCTCCACTAACTGATGGGTTTCTCCACTAACTGGGGGTTTCTCCACTAACTGGGGGTTTCTCCACTAACTGGGGGTTTCTCCACTAACTGGGGGTCTCTCCACTAACTGGTGGGTTTCTCCACTAACTGGGGGTTTCTCCACTAACTGATGGGTTTCTCCACTAACTGATGGGTTTCTCCACTAACTGGGGGTTTCTCCACTAACTGGGTGTCTCTTCACTAACTGGGGGTCTCTCCACTAACTGGGGGTTTCTCCACTAACTGGGGGTTTCTCCACTAACTGGGGGTCTCTCCACTAACTGGTGGGTTTCTCCACTAACTGGGGGTCTCTCCACTAACTGGTGGGTTTCTCCACTAACTGGGGGTTTCTCCACTAACTGGGGGTTTCTCCACTAACTGATGGGGTTTCTCCACTAACTGGGGGTTTCTCCACTAACTGGGGTGTCTCTCCACTAACTGGGGGTTTCTCCACTAACTGGGGGTTTCTCCACTAACTGATGGGGTTTCTCCACTAACTGATGGGTTTCTCCACTAACTGGGGGTTTCTCCACTAACTGATGGGTTTCTCCACTAACTGGGGGTTTCTCCACTAACTGGGGGTCTCTCCACTAACTGGGGGTTTCTCCACTAACTGGGGGTTTCTCCACTAACTGATGGGTTTCTCCACTAACTGGGGGTCTCTCCACTAACTGATGGGTTTCTCCACTAACTGGGGGTTTCTCCACTAACTGATGGGTTTCTCCACTAACTGGGGGTTTCTCCACTAACTGATGGGTTTCTCCACTAACTGGGGGTTTCTCCACTAACTGGGGGTCTCTCCACTAACTGGGGGTTTCTCCACTAACTGGGGGTTTCTCCACTAACTGATGGGTTTCTCCACTAACTGGGGGTTTCTCCACTAACTGGGGGTTTCTCCACTAACTGGGGGTTTCTCCACTAACTGATGGGTTTCTCCACTAACTGGGTGTCTCTCCACTAACTGGGGGTTTCTCCACTAACTGGGGGTTTCTCCACTAACTGGGGGGTTTCTCTACTAACTGGGGGTTTCTCCCAGTAACTGTGTGATATTGGGCTATATAAATAAACTTTAATTGATTACAATTATTTGTTAGTTATAAAGTCAGGATGATCTAATATTCTATAATAATATCGTGATGTGAAAAGAGACATTGTGAGAACTTTTAAATGTTATAAAAATAATACTTTTACTTGGAACACAGTATTTTAAGATCATAGTGTATTTAATACCTGGTGACAGCCATCGCTCTGACCGTCACCTTCCCAGCATGCAACAGGAGCGGCCCGATGTACTTCATGCTGCCCCCCCCGAGGCTCCGCCTCTGGCTTCGAGCCGTCCAGAGAAAAGAAGATCTGAGAGGAGGGGGTATCTACACACACACACACACACACACACACACACACACATGCGCACACACATACACACGCACACATACTATAAGTGGGGTTTCCATACAAAAAGAAAAAGTATGTGTGCGTTTGTGTGTCTGTGTATATGTGTGTGTGTGTGTGTGTGTGTGTGTGTGTGTACCTGAGTGCATGGACACAGGTGTGTGTGTGTCCACGTGGTTCTTGGTTCTGTGTGTGTGCAGGTGCATGATGGGAATGATGAGCGGCGCTGACACGGCTCCTGCTGTCATGGCGACGGCCTCCTGTAAGTCAACCGATCAAAAGAGTGGAAAAAGTACTCAGTGAAAGTATAAATACCACAGTGACATCAATGTGTAACACTAGTGCTCCTATTGGCCAGCGCTCCAACACATTGTACGTGATAGGCTAAGGGGCGGGACATCTCTAATTAGTTAGCTCACTAATCAGAGCAGCTCTGGTTTCAGACAGAGGGTGAAAAGAGCAGCACATGCAGTATGAGAACAATAGAGAGCGTTTTGAACATGACAGATTAGATTCTGATTGATCCCACATTGTGAAATCATTTTCTCCAGCAGCAGCATATGACCGTGACACTACTTTCCCCGCTGTTCCTCCGGGAATGGAGAGGAACTCTATCCTCTTGGATATGAAGTTCATTATAATAAAGCTTAAAGATAATTAAGTCTACTTACTTCAGATTTCAGCTCCGATGAAAAAACACACTTCCGTTAAACTGCTGTTGACTGATCGGACGCGTCGCCATAGCAACGAGATGTGCGCCTGCGTGGTTCACTGACACGGAGCAGAGGGGCGGGGCTACTAAAACCCTGAGGATTCTTCAGAGACACAGTCCCCGCCCGCCCCGCCGGGATGAACCGGATTGTAAAGGAAATCTTTTTAAAAACGTCACATTGTATTGTTTGTTTAATGTTGTGTCCCATCACTCTTCTTCTGTCATATTTACAGTCTATGGTTTAAATATATAATAATATTTTACATCCATCTCCGCAAAATAGGATTAGTTTGTTATTTTGAGAAATAAAAACATAGTATATTTTTGTGAAAATGGCGACATGATAACACCATGGGCTTGATGTATGGATAACACACATCTGTATTTGTGAAAAAGAAAATTAAAAAAAGTGGCGACAGATAACCTATTACCTTTATTTCTTTGTTTTGTTCAGATGTTTTTGAACAGGCAGTTTTCAGGGCGGCCCCGCTAACTCCCCCCTAAGGACCCTGAACTCAGCATGTCAACATTAGCTTCCATGCTAACCTGATGCTAACAGACTAGCTCCAGAGCTTCCTCGGGAACACACAGAACAGAGAATAAAGAAGATACTCAGGTAGAAGATGAGTGACGTCACGGTGAAGAAGGAGGGCATGGACCTGGCGGAGGTGGAGAGCAGGTCAGTCCGCGGAGGGAGAGCTTCACCCGGAGATCAATGCGCAGAACCCCCTTTACCTTCCCTCACATTTAGAGTTTAACGATCACTATCAGACACGCAGACCATCCTCTCCAGCTCTGTGCACAGGTCCTCAGCCGGGGAGGGCTCCCGGTTCATCCCGGTTCATCCCGGTTCATCCCGGTTCATCCCGGTCATCCCGCTGTCCTCCAGTGCACCTGGCTGCCTATTTACACCGAGAAACAACCTTGCATCACTTCCATAACTGCGTTTTACTGAAGGGCTATCCTCAGCAAATGCCCGATTCATCCCAGCAGCATGTTGACAAGGCATGAACACAATGTGAACATAGAAGGGAGGACACAATGAATGAGTGTCTCTGCTTTAAAGAGTCCTCTCCTCTGATGTCCAGGTGTATATCAGTGTGTAGTGTCTACTTTAAAGAGTCCTCTCCTGCTGATGTTCAGGTGTATATCAGTGTGTAGTGTCTCTACTTTAAAGAGTCCTCTCCTCTGATGTTCAGGTGTATATCAGTATGTAGTGTCTCTACTTTAAAGAGTCCTCTCCTGCTGATGTTCAGGTGTATATCAGTACGTAGTGTCTCTACTTTAAAGAGTCCTCTCCTGCTGATGTTCAGGTGTATATCAGTACGTAGTGTCTCTACTTTAAAGAGTCCTCTCCTGCTGATGTTCAGGTGTATATCAGTATGTAGTGTCTCTACTTTAAAGAGTCCTCTCCTGCTGATGTTCAGGTGTATATCAGTACGTAGTGTCTCTACTTTAAAGAGTCCTCTCCTGCTGATGTTCAGGTGTATATCAGTATGTAGTGTCTCTACTTTAAAGAGTCCTCTCCTGCTGATGTTCAGGTGTATATCAGTATGTAGTGTCTCTACTTTAAAGAGTCCTCTCCTGCTGATGTTCAGGTGTATATCAGTACGTAGTGTCTCTACTTTAAAGAGTCCTCTCCTGCTGATGTTCAGGTGTATATCAGTATGTAGTGTCTCTACTTTAAAGAGTCCTCTCCTGCTGATGTTCAGGTGTATATCAGTACGTAGTGTCTCTACTTTAAAGAGTCCTCTCCTGCTGATGTTCAGGTGTATATCAGTATGTAGTGTCTCTACTTTAAAGAGTCCTCTCCTGCTGATGTTCAGGTGTATATCAGTATGTAGTGTCTCTACTTTAAAGAGTCCTCTCCTGCTGATGTTCAGGTGTATATCAGTACGTAGTGTCTCTACTTTAAAGAGTCCTCTCCTGCTGATGTTCAGGTGTATATCAGTGTGGAGTGTCTCTACTTTAAAGAGTCCTCTCCTGCTGATGTCCAGGTGTATATCAGTGTGTAGTGTCTCTACTTTAAAGAGTCCTCTCCTGCTGATGTCCAGGTGTATATCAGTATGTAGTATCTCTACTTTAAAGAGTCCTCTCCTGCTGATGTTCAGGTGTATATCAGTATGTAGTATCTCTACTTTAAAGAGTCCTCTCTTGCTGATGTTCAGGTGTATATCAGTGTGTAGTGTCTCTACTTTAAAGAGTCCTCTCCTGCTGATGTTCAGGTGTATATCAGTGTGTAGTGTCTCTACTTTAAAGAGTCCTCTCCTGCTGATGTTCAGGTGTATATCAGTATGTAGTATCTCTACTTTAAAGAGTCCTCTCTTGCTGATGTTCAGGTGTATATCAGTAGGTAGTGTCTCTACTTTAAAGAGTCCTCTGCTGCTGATGTTCAGGTGTATATCAGTATGTAGTGTCTCTACTTTAAAGAGTCCTCTCCTGCTGATGTTCAGGTGTATATCAGTGTGTAGTGTCTCTACTTTAAAGAGTCCTCTCCTCTGATGTTCAGGTGTATATCAGTATGTAGTGTCTCTACTTTAAAGAGTCCTCTGCTGCTGATGTTCAGGTGTATATCAGTGTGTAGTGTCTCTACTTTAAAGAGTCCTCTCCTGCTGATGTTCAGGTGTATATCAGTATGTAGTGTCTCTACTTTAAAGAGTCCTCTGCTGCTGATGTTCAGGTGTATATCAGTATGTAGTGTCTCTACTTTAAAGAGTCCTCTCCTGCTGATGTTCAGCTGTATATCAGTATGTAGTGTCTCTACTTTAAAGAGTCCTCTGCTGCTGATATTCAGGTGTATATCAGGATGTAGCATGTATCCATTGTTTAATGTTCAATTTTTCGTGTGTGTGTGTGTGTGTGTGTGTGTGTGTGTGTGTGTGTGTGTGTGTAGGATCAAAGCGCTGTGTCAGCAGTTTCCTCATGGCATCACAGACGCAGTGATTCAGAACGACATGCCTCACCTGGATCCGCAGCAGAGAGCGCTGGCCATCAACAAGCTGCTCTCATTGGTCAGTCCCTTCTCTGTGTCCTGGCGTCTGATTGGCTGCTCGGAGCAGCCATGTTTGTAGTTCTGATGGGGTGTGTTTTCTCCGCAGGGTCAGCTGGACCTGCTGAGGAACAGCTCGGGGCTCCTGTACAGGATGAAGGACGGCCAGGGCGCCAGGTACACAGAGCATCCCATACATACTGTGTACTTTGTCAATATTGCATGTACTTGTACAATAGACTACTTTATT
>CM070480.1:845879-853379 GCA_036324585.1 Champsocephalus esox | reverse complement strand
CCTCTGTCCTCAGACCCTCTGTCCTCAGACCCTCTGTCCTTAGACCCTCTGTCCTTAGACCCTCTGTCCTCAGACTCTCTGTCCTTAGACCCTCTGTCCTCAGACCCTCTGTCCTTAGACCCTCTGTCCTTGCACCCTCTGTCCTTAGACCCTCTGTCCTCAGACCCTCTGTCCTCAGACCCTCTGTCCTCAGACCCTCTGTCCTTAGACCCTCTGTCCTTAGACCCTCTGTCCTTGCACCCTCTGTCCTTAGACCCTCTGTCCTCAGACCCTCTGTCCTCAGACCCTCTGTCCTCAGACCCTCTGTCCTCAGACCCTCTGTCCTTAGACCCTCTGTCCTTAGACCCTCTGTCCTCAGACCCTCTGTCCTTAGACCCTCTGTCCTTGCACCCTCTGTCCTTAGACCTTCTTTCCTTAGACCCTCTGTCCTCAGACCCTCTGTCCTCAGACCCTCTGTCCTCAGACCCTCTGTCCTTAGACCTTCTGTCCTCAGACCCTCTGTCCTTAGACCCTCTGTCCTTAGACCTTCTGTCCTCAGACCCTCTGTCCTCAGACCCTCTGTCCTCAGACCATCTGTCCTTAGACCCTCTGTCCTTAGACCCTCTGTCCTTAGACCCTCTGTCCTCAGACCCTCTGTCCTTAGACCCTCACATCGTACAAGGAAACAGTTCCAGAGAAACCCCTCAGTCTAAGGGAGCATGGAGAACCCTCAGGAGAGCAGCAGAGGAGGATCCTCTCCAGGACGGACAGACTGCAATAGATGCCGTGTGTGAATCCAAGAGATAATACATGTGACCGGATGTTAGGAAATGCATGTGTCTGTGATGAGGAGATGAATCCACGAGGATGTGAGCTACAATCCTGTGGGAGCCATCAGGGAAGCAGATGATGAGTCAGGCAGGACCGCAGAGACGGGTTGAGGGAAAGGGGCAGCGAGTAAGAAGTAAGGCACAGTGGTGGAGAGGCACAACGTGTCCACGTACTAGGGATGGGAACGATTCATCGAATATCCGAATATTTGAAATTATTCAGATATTCGAATATGAGGTATGAATATTTGTATTAATCTTTTTGTTTTTTGGGAGGGGTGCCTAAGTTGATTACATATTATCAAATGTAACAATTCAATGTATACGACAGTGCCATAGCTGAGTGTGTCAGGTCTAAAGGTGTGTTCTGCTGCGCTCTCCGGCCCCTCACAGCGGGCAGAGCTGCAGATCTCTCTCTCGTGTCCGGTTATACTTCACTCGCGTTTATGACCAAATCCATCAGATCTAGCTGGTTCTAGCCAATGATACGGCTGCTGCCCCGCCCTACACGCAGATCACGCAGACTCAAACCTCATCTTAGGCCCAAATGTGGCGCAATTGCGCTCCGCAGCCTTTGCGATGACCGAAAGAACCAGATCGCGGATACAAGCGGTCGAGATGGGTTTCCTCCGCCGGGTGGCTGGCGTCTCCCTTAGGGATAAGGTGAGAGGTTCGGTCATCAGGGAGGGACTCGGAGTTGAGCCGCTCCTCCTTCGCGTCGAAAGGAGCCAGTTGAGGTGGTTCGGGCACCTAGTTAGGATGCCACCTGGGCGCCTCCCTAGGGAGGTGTTCCAGGCACGTCCAGCTGAGAGGAGACCAAGGGGTAGACCTAGGACCAGGTGGAGGGACTATATCTCTTCGCTGGCCTGGGAGCGCCTTGGGACCCCCCCAGTCAGAGCTGGTTGATGAGGGGAGAGGAACGTTTGGGGCCCTGGAACTGCTACCCCGAGACCCGACCACCGATAAGCGGAGAAGATGGATGGATGCACTTAATTGACTTCTTGGTACTCCCTGATAGTAAAGAGTTACAATAATCCAGCCTGGAAGTAACAAATGCATGGACTAGTTTCTCTGCATCGCTTTGAGGAAGATATGCCTGATCTCTGCAATGTTACGTAGATGGAAGTAGGCGGTCCTTGAAATTGATTTTATGTGGGCGTTAAAGGATAAATCCTGATCAAATATAACACCAAGATTCCTTACAGTCTCACTGGAGGCCAAATTAATGCCATCCATAGTTAGTATATCTTTAGATCATTTGTTTCGTAGATTCTTCGGGCCAAGTACAATAACTTCAGTTTTGGTCGTGTTTAACATCAAAAAGTTTAAGGTCATCCACGTTTTTAAGTCCTTAAGGCAGTCTTGAATTTTATTTAGATGATTAATTTCATCAGGCTTGATTGATAAATATAGTTGAGTATCATCCGCATAACAATGAAAGTTTACAGAATGATTCCTTATAATATTGCCTAACGGAAGCATATATAATGTGAACAAAATCGGTCCGAGCACTGAGCCCTGTGGCACTCCATGGCTAACTTTGGTTTGCGTGGAAGATTCATCGTTGACACACAAACACAAACTGAGAGCGTTCAGATAGATAGGGCCTGAACCAGCCTAATTTTAACCCGAGTTTAATCTCTGCCCAGTAACTATGTTAAACTAAGGGTGTGGTGGAAATGTACTGAAACAAACTAACAAATAATAATCAAATCTGTGCCCTCAGGTGTGTGACTTCCTGTCTGTGTCCTCAGGTGTGTGACTTCCTGTCTGCGTCCTCAGGTGTGTGACTTCCTGTCTGTGTCCTCAGGTGTTTGATGACTGTCAGGAAGGAGGGGAGATTTCCCCGTCTAACTGCATCTACATGACGGAGTGGCTGGACTTCTGATGCTCCGGCGCTCCCACTCTCTTTTCTCTGTGAGGAAATGTTCCGTTTGTTCCGGCGATCTGTGATCCACATTTATTTTCTATTTATCACAAAGTTGAATAAAGCTGTCAGTGCGACTCGTGGTGTTTGTTGCCTCTCAGTGAGTAACGTTGATTTGTGTTGCCTGCGTCAGGTGTGGAGGGCGCCAACGTTTCATGGAGTGTATCATCTAAATGTGGAAATGAACAGATCAGAAACAATGTTGGGAACGAGATCAAAACCTAACCATCGACAGATATTAGAGCAGATGTGTCTGGAGAGACATAGGGAAGGATGCTTTCAACCAATCACAGCCCTCCTTAGTGTTTCCCAGCAGAGAGGATGATGTCACCTGCAGGAAGTCCCTGTGGAGCAAACACTACATTACCCATCAGCCCCAGCAGCTGTTAGTAACTGTTGATAAGTCAAGATACTGCTAACTGCAGCCAACATCATCAAACTGAGGATATCTGTTGGGTTCTAACACTTTTCACTCTAAACAGTTAAATACCTTCACAAATAAGTTCATCAATATGATTTCAATATTTATGGTATAAATTAGATAATTATTTATTTAATTAGTAATTATTTGACATTAGTGTCGATCCATGCATGTGTTGAAACGTGATACAACATTTCCGATGAGCCTCGGCCGCCGTTACCGTGGATACCCCTCCATGACCAGAGTGCATTAGGCTCATTAAGTATTAATGACCCTGCTGACAGGGAGCCACGCCCATAATGTGACGTCACTTCCGGTTACAGATCATAACAAACCGATCTGGTTGGAGTACTTTTACTTTAATGGTCCCAGTGTAGCAGAGATATCGAGTATCTCTAACAATATAAATACACAGTAAATATATAAACTGTACAGTACATATCAACAGCCAGGAGATATAGAGTATCTCTAACAATATAAATACACAGTAAATATATAAACTGTACAGTACATATCAACAGCCAGGAGATATAGAGTATCTCTAACAATATAAATACACAGTAAATATATAAACTGTACAGTACATATCAACAGCGAGGAGATATAGAGTATCTCTAACAATATAAATACACAGTAAATATATAAACTGTACAGTACATATCAACAGCGAGGAGATATAGAGTATCTCTAACAATATAAATACACAGTAAATATATAAACTGTACAGTACATATCAACAGCGAGGAGATATAGAGTATCTCTAACAATATAAATACACAGGACTTTTCCTGCCGCCAGGTCCGTGACGAGGACCTGAAGTATGTCCACGTGGTGGCGGCGCTGGGAGCTCCACGTCGTTCACCCCACCGGCAAAGGTTGAGGCTGTCGCGGCGTTTCCTCGCCCGCTCACGGGAGCTCCTCAGGATGCTGACATGTGACCAGTTTCATCAACCGGACCGCCCACAGTATGCGGCCGCTGCACGAGGCATTGAGGGGTGAGGCCCCCATCCAGGAGTTCAGCTGGACGGCGGAGGCTGGAGTTCAAGGATGTCAAGACAAGAGGAGAGGAGGAGATGAGATGAGAGGAGAGGAGAGTAGATGAGAGGAGATGAGAGGAGAGGGGAGGGGAGGAGAGGAGATGAGAGGAGAGGAGATGAAAGGAGAGGAGATGAGAGGAGAGGAGAAGAGAGGAGAGGAGAGGAGATGAGAGGAGAGGAGATGAGAGAGAGGAGAGGAGATGAGAGGAGATAGATGAGAGGAGAGAGAGAGGAGAGGAGAGAGAGGAGAGGAGAGGAGATGAGAGGTGAGGAGAGAAGAGGTGAGGGAGAGAGAGGTGAGGAGAGTAGATGAGAGGAGAGAGAGGAGAGGAGAGAGAGATGAGAGGAGAGGAGAGAGAGGAGATGAGAGGAGAGGGGAGGAGAGGAGAGAGAGGAGAGGAGATGAAAGGAGAGAGAGGAGAGGAGAGAGAGGAGAGAGAGGAGAGAGAGGAGAGAGATGAGAGGAGAGAGATGAGAGGAGATGAGAGGAGAGGTGAGGAGAGAAGAGGAGAGGAGATGAGAGGTGAGGAGATGAGAGGTGAGGAGAGAAGAGGAGATGAGAGGAGAGGTGAGGAGATAAGAGGAGAGGAGAGAGAGGAGAGGAGAGGTGAGGAGATGAGAGAGTGAGGAGATAAGAGGAGAGGAGATGAGAGGTGAGGAGATAGAGAGGGAGAGGAGAGAGGAGATGAGAGGAGAGGAGAGAGATGAGAGAGAGGAGATGAGAGGAGAGGAGAGGTGAGGAGAGAGAGGAGAGAGAGAGTGAGGAGAGAGAGGAGAGGAGATGAGAGGGAGGAGAGGAGAGAGAGAGAGAGAGGAGAGGAGAGGAGAGGAGAGGGAAGAGAGAGATGAGAGGAGAAGAGGAGAGGTGAGGAGAGAGGAGAGGAGATAGAGAGAGAGGAGGAGAGAGGAGAGGAGAGTGAGGAGAGAGAGGTGAGGAGAGGGAGAGATAGAGAGAGGAGAGAGAGGAGAGGAGAGGAGATGAGAGGAGAGGAGATAGAGGAGAGGAGAGGAGAGAGAGGAGAGGAGAGGAGAGAGAGGTGAGGAGATGAGAGGTGAGGAGAGGTGAGGAGATGAGAGGAGAGGAGATGAGAGGAGAGGTGAGGAGAGAGAGGAGAGGAGAGGAGAGGAGAGAGAGGTGAGGAGAGGTGAGGAGATAAGATGAGAGGAAGGTGATGAGATGAGAGGAGCGGAGATTAGAGGAGAGGTGAGTAGATGAGAGGAGAGGATTGAGGTGAGGGAGAGTCGTGAGGTAGAATTGAGAGATGTGAGCGTAGGAGAGGAGAAGGTATGATGAGTAGGTGGAGAGATGAGAGGAATGGGAGGAGATGAAGTAGATGATATGAGCATCGCTGATCTGCGTGACTGTCGCATAGACGTCTCGCGATGCTCAGTAGTCTGTTATCGTCTCGTAGATTCGCGCTCTCTAGCGCTGTCTCGGATCGTCGTCACCTCGATTCGTCGCAAGTCAGCTCGTAACGTGCTCAGTCTCTGTCGCTGCTGCGTATGCTTCGCTGTAGCTGTCGCCTGCTCTTAGCTGTTCTGTCTGTCTCTGATCTTCTCTGATCGTTACGCCTCGCTGCTCTTCGCATGCCATCGTCTCCGTCTCGTCTCTTTTCTTCTCTTCTCTTCTCATCTCTTCTCTTGTGTCTTCTGCTTATCTTCTCCTCTCTTCTCTTCTCAGCTCTTCTCTTTCTTCTCTTCTCTTCTCTTCTTCATCTCTTCTCTTTTCTTCTCTTATCTTCTCCTCTCTTCTCTTCTCATCTCTTCTCTTTTCTTCTCTTATCTTCTCCTCTCTTATCTTCTCTGATCTTCTCATCTCTTCTCTTTTCGTCTCATCTCTTCTCAACTCTTCTCTTATCTTCTCATCTCTTCTTCTCTTATCTTCTCTTATCTTCTCACCTCATCTCTTCTCAACTCTTCTCTTATCTTCTCATCTCTTCTCTCTTCTCTTCTCATCCTTATCTTCTCATCTCTTCTCTTCTCTTCTCTCTCTTCTCTTCTCTTCTCGCTCTTCTCTGTCTCACCCACCTCCATGCAGTACATGCCCGAGCTAATCCTCACCCCCCGCCCCAGTCCCAACTCTCCCATGCCCCTCACTCCCACACCCCCACCCCCCATCCCCCCACACATAGTGACGACAACCCATCCACCCCATCCAACCGCCAGCCATAGAAGTAGTACACCGCACGAGAAGCTCCGCACGCGCCGCAGGAATGTGTAACTAGCTGAAGCCGCACCACAAACCATCCCCACTATGGGACACAACCGTACTGATCTACATCATAATTTCATTCAAAACACTTCCCATCATGCATTTGCCCTTATGTATGTGATGCAGACTGCAGGACTGGGAGGGGAGAGGGGAGAGGGGGAGACATAGGGGGAGGAGGAGGAGGAGGAGGAGGAGGAGGGCAGTGCGGATTCTTTCCCGTCATATCCCTGCAGCAGCCGCCGCCGCAGCAGCAGCAGAGCCTCCCGCCTGCCACTCCGCCCGGATCCCCTCTCTGCTTGCGGACTGATCTGCACAAGGTAAGCGGTCCTCCAGCCTCTCCTCCCCGCTCTGTGGCCCCTCTTTCCGGCTGTCCTCCCCCTCTCTCCCCCCGCTGTTTGCTGTGATTGGAGCGGCCAGAGCCTCCACGAACTTCCTCCCAGAGGCCCGGTTCTCCCCCCGGTTCTCTCCCTGGTTCTCCCGCCTCTCTCTCCCCGGGCCCCGGTGCCCTCTCCCCGGACACAGACAGCAGCAGAGCTTCCTCTCGGCCGGAGGGATGGAGGATATAACGGTGCGCCATTCAGGAGCAAAACAGGCGTGGCCGCGGTGTGTTTGTGTGTGTGTGTGTGTGTGTGTATGTGTGTGTGTGTGTTGCAGAATGAGCGGGAGGTGCCCGGCTTGCAGCTGCTGTCTGGGGGGGAAACAGTGACGGTGGTCCCGGGGTGAAAAAAGGAGAGAACAGTGTTTTTGTTACGGGAACGTTTTATGTGCAGTCACATTGGACCGTGTCTCAGCAGGGCCGGAACATGGGGACAATAAGGGTGGGACTGTTTTTAGCTTTAGCCACAGAGATGCTAACAGTGTTTATTCTGGGAGTGGTTTCTAAAGTCAGGAGACTCTCAGCATCATGAATACAACAACAACCGTCTGCGCCGTGGGGCCATTCTGGATTTAATAGGAACACAGACAGGCTTTGTTGAATACTCTATTCTGATTGGTCAATTTGGCCTGTGGACATGTTGTTAATAGTCTATAACACACAGCTGCTCCGTGACACCAGTATTAATCCCGTAGTACACTCATATAACAGCTGTATT
>CM070480.1:835856-845379 GCA_036324585.1 Champsocephalus esox | reverse complement strand
AATACAGCAGTTATATGAGAGTACTACGGGATACTAACCAGGCAGTTAAATGAATACGGGATTAATACAGCTGTTATATGAGAGTACTACGGGATTAATACAGCTGTTATATGAGAGTACTACGGGATTAATACAGCTGTTATATGAGAGTAATACGGGATTAATACAGCTGTTATATGAGAGTACTACGGGATTAATACAGCTGTTATATGAGAGTACTACGGGATGAATACAGCTATTATATGAGAGTACTACGGGATTAATACAGCTGTTATATGAGAGTACTACGAGATTAATACAGCTGTTATATGAATACGGGATTAATACAGCTGTTATATGAGTACTACGGGATTAATACAGCTGTTATATGAGAGTACTACAGGATTAATACAGCTGTTATATGAGAGCAATACGGGATTAATACAGCTGTTATATGAGAGTACTACGGGATTAATACAGCTGTTATATGAGAGTACTACGGGATTAATACAGCTGTTATATGAGAGTACTACGGGATTAATACAGCTGTTATATGAATACGGGATTAATACAGCTGTTATATGAGAGTACTACGGGATTAATACAGCTGTTATATGAGAGTACTACGGGATTAATACAGCTGTTATATGAATACGGGATTAATACAGCTGTTATATGAGAGTACTACGGGATTAATACAGCTGTTATATGAGAGTACTACGGGATTAATACAGCTGTTATATGAGAGTACTACGGGATTAATACAGCTGTTATATGAGAGTACTACGGAATTAATACAGCTGTTATATGATACGGGATTAATACAGCTGTTATATGAATACGGGATTAATACAGCTGTAATATGAGAGTATACGGGATTAATACAGCTGTTATATGAGAGTACTACGGGATTAATACAGCTGTTATATGAGAGTACTACGGGATTAATACAGCTGTAATATGAGAGTACTACGGGATTAATACAGCTGTAATATGAGAGTACTACGGGATTAATACAGCTGTTATATGAGAGTACTACGGGATTAATACAGCTGTTATATGAGAGTACTACGGGATTAATACAGCTGTTATATGAGAGTACTACGGGATTAATACAGCTGTTATATGAGAGTAATACGGGATTAATACAGCTGTTATATGAGAGTACTACGGGATTATTACAGCTGTTATATGAGTGTACTACGGGATTAATACTGGTGTCACGGAGCAGCTGTGTGTTATAGACTATTAACAACATGTCCACCGGCCAAATTGACCAATCAGAATAGAGTATTCAACAAAGCCTGTCTGTGTTCCTATTAAATCCAGAATGGCCCCACGGCGCAGACGGTTGTTGTTGTATTCATGATGCTGAGAGTCTCCTGACTTTAGAAACCACTCCCAGAATAAACACTGTTAGCATCTCTGAGGCTAAAGCTAAAAACAGTCCCACCCTTATTGTCGTCCCATGTTCCGGCCCTGCTGAGACACGGTCCACATAAAACGTTCCCGTAACAAAAACACTGTTCTCTCCTTTTTTCACCCCGGGACCACCGTCACTGTTTCCCCCCCAGACAGCAGCTGCAGGCCGGGCACCTCCCGCTCATTCTGCAACACACACACACACACACACACCACACACTCACACACACACACACACACACACACACACAAACACACCGCGGCCACGCCTGTTTTGCTCCTGAATGGCGCACCGTTATATCCTCCATCCCTCCGGCCGAGAGGAAGCTCTGCTGCTGTCTGTGTCCGGGGAGAGGGCACCGGGGCCCGGGGAGAGAGAGGGGGGAGAACCAGGGAGAGAACCGGGGGGAGAACCGGGCCTCTGGGAGGAAGTTCGTGGAGGCTCTGGCCGCTCCAATCACAGCAAACAGCGGGGGGAGAGAGGGGAGGACAGCCGGAAAGAGGGGCCACAGAGCGGGGAGGAGAGGCTGGAGGACCGCTTACCTTGTGCAGATCAGTCCGCAAGCAGAGAGGGGATCCGGGCGGAGAGGCAGGCGGGAGGCTCTGCTGCTGCTGCGGCGGCGGCTGCTGCAGGGAATGACGGGAAAGAATCCGCACTGCCCTCCTCCTCCTCCTCCTCCTCCCCTCCCCCTAAGTCTCCCCCTCTCCCCTCTCCCCCTCCCAGTCCTGCAGTCTGCATCACAAACATAAGGGCAAAGCATGATGGGAAGTGTTTTGAATGAAATAAGATGAGATCAGAACTGTATTGATCCCAAAGTGGGGAATGTTTGTGTTGCGGCTTCAGACTAGATACACAATCCAGCGTCTCGTGCTGAGCTACACGTGCGGTGAACAACATCTAAGGCAGGCTATAAGGATGTGAGGAATGGAAGACTACACAATGAGATGGTTTCATTTTGGATTGTTTATTTCTAGCCTTTCATTTCTCTAATGTCCAGGGTTCTGTTGGAGCTGCAACGCACTGGGTCAATACAGCACTTCTTATGTATCTCCTCTCCTCTCCTCTCCTCTCTCTCCTCTCCTCTCCTCTCCTCTCCTCTCATCTCATCACTCTCATCTCATCTCCTCACCTCTCCTCTATCTCCTCTAATCTCCTCTCATCTCCTCTCTTCTCCTCACCTCTCCTCTCTTCTCCTCTCATCTCATCTCATCTCCTCTCCTCACCTCTCCTCTATCTCCTCTCATCTCCTCTCTTCTCCTCACCTCTCCTCTCTTCTCCTCTCATCTCATCTCTCTCCTCTCCTCTCCTCTTATCTCCTCACCTCTCCTCTCCTCTCCTCACCTCTCCCTCCTCTCTCTCCTCCCTCTCCTCACCTCTCCTCTCCTCTCATATCCTCACCTCTCCTCTAATCTCCTCTCATCTTTCTCCTCACCTCTCCTCACCTCTCATCTCCTCCCTCTCTCTCCTCTATCTCCTCCCTCTCCTCACCTCTCATCTCCTCTCCTCTCATCTCCTCACTCTCCTCTAATCTCCTCTCATCTCCTCTCCTCACTCTCCTCTACTCTCCTCTCATCTTCTCTCCTCACCTCTCCTCTCTCTCCTCTCTCTCCTCACTCTCCTCACCTCTCTTCTCCTCACCTCTCCTCCCCTCTCTCTCTCATCTCCTCACCTCTCCTCACTCTCCTCTCCTCTCATCTCCTCCCTCTCCTCTCATCCCTCTCTCTCCTCACCTCTCCTCACCTCTCTTCTCCTCCCTCTCCTCCCCTCTCCTCTCTCTCCTCTCCTCTCCTCCTCTCCTCTCTCTCCTCTCCTCTCTCTCCTCTCCTCTCCTCCCCTCTCCTCTCATCTCCTCTCCTCTCCTCCCCTCTCCTCTCATCTCCTCTCCTCTCTCTCTCCTCACCTCTCCTCCCTCTCCTCTCCTCTCCTCTCTCTCATCTCCTCTCCTCTCTCTCCTCACCTCTCCTCACCTCTCCTCTCTCCTCTCCTCTCTTCTCCTCACCTCTCCTCACCTCTCCTCTCCTCTCATCTCCTCACCTCTCCTCTATCTCCTCTCATCTTATCTCCTCACCTCTCCTCTCCTCTCTCTCCTCACCTCTCCTCCCCTCTCCTCTCTCTCCTCTCTCTCTCCTCTCATCTCCTCTCTCTCTCTCTCCTCTCCTCTCTTCTCCTCACCTCTCCTCACCTCTCCTCTCTCTCCTCTCTCTCTCACTCTCTCACCTCTCCTCTCCTCTCCTCTCATCTCCTCACCTCTCCTCTATCTCCTCTCCTCTTATCTCCTCACCTCTCCTCACCTCTCATCTCCTCACCTCTCTCTCTCATCTCCTCTCCCTCTCCTCACCTCTCTCTCCTCTCCTCTCCTCTCATCTCCTCACCTCTCCTCTCTCCTCTCATCTCCTCACCTCTCCTCTCTCTCCTCTCATCTCTCCTCACCTCTCCTCTCCTCTCCTCTCCTCTCATCTCCTCACCTCTCCTCTAATCTCCTCTCATCTTATCTCCTCACCTCTCCTCACCTCTCATCTCCTCACATCTCCTCTCCTCTTATCTCCTCACCTCTCCTCTAATCTCCTCTCCTCTCATCTCCTCACCTCTCCTCTAATCTCCTCTCATTTCTCCTCTCCTCACCTCTCCTCTATCTCCTCTCTCTCATCTCTCACCTCTCCTCACCTCTCCTCTCCTCTCATCTATCTCTCACCTCTCCTCACCTCTCATCTCTCCTCTCATCTCCTCACATCTCCTCTCCTCTTATCTCCTCACCTCTCCTCACCTCTCATCTCCTCTCCTCTCATCTCATCTCCTCTCCTCTCATCTCCTCTCATCTCCTCTCCTCTTATCTCCTCACCTCTCATCTCCTCTCCTCTTATCTCCTCACCTCTCATCTCCTCACCTCTCCTCTCCTCTCATCTCCTCTCCTCTTATCTCCTCACCTCTCCTCTCATCTCCTCTTATCTCCTCACCTCTCATCTCCTCACCTCTCATCTCCTCTCCTCTTATCTCCTCACCTCTCCTCTCCTCTCATCTCCTCTCATCTAATCTCCTCTCATCTCATCTCCTCTCATCTCCTCTCCTCTCCTCTCTTCTCCTCTCCTCTCATCTCCTCTCCTTTCATCTCCTCTCCTCTCATCTCCTCTCCTCCCCTCTCCTCTCATCTCCTCTCATCTCCTCTCCTCTCATCTCCTCTCCTCTCCTCTCATCTCCTCTCATCTACTCTCCTCACCTCTCATCCCCTCACCTCTTATCTCCTCACCTCTCATCTCCTCTCCTCTCCTCTCATCTCCTCTCCTCTCCTCTCCTCTCATCTAATCTCCTCTCATCTCCTCTCCTCTCATCTCATCTCCTCTCCTCTCATCTCCTCTCCTCTCCTCTCTTCTCCTCTCCTCTCATCTCCTCTCCTTTCATCTCCTCTCCTCTCATCTCCTCTCCTCCCCTCCCCTCTCCTCTCATCTCCTCTCATCTACTCTCCTCTCCTCTCATCTCATCTCCTCCTCTCCTCTTGTCTTGACATCCTTGAACTCCAGCCTCCGCCGTCCAGCTGAACTCCTGGATGGGGGCCTCACCCCTCAATGCCTCGTGCAGCGGCCGCATACTGTGGGCGGTCCGGTTGATGAAACTGGTCACATGTCAGCATCCTGAGGAGCTCCCGTGAGCGGGCGAGGAAACGCCGCGACAGCCTCAACCTTTGCCGGTGGGGTGAACGACGTGGAGCTCCCAGCGCCGCCACCACGTGGACATACTTCAGGTCCTCGTCACGGACCTGGCGGCAGGAAAAGTCCTGTGTATTTATATTGTTAGAGATACTCTATATCTCCTCGCTGTTGATATGTACTGTACAGTTTATATATTTACTGTGTATTTATATTGTTAGAGATACTCTATATCTCCTCGCTGTTGATATGTACTGTACAGTTTATATATTTACTGTGTATTTATATTGTTAGAGATACTCTATATCTCCTCGCTGTTGATATGTACTGTACAGTTTATATATTTACTGTGTATTTATATTGTTAGAGATACTCTATATCTCCTCGCTGTTGATATGTACTGTACAGTTTATATATTTACTGTGTATTTATATTGTTAGAGATACTCTATATCTCCTCGCTGTTGATATGTACTGTACAGTTTATATATTTACTGTGTATTTATATTGTTAGAGATACTCGATATCTCTGCTACACTGGGACCATTAAAGTAAAAGTACTCCAACCAGATCGGTTTGTTATGATCTGTAACCGGAAGTGACGTCACATTATGGGCGTGGCTCCCTGTCAGCAGGGTCATTAATACTTAATGAGCCTAATGCACTCTGGTCATGGAGGGGTATCCACGGTAACGGCGGCCGAGGCTCATCGGAAATGTTGTATCACGTTTCAACACATGCATGGGGGTAAACGGGTCGACACTAATGTCAAATAATTACTAATTAAATAAATAATTATCTAATTTATACCATAAATATTGAAATCATATTGATGAACTTATTTGTGAAGGTATTTAACTGTTTAGAGTGAAAAGTGTTAGAACCCAACAGATATCCTCAGTTTGATGATGTTGGCTGCAGTTAGCAGTATCTTGACTTATCAACAGTTACTAACAGCTGCTGGGGCTGATGGGTAATGTAGTGTTTGCTCCACAGGGACTTCCTGCAGGTGACATCATCCTCTCTGCTGGGAAACACTAAGGAGGGCTGTGATTGGTTGAAAGCATCCTTCCCTATGTCTCTCCAGACACATCTGCTCTAATATCTGTCGATGGTTAGGTTTTGATCTCGTTCCCAACATTGTTTCTGATCTGTTCATTTCCACATTTAGATGATACACTCCATGAAACGTTGGCGCCCTCCACACCTGACGCAGGCAACACAAATCAACGTTACTCACTGAGAGGCAACAAACACCACGAGTCGCACTGACAGCTTTATTCAACTTTGTGATAAATAGAAAATAAATGTGGATCACAGATCGCCGGAACAAACGGAACATTTCCTCACAGAGAAAAGAGAGTGGGAGCGCCGGAGCATCAGAAGTCCAGCCACTCCGTCATGTAGATGCAGTTAGACGGGGAAATCTCCCCTCCTTCCTGACAGTCATCAAACACCTGAGGACACAGACAGGAAGTCACACACCTGAGGACGCAGACAGGAAGTCACACACCTGAGGACACAGACAGGAAGTCACACACCTGAGGGCACAGATTTGATTATTATTTGTTAGTTTGTTTCAGTACATTTCCACCACACCCTTAGTTTAACATAGTTACTGGGCAGAGATTAAACTCGGGTTAAAATTAGGCTGGTTCAGGCCCTATCTATCTGAACGCTCTCAGTTTGGTTGTGTGTCAACGATGAATCTTCCACGCAAACCAAAGTTAGCCATGGAGTGCCACAGGGCTCAGTGCTCGGACCTATTTTGTTCACATTATATATGCTTCCGTTAGGCAATATTATAAGGAATCATTCTGTGAACTTTCATTGTTATGCGGATGATACTCAACTATATTTATCAATCAAGCCTGATGAAATTAATCATCTAAATAAAATTCAAGACTGCCTTAAGGACTTAAAAACGTGGATGACCTTAAACTTTTGATGTTAAACACGACCAAAACTGAAGTTATTGTACTTGGCCCGAAGAATCTACGAAACAAATGATCTAAAGATATACGAACTATGGATGGCATTAATTTGGCCTCCAGTGAGACTGTAAGGAATCTTGGTGTTATATTTGATCAGGATTTATCCTTTAACACCCACATAAAATCAATCTCAAGGACCGCCTACTTCCATCTACGTAACATTGCAGAGATCAGGCATATCTTGCCTCAAAGCGATGCAGAGAAACTAGTCCATGCATTTGTTACTTCTAGGCTGGATTATTGTAACTCTTTATTATCAGGGAGTACCAAAAAGTCAGTTAAGTGCATCCATCCATCTTCTCCGCTTATCCGTGGTCGGGTCTCGGGGTAGCAGTTCCAGCAGAGCCCCAAACGTTCCTCTCACCTCATCAACCAGCTCTGACTGGGGGGTCCCAAGGCGCTCCCAGGCCAGCGAAGAGATATAGTCCCTCCACCTGGTCCTAGGTCTACCCCTCGGTCTCCTCCCAGCTGGACGTGCCTGGAACACCTCCAGGGAGGCGCCCAGGTGGCATCCTAACTAGGTGCCCGAACCACCTCAACTGGCTCCTTTCGACGCGAAGGAGGAGCGGCTCAACTCCGAGTCCCTCCCTGATGACCGAACCTCTCACCTTATCCCTAAGGGAGACGCCAGCCACCCGGCGGAGGAAACCCATCTCGGCCGCTTGTATCCGCGATCTGGTTCTTTCGGTCATCGCAAAGGCTGCGGAGCGCAATTGCGCCACATTTGGGCCTAAGATGAGGTTTGAGTCTGCGTGATCTGCGTGTAGGGCGGGGCAGCAGCCGTATCATTGGCTAGAACCAGCTAGATCTGATGGATTTGGTCATAAACGCGAGTGAAGTATAACCGGACGCGAGAGAGAGATCTGCAGCTCTGCCCGCTGTGAGGGGCCGGAGAGCGCAGCAGAACACACCTTTAGACCTGACACACTCAGCTATGGCACTGTCGTATACATTGAATTATTACATTTGATAATATGTAATCAACTTAGGCACCCCTCCCAAAAAACAAAAAGATTAATACAAATATTCATACCTGATATTCGAATATCTGAATAATTTCAAATATTCGGATATTCGATGAATCGTTCCCATCCCTAGTACGTGGACACGTTGTGCCTCTCCACCACTGTGCCTTACTTCTTACTCGCTGCCCCTTTCCCTCAACCCGTCTCTGCGGTCCTGCCTGACTCATCATCTGCTTCCCTGATGGCTCCCACACGATGTAGCTCACATCCTCGTGGACTCATCTCCTCATCACAGACACATGCATTTCCTAACATCCGTCTCTATGCTGTCACATGTATTATCTCTTGGATTCACACACGGCATCTATTGCAGTCTGTGCGTCCTGGAGAGGATCCTCCTCTGCTGCTCTCCTGAGGGTTCTCCATGATCCCTTACACTGTGGGGTTTCTCTAGAAGTGTTTCCTCGTACGATGTGAGGGTCTAAGGACAGAGGGTCTAAGGACAGAGGGCCTGAGGACAGAAGGTCTAAGGACAGAGGGTCTGAGGACAGAGGGTCTGAGGACAGAGGGTCTGAGGACAGAGGGTCTGAGGACAGAGGGTCTAAGGACAGAGGGTCTAAGGACAGAAGGTCTAAGGACAGAGGGTGCAAGGACAGAGGGTCTAAGGACAGAGGGTCTGAGGACAGAGGGTCTAAGGACAGAGGGTCTAAGGACAGAGAGTCTGAGGACAGAGGGTCTGAGGACAGAGGGTCTGAGGACAGAAGGTCTAAGGACAGAGGGTCTAAGGACAGAGGGTCTAAGGACAGAGGGTCTGAGGACAGAGGGTCTGAGGACAGAGGGTCTAAGGACAGAGGGTGCAAGGACAGAGGGTCTGAGGACAGAGGGTCTGAGGACAGAGGGTCTGAGGACAGAGGATCTGAGGACAGAAGGTCTAAGGACAGAGGGTCTAAGGACAGAGGGTCTGAGGACAGAGGGTCTGAGGACAGAGGGTCTGAGGACAGAAGGTCTGAGGACAGAGGGTCTAAGGACAGAGGGTGCAAGGACAGAGGGTCTGAGGACAGAGGGTCTGAGGACAGAGGGTCTGAGGACAGAGGGTCTAAGGACAGAGGGTCTGAGGACAGAGGGTCTGAGGACAGAGGGTCTAAGGACAGAGGGTGTCGTATTGTCATACTGATATTCTGTACACACTGTGAAGTCCACTGAGACAAATGTAACATTTGTGATATTGGGCTATAAATAAACATTGATTGATTGAAATCAGGTTAAACTCGGGTTAAACTCGGGTTAAGCTCGGGTTACTTGGGTCCCCCCCGGTTACCGGGCAGAGTCCGCAGGGCGTCCGCACCATGCCGGTGGGCAGCAGCACGGCGTTGACGCCCCTGTAGAGCTTCATCTGGCCGTCCACACTGCCCACCGTTCCCTCTTTAGCTGCGATGACCGTCAGCTCCACCTTCCCGTCGTAGATCAGCGTGTTGAGGATCGTCTCGATGTCGTCCATCGACAGATCCACCTGCAGACATAG
>CM070480.1:828356-830856 GCA_036324585.1 Champsocephalus esox | reverse complement strand
TGATATACACCTGAACATCAGCAGGAGAGGACTCTTTAAAGTAGAGACACTACATACTGATATACACCTGAACATCAGCAGCAGAGGACTCTTTAAAGTAGAGACACTACATACTGATATACACCTGAACATCAGCAGGAGAGGACTCTTTAAAGTAGAGACACTACATACTGATATACACCTGAACATCAGCAGGAGAGGACTCTTTAAAGTAGAGACACTACACACTGATATACACCTGAACATCAGCAAGAGAGGACTCTTTAAAGTAGAGATACTACATACTGATATACACCTGAACATCAGCAGGAGAGGACTCTTTAAAGTAGAGACACTACACACTGATATACACCTGAACATCAGCAGGAGAGGACTCTTTAAAGTAGAGACACTACACACTGATATACACCTGAACATCAGCAAGAGAGGACTCTTTAAAGTAGAGATACTACATACTGATATACACCTGAACATCAGCAGGAGAGGACTCTTTAAAGTAGAGATACTACATACTGATATACACCTGAACATCAGCAGGAGAGGACTCTTTAAAGTAGAGACACTACACACTGATATACACCTGAACATCAGCAGGAGAGGACTCTTTAAAGTAGAGACACTACATACTGATATACACCTGGACATCAGCAGGAGAGGACTCTTTAAAGTAGAGACACTACACACTGATATACACCTGGACATCAGCAGGAGAGGACTCTTTAAAGTAGAGACACTCCACACTGATATACACCTGAACATCAGCAGGAGAGGACTCTTTAAAGTAGTGACACTACACACTGATATACACCTGAACATCAGCAGGAGAGGACTCTTTAAAGTAGAGACACTACGTACTGATATACACCTGAACATCAGCAGGAGAGGACTCTTTAAAGTAGAGACACTACGTACTGATATACACCTGAACATCAGCAGGAGAGGACTCTTTAAAGTAGAGACACTACGTACTGATATACACCTGGACATGAGCAGGAGAGGACTCTTTAAAGCAGAGACACTACATACTGATATACACCTGGACATCAGCAGGAGAGGACTCTTTAAAGTAGAGACACTACACACTGATATACACCTGGACATCAGCAGGAGAGGACTCTTTAAAGTAGAGACACTCCACACTGATATACACCTGAACATCAGCAGGAGAGGACTCTTTAAAGGAGTGACACTACACACTGATATACACCTGAACATCAGCAGGAGAGGACTCTTTAAAGTAGAGACACTACATACTGATATACACCTGAACATCAGCAGGAGAGGACTCTTTAAAGTAGAGACACTACATACTGATATACACCTGAACATCAGCAGGAGAGGACTCTTTAAAGTAGAGACACTACATACTGATATACACCTGAACATCAGCAGGAGAGGACTCTTTAAAGTAGAGACACTACGTACTGATATACACCTGAACATCAGCAGGAGAGGACTCTTTAAAGTAGAGACACTACATACTGATATACACCTGGACATCAGCAGGAGAGGACTCTTTAAAGCAGAGACACTACACACTGATATACACCTGAACATCAGCAGGAGAGGACTCTTTAAAGTAGAGACATTACATACTGATATACACCTGAACATCAGCAGGAGAGGACTCTTTAAAGCAGAGACACTACACACTGATATACACCTGGACATCAGCAGGAGAGGACTCTTTAAAGTAGAGACACTACATACTGATATACACCTGGACATCAGCAGGAGAGGACTCTTTAAAGCAGAGACACTACATACTGATATACACCTGAACATCAGCAGGAGAGGACTCTTTAAAGCAGAGACACTACATACTGATATACACCTGAACATCAGCAGGAGAGGCCTCTTTAAAGTAGAGACACTACACACTGATATACACCTGAACATCAGCAGAGAGGACTCTTTAAAGTAGAGACTCTACATACTGATATACACCTGGACATCAGCAGGAGAGGCCTCTTTAAAGCAGAGACACTACATACTGATATACACCTGAACATCAGCAGGAGAGGACTCTTTAAAGTAGAGACACTACATACTGATATACACCTGGACATCAGCAGGAGAGGACTCTTTAAAGTAGAGACACTACATACTGATATACACCTGAACATCAGCAGGAGAGGACTCTTTAAAGCAGAGACACTACATACTGATATACACCTGGACATCAGCAGGAGAGGACTCTTTAAAGTAGAGACACTACATACTGATATACACCTGAACATCAGCAGGAGAGGACTCTTTAAAGCAGAGACACTACACACTGATATACACCTGAACATCAGCAGGAGAGGACTCTTTAAAGTAGAGACACTACATACTGATATACACCTGGACATCAGCAGGAGAGGACTCTTTAAAGCAGAGACACTACACACTGATATACACCTGAACATCAGCAGGAGAGGACTCTTTAAAGTAGAGACATTACATACTGATATACACCTGAACATCAGCAGGAGAGGACTCTTTAAAGCAGAGACAC
>CM070480.1:820605-827856 GCA_036324585.1 Champsocephalus esox | reverse complement strand
TCCCGTAGTACTCTCATATAACAGCTGTATTAATCCCGTAGTACTCTCATATAACAGCTGTATTAATCCCGTATACTCTCATATAACAGCTGTATTAATCCCGTATTACTCTCATATAACAGCTGTATTAATCCCGTAGTACTCTCATATAACAGCTGTATTAATCCCGTAGTACTCTCATATAACAGCTGTATTAATCCCGTAGTACTCTCATATAACAGCTGTATTAATCCCGTAGTACTCTCATATAACAGCTGTATTAATCCCGTATACTCTCATATAACAGCTGTATTAATCCCGTAGTACTCATATAACAGCTGTATTAATCCCGTAGTACTCTCATATAACAGCTGTATTAATCCCGTAGTACTCTCATATAACAGCTGTATTAATCCCGTAGTACTCTCATATAACAGCTGTATTAATCCCGTAGTACTCTCATATAACAGCTGTATTAATCCCGTAGTACTCTCATATAACAGCTGTATTAATCCCGTAGTACTCTCATATAACAGCTGTATTAATCCCGTAGTACTCTCATATAACAGCTGTATTAATCCCGTAGTACTCTCATATAACAGCTGTATTAATCCCGTAGTACTCTCATATAACAGCTGTATTAATCCCGTAGTACTCTCATATAACAGCTGTATTAATCCCGTAGTACTCTCATATAACAGCTGTATTAATCCCGTAGTACTCTCATATAACAGCTGTATTAATCCCGTAGTACTCTCATATAACAGCTGTATTAATCCCGTAGTACTCTCATATAACAGCTGTATTAATCCCGTAGTACTCTCATATAACAGCTGTATTAATCCCGTAGTACTCTCATATAACAGCTGTATTAATCCCGTAGTACTCTCATATAACAGCTGTATTAATCCCGTAGTACTCTCATATAACAGCTGTATTAATCCCGTATACTCTCATATAACAGCTGTATTAATCCCGTAGTACTCTCATATAACAGCTGTATTAATCCCGTAGTACTCTCATATAACAGCTGTATTAATCCCGTAGTACTCTCATATAACAGCTGTATTAATCCCGTAGTACTCTCATATAACAGCTGTATTAATCCCGTAGTACTCTCATATAACAGCTGTATTAATCCCGTATACTCTCATATAACAGCTGTATTAATCCCGTAGTACTCTCATATAACAGCTGTATTAATCCCGTAGTACTCTCATATAACAGCTGTATTAATCCCGTAGTACTCTCATATAACAGCTGTATTAATCCCGTAGTACTCTCATATAACAGCTGTATTAATCCCGTATACTCTCATATAACAGCTGTATTAATCCCGTAGTACTCTCATATAACAGCTGTATTAATCCCGTAGTACTCTCATATAACAGCTGTATTAATCCCGTAGTACTCTCATATAACAGCTGTATTAATCCCGTAGTACTCTCATATAACAGCTGTATTAATCCCGTAGTACTCTCATATAACAGCTGTATTAATCCCGTATACTCTCATATAACAGCTGTATTAATCCCGTAGTACTCTCATATAACAGCTGTATTAATCCCGTAGTACTCTCATATAACAGCTGTATTAATCCCGTATTCATATAACAGCTGTATTAATCCCGTAGTACTCTCATATAACAGCTGTATTAATCCCGTAGTACTCTATAACAGCTGTATTAATCCCGTATTCATATAACAGCTGTATTAATCCCGTAGTACTCTCATATAACAGCTGTATTAATCCCGTAGTACTCTCATATAACAGCTGTATTAATCCCGTAGTACTCTCATATAACAGCTGTATTAATCCCGTAGTACTCTCATATAACAGCTGTATTAATCCCGTAGTACTCTCATATAACAGCTGTATTAATCCCGTAGTACTCTCATATAACAGCTGTATTAATCCCGTAGTACTCTCATATAACAGCTGTATTAATCCCGTAGTACTCTCATATAACAGCTGTATTAATCCCGTATACTCTCATATAACAGCTGTATTAATCCCGTAGTACTCTCATATAACAGCTGTATTAATCCCGTAGTACTCTCATATAACAGCTGTATTAATCCCGTAGTACTCTCATATAACAGCTGTATTAATCCCGTAGTACTCTCATATAACAGCTGTATTAATCCCGTAGTACTCTCATATAACAGCTGTATTAATCCCGTAGTACTCTCATATAACAGCTGTATTAATCCCGTAGTACTCTCATATAACAGCTGTATTAATCCCGTAGTACTCTCATATAACAGCTGTATTAATCCCGTAGTACTCTCATATAACAGCTGTATTAATCCCGTAGTACTCTCATATAACAGCTGTATTAATCCCGTAGTACTCTCATATAACAGCTGTATTAATCCCGTAGTACTCTCATATAACAGCTGTATTAATCCCGTAGTACTCTCATATAACAGCTGTATTAATCCCGTAGTACTCTCATATAACAGCTGTATTAATCCCGTAGTACTCTCATATAACAGCTGTATTAATCCCGTAGTACTCTCATATAACAGCTGTATTAATCCCGTATCTCATATAACAGCTGTATTAATCCCGTAGTACTCTCATATAACAGCTGTATTAATCCCGTAGTACTCTCATATAACAGCTGTATTAATCCCGTAGTACTCTCATATAACAGCTGTATTAATCCCGTAGTACTCTCATATAACAGCTGTATTAATCCCGTAGTACTCTCATATAACAGCTGTATTAATCCCGTAGTACTCTCATATAACAGCTGTATTAATCCCGTAGTACTCTCATATAACAGCTGTATTAATCCCGTAGTACTCTCATATAACAGCTGTATTAATCCCGTAGTACTCTCATATAACAGCTGTATTAATCCCGTAGTACTCTCATATAACAGCTGTATTAATCCCGTATACTCTCATATAACAGCTGTATTAATCCCGTAGTACTCTCATATAACAGCTGTATTAATCCCGTAGTACTCTCATATAACAGCTGTATTAATCCCGTATACTCTCATATAACAGCTGTATTAATCCCGTAGTACTCTCATATAACAGCTGTATTAATCCCGTAGTACTCTCATATAACAGCTGTATTAATCCCGTATCTCATATAACAGCTGTATTAATCCCGTAGTACTCTCATATAACAGCTGTATTAATCCCGTAGTACTCTCATATAACAGCTGTATTAATCCCGTAGTACTCTCATATAACAGCTGTATTAATCCCGTAGTACTCTCATATAACAGCTGTATTAATCCCGTAGTACTCTCATATAACAGCTGTATTAATCCCGTAGTACTCTCATATAACAGCTGTATTAATCCCGTAGTACTCTCATATAACAGCTGTATTAATCCCGTAGTACTCTCATATAACAGCTGTATTAATCCCGTAGTACTCTCATATAACAGCTGTATTAATCCCGTAGTACTCTCATATAACAGCTGTATTAATCCCGTAGTACTCTCATATAACAGCTGTATTAATCCCGTAGTACTCTCATATAACAGCTGTATTAATCCCGTAGTACTCTCATATAACAGCTGTATTAATCCCGTAGTACTCTCATATAACAGCTGTATTAATCCCGTAGTACTCTCATATAACAGCTGTATTAATCCCGTAGTACTCTCATATAACAGCTGTATTAATCCCGTAGTACTCTCATATAACAGCTGTATTAATCCCGTAGTACTCTCATATAACAGCTGTATTAATCCCGTATACTCTCATATAACAGCTGTATTAATCCCGTAGTACTCTCATATAACAGCTGTATTAATCCCGTAGTACTCTCATATAACAGCTGTATTAATCCCGTATTCATATAACAGCTGTATTAATCCCGTAGTACTCTCATATAACAGCTGTATTAATCCCGTAGTACTCTCATATAACAGCTGTATTAATCCCGTATACTCTCATATAACAGCTGTATTAATCCCGTAGTACTCTCATATAACAGCTGTATTAATCCCGTAGTACTCTCATATAACAGCTGTATTAATCCCGTATCTCATATAACAGCTGTATTAATCCCGTAGTACTCTCATATAACAGCTGTATTAATCCCGTAGTACTCTCATATAACAGCTGTATATCCCGTATATATAACAGCTGTATTAATCCCGTAGTACTCTCATATAACAGCTGTATTAATCCCGTAGTACTCTCATATAACAGCTGTATTAATCCCGTATTACTCTCATATAACAGCTGTATTAATCCCGTAGTACTCTCATATAACAGCTGTATTAATCCCGTAGTACTCTCATATAACAGCTGTATTAATCCCGTAGTACTCTCATATAACAGCTGTATTAATCCCGTAGTACTCTCATATAACAGCTGTATTAATCCCGTAGTACTCTCATATAACAGCTGTATTAATCCCGTAGTACTCTCATATAACAGCTGTATTAATCCCGTAGTACTCTCATATAACAGCTGTATTAATCCCGTAGTACTCTCATATAACAGCTGTATTAATCCCGTAGTACTCTCATATAACAGCTGTATTAATCCCGTAGTACTCTCATATAACAGCTGTATTAATCCCGTAGTACTCTCATATAACAGCTGTATTAATCCCGTAGTACTCTCATATAACAGCTGTATTAATCCCGTAGTACTCTCATATAACAGCTGTATTAATCCGTAGTACTCTCATATAACAGCTGTATTAATCCCGTAGTACTCTCATATAACAGCTGTATTAATCCCGTAGTACTCTCATATAACAGCTGTATTAATCCCGTAGTACTCTCATATAACAGCTGTATTAATCCCGTAGTACTCTCATATAACAGCTGTATTAATCCCGTAGTACTCTCATATAACAGCTGTATTAATCCCGTATTCTCATATAACAGCTGTATTAATCCCGTAGTACTCTCATATAACAGCTGTATTAATCCCGTAGTACTCTCATATAACAGCTGTATTAATCCCGTAGTACTCTCATATAACAGCTGTATTAATCCCGTAGTACTCTCATATAACAGCTGTATTAATCCCGTAGTACTCTCATATAACAGCTGTATTAATCCCGTAGTACTCTCATATAACAGCTGTATTAATCCCGTAGTACTCTCATATAACAGCTGTATTAATCCCGTAGTACTCTCATATAACAGCTGTATTAATCCCGTAGTACTCTCATATAACAGCTGTATTAATCCCGTAGTACTCTCATATAACAGCTGTATTAATCCCGTAGTACTCTCATATAACAGCTGTATTAATCCCGTGTATCTCATATAACAGCTGTATTAATCCCGTAGTACTCTCATATAACAGCTGTATTAATCCCGTAGTACTCTCATATAACAGCTGTATTAATCCCGTAGTACTCTCATATAACAGCTGTATTAATCCCGTAGTACTCTCATATAACAGCTGTATTAATCCCGTAGTACTCTCATATAACAGCTGTATTAATCCCGTATATTCATATAACAGCTGTATTAATCCCGTAGTACTCTCATATAACAGCTGTATTAATCCCGTAGTACTCTCATATAACAGCTGTATTAATCCCGTAGTACTCTCATATAACAGCTGTATTAATCCCGTAGTACTCTCATATAACAGCTGTATTAATCCCGTAGTACTCTCATATAACAGCTGTATTAATCCCGTAGTACTCTCATATAACAGCTGTATTAATCCCGTATTCATATAACAGCTGTATTACACAGATATTACATCCATATTATAATTGTATTACGTTTGCAGTCTGTCAATGATTCTGTAAACCAGAAACCATTTCAGGGTTTAAACAAGTTTTCTACTGTGTTTGATTTGAAACAAACGATCAATGATTGGAGCTGCAGATAACATTATTAATTATCATCATTATCACCAGGAGATTTCTCATAGATACAATTAGAGATAGAATTACACAACGGCAGGTTCTTCTCTTGAGTAGGAAGCGGAGAGGAGAGGCAGGACGACTCAGTCTGCATGGTGCCGAGGCACTTTAGAGACATTAGTGGTAATGGAGCAGGAAGTCCGACTCTTCCGGAACATTCTTCAGAAAATCAATGTGAGAGCTACGCTACGCTAACTTCATTTATTTATAATTCCCTCTTCATTCACTCTCCGACGGACGAAGCAAAACAGACGTTATTGATCTATTAAAACATCAGCAGGAGAGAACTCTTTAAAGTAGAGACACTACATACTGATATACACCTGAACATCAGCAGGAGAGGACTCTTTAAAGTAGAGACACTACATACTGATATACACCTGAACATCAGCAGGAGAGGACTCTTTAAAGTAGAGACACTACATACTGATATACACCTGAACATCAGCAGGAGAGGACTCTTTAAAGTAGAGACACTACATACTGATATACACCTGAACATCAGCAGGAGAGGACTCTTTAAAGTAGAGACACTACATACTGATATACACCTGAACATCAGCAGGAGAGGACTCTTTAAAGTAGAGACACTACATACTGATATACACCTGAACATCAGCAGGAGAGGACTCTTTAAAGTAGAGACACTACATACTGATATACACCTGAACATCAGCAGGAGAGGACTCTTTAAAGTAGAGACACTACATACTGATATACACCTGAACATCAGCAGGAGAGGACTCTTTAAAGTAGAGACACTACATACTGATATACACCTGAACATCAGCAGGAGAGGACTCTTTAAAGTAGAGACACTACATACTGATATACACCTGAACATCAGCAGGAGAGGACTCTTTAAAGTAGAGACACTACATACTGATATACACCTGAACATCAGCAGGAGAGGACTCTTTAAAGTAGAGACACTACATACTGATATACACCTGAACATCAGCAGGAGAGGACTCTTTAAAGTAGAGACACTACATACTGATATACACCTGAACATCAGCAGGAGAGGACTCTTTAAAGTAGAGACACTACATACTGATATACACCTGAACATCAGCAGGAGAGGACTCTTTAAAGTAGAGACACTACATACTGATATACACCTGAACATCAGCAGGAGAGGACTCTTTAAAGTAGAGACACTACATACTGATATACACCTGAACATCAGCAGGAGAGGACTCTTTAAAGTAGAGACACTACATACTGATATACACCTGAACATCAGCAGGAGAGGACTCTTTAAAGTAGAGACACTACATACTGATATACACCTGAACATCAGCAGGAGAGGACTCTTTAAAGTAGAGACACTACATACTGATATACACCTGAACATCAGCAGGAGAGGACTCTTTAAAGTAGAGACACTACATACTG
>CM070480.1:813105-815605 GCA_036324585.1 Champsocephalus esox | reverse complement strand
TGACTTCCTTCAATTCACTTCCTGTCCCTGACTTCCTTCAATTAACTTCCTGTCCCTGACTTCCTTCAATTAACTTCCTGTCCCTGACTTCCTTCAATTAACTTCCTGTCCCTGACTTCCTTCAATTCACTTCCTGTCCCTGACTTCCTTCAATTAACTTCCTGTCCCTGACTTCCTTCAATGAACTTCCTGTCCCTGACTTCCTTCAATTCACTTCCTGTCCCTGACTTCCTTCAATTAACTTCCTGTCCCTGACTTCCTTCAATTCACTTCCTGTCCCTGACTTCCTTCAATGACTTCCTGTCCCTGACTTCCTTCAATTAACTTCCTGTCCCTGACTTCCTTCAATTAACTTCCTGTCCCTGACTTCCTTCAATTAACTTCCTGTCCCTGACTTCCTTCAATTAACTTCCTGTCCCTGACTTCCTTCAATGAACTTCCTGTCCCTGACTTCCTTCAATTAACTTCCTGTCCCTGACTTCCTTCAATGAACTTCCTGTCCCTGACTTCCTTCAATGAACTTCCTGTCCCTGACTTCCTTCAATTAACTTCCTGTCCCTCCCCAGGTGTGTTTGCTGCCGATGTGCCCCGCCCCCTCGTGACTTCACGATGACGGCGATGGAGTTGGACCACATGGACCTCCAGACCTCAGTCCTTCAGACTCAGTTCAGCAGCAGCAACGACACGGTGAACAACCGCTGGGACGAGGAGTGGGACAACGAGAACAGCTCGGCCCGGCTGTTCGAGCGCTCGAGGATCAAAGCCCTCGCAGGTGAGAGACAAACTCAGGTATCGGTTTAAGACAAGTTGGACCTTTATTATATGGCCATGTGTCCTGATGTGGGACGGGACCCTGGTCTCAAACTCTGCGCTACAGGAAACAGATGCTGGTGTTTACCGGCTTCCTCTGTCTGTTCTATTTGATTCCTTATTCATATTTATATATTTAAATTGTTTTGCATCTTTTATTGTGAAGGGATGAGCTTTCAGGGCTTTTATTGTGAAGGGATAAGCTTGCAGATGTTTTATTGTGAAGGGATGATCTCTCAGGTGTTTTATTGTGAAGGGGTGATCTCTTGGATGTTTTATTTTGAAGGGGTGATCTCTAGGATGTTTTATTTTGAAGGGGTGATCTCTAGGATGTTTTATTGTGAAGGGGTGAACTCTAGGATGTTTTATTTTGAAGGGGTGAACTCTCAGGTGTTTTATTGTGAAGGGGTGATCTCTCAGGTGTTTTATTTTGAAGGGGTGAACTCTCAGGTGTTTTATTGTGAAGGGGTGATCTCTAGGATGTTTTATTTTGAAGGGGTGAACTCTCAGGTGTTTTATTGTGAAGGGGTGATCTCTCAGGTGTTTTATTTTGAAGGGGTGAACTCTCAGGTGTTTTATTGTGAGGGGTGAACTCTAGGATGTTTTATTTTGAAGGGGTGAACTCTCAGGTGTTTTATTGTGAAGGGGTGATCTCTCAGGTGTTTTATTTTGAAGGGGTGAACTCTCAGGTGTTTTATTTTGAAGGGGTGAACTCTCAGGTGTTTTATTGTGAAGGGGTGATATCTCAGGTGTTTTATTTTGAAGGGGTGAACTCTCAGGTGTTTTATTGTGAAGGGGTGATCTCTCAGGTGTTTTATTTTGAAGGGGTGACTCTCAGGTGTTTTATTTTGAAGGGGTGATCTCTAGAATGTTTTATTGTGAAGGGGTGAACTCTAGGATGTTTTATTTTGAAGGGGTGATCTCTAGAATGTTTTATTGTGAAGGGGTGAACTCTAGGATGTTTTATTTTGAAGGGGTGAACTCTAGGATGTTTTATTTTGAAGGGGTGAACTCTGAGTTTTATTTTGAAGGGGTGAACTCTAGGATGTTTTATTTTGAGGGGTGACTCTCAGGTGTTTTTTTTGAAGGGGAAGAGAGTCCTTCCTGTGAAATACAAGCTATGCAGATTAAAGACATCATATATATATATGTGTGTGTGTGTGTGTGTGTGTGTGTGTGTGTGTGTATGTGTCTGTGTTTGTATGTATGTATGTGTGTGTTTGTGTGTATGTGTGTGTGTGTGTGTGTGTGTGTGTGTTTGAGTGTGTATGTATTTGTGTGTGTGTGTTTGTGTGTGTGTGTGTGTGTGTTTGTGTGTGTGTTGAGTGTGTGTGTATTTGTGTGTGAGTGTGTGTGTGTGTGTATGTGTGTGTGTGTGTGTGTGTGTGTGTGTTTGAGTGTGTATGTATTTGTGTGTGTTTGTGTGTGTGTTTGAGTGTGTGTGTGTGTGTGTGTGTGTGTGTGTTTGAGTGTGTGTGTATTTGTGTGTGTGTGTGTGTGTGTTTGTGTGTGTGTGTGTTCTAGCATTACTATACTTGTTGGGACCTAAATCTGTTTACACAGTCACGTGTGGGGACTCGCCTCCCTCATGGGGACAAAATGGAGGTCCCCATAAGGGGGATCATTAATTTTAGGGTGAAGACTTGGTTAGGGTAAAGGTTAAGGGTTAGGTTAAGGGTAAGGTTAAGGG
>CM070480.1:798105-808105 GCA_036324585.1 Champsocephalus esox | reverse complement strand
GCTGCAAGGTGAGGGGGAGGAGGAGGAGGAGGAGGAGGAGGAGGAGGAGGAGGAGGAGGAGGAGGGGGAGGAGGAGGAGGAGGGGAGGGGGGAGGAGGAGGGGGAGGAGGAGGAGAGGAGGAGGAGGAGGGGGAGGAGGAGGAGGAGGAGGAGGAGGAGGAGGAGGAGGAGGAGGAGGAGGAGGAGGAGGAAGAGGAGGAGGGGGAGGAGGAGGAGGAGGAGGAGGAGGAGGAGGAGGAGGAGGAGGAGGAGGAGGAGGGGGAGGGGGAGGAGGAGGAGGAAGGTGGCATCCCAACAGAACGAGCTGTGAAGACAGATGCTGTAAATAGTAATAGAGAGTGCGATGTGGGGTTGAGCTCCAGGGGGGGGGTCATGGGGGGGTTCAGGGGGGGGTTCAGGGGGGGGGTTCAGGGGGGGGGTTCAGGGGCGGGGGGGGTTCAGGGGGGGGGTTCAGGGGGGGGTGGGGGGGTATACCAACACCTGTGATACATATCTTCTGAGCTGAGCAGAGAGTGCTGGTGATGATGGTCTTTATAGGAGATAGACGATCGAGCTTTATTGATCCACTGGAGGAAAGACCTCCTGTGGTTGTCCTCGTGGTCTTTGTGGTCTTTGTGGTCCTCGGTGGTCTTTGTGGTCTTTGTGGTCCTCGGTGGTCTTTGTGGTCTTTGTGGTCCTCGGTGGTCTTTGTGGTCTTTGTGGTCCTCGGTGGTCTTTGTGGTCTTTGTGGTCCTCGTTGGTCCTCGTGGTCCTCGATCGTCCTCGTTGGTCCTCGCGTGGTCCTCGGTGTTGGTCCTCGTGGTCTTGGTGGTCCTTGGTGGTCCTCGATCGTCCTCGTTGGTCCTCGTGTTGGTCCTCGTGGTCCTCGTGGTCCTCGTGGTCCTTGTTGGTCCTCGTGGTCCTCGGTGGTCCTCGTGGTCCTCGTGGTCCTCGTGGTCCTCGGTGGTCCTCGGTGGTCCTCGTGGTCCTCGTGGTCCTCGTGGTCCTCGGTGGTCCTCGTGGTCCTCGTGGTCCTCGTGGTCCTCGTGGTCCTCGTGGTCCTCGGTGGTCCTTGGTGGTCCTCGTGGTCCTCGTGGTCCTCGGTGGTCCTCGTGGTCCTCGTGGTCCTCGTGGTCCTCGTGGTCCTCGTGGTCCTCGTGGTCCTCGGTGGTCCTCGTGGTCCTCGGTGGTCCTCGTGGTCCTCGTGGTCCTCGGTGGTCCTCGGTGGTCCTCGTGGTCCTCGTGGTCCTTGTTGGTCCTCGGTGGTCCTCGTGGTCCTCGGTGGTCCTCGTGGTCCTTGTGGTCCTCGGTGGTCCTCGTGGTCCTCGTGGTCCTCGTGGTCCTCGGTGGTCCTCGTGGTCCTCGTGTCCTCGTGGTCCTCGTGGTCCTCGTGGTCTCAGTCTACAGTAGTTGATAAGTTGTTGTTTGAAATGTGCATCCTCGTCTCGAAGGTGTCCAGTTGTGGAGGAGGTGCTTCAGCCTGTTGCTGTTTACTTGTTTACTTGTTTACTTGTTTACTTGTTTACTTGTTTACTTGTAAGTAAGATATTGATTTTGAAATATGTGATGATCTTGTAGAGTTTGTTGTTTCAGGAAAATCTTTTTGTTCCATCCATGCTAGACTTTCTGGTTGTTGCTCTTTTCATGTCCGACGTTTCCTCGATGTTTCCCTGCAGGCTGGAGCGGCCTAGCTCCAGGGGGGTGTCCTGTGAGCGGCAGCAGGAGGTCGTCAACCGTGACCTCTGACCCTCAGGGTTAAAGGTTCAACTCAGTTTACTGCAGAGCGCGTCAAAATAACTCAGTACGACAGGAAGTACTTCAGAATAAAAGCTCAGTACGGCAGGAAGTACTTCAGAATAAAAGTTCAGTACGGCAGGAAGTACTTCAGAATAAAAGTTCAGTACGACAGGAAGTACTTCAGAATAAAAGTTCAGTACGGCAGGAAGTACTTCAGAATAAAAGTTCAGTACGGCAGGAAGTACTTCAGAATAAAAGTTCAGTACGGCAGGAAGTACTTCAGAATAAAAGTTCAGTACGGCAGGAAGTACTTCAGAATAAAAGTTCAGTACGGCAGGAAGTACTTCAGAATAAAAGTTCAGTACGGCAGGAAGTACTTCAGAATAAAAGTTCAGTACGGCAGGAAGTACTTCAGAATAAAAGTTCAGTACGGCAGGAAGTACTTCAGAATAAAAGTTCAGTACGGCAGGAAGTACTTCAGAATAAAAGTTCAGTACGGCAGGAAGTACTTCAGAATAAAAGTTCAGTACGGCAGGAAGTACTTCAGAATAAAAGTTCAGTACGGCAGGAAGTACTTCAGAATAAAAGTTCAGTACGACAGGAAGTACTTCAGAATAAAAGTTCAGTATGGCAGGAAGTACTTCAGAATAAAAGTTCAGTACGACAGGAAGTACTTCAGAATAAAAGTTCAGTACGGCAGGAAGTACTTCAGAATAAAAGCTCAGTACGGCAGGAAGTACTTCAGAATAAAAGTTCAGTACGGCAGGAAGTACTTCAGAATAAAAGCTCAGTACGGCAGGAAGTACTTCAGAATAAAAGTTCAGTACGGCAGGAAGTACTTCAGAATAAAAGTTCAGTACGACAGGAAGTACTTCAGAATAAAAGTTCAGTACGGCAGGAAGTACTTCAGAATAAAAGTTCAGTACGGCAGGAAGTACTTCAGAATAAAAGTTCAGTACGGCAGGAAGTACTTCAGAATAAAAGCTCAGTACGGCAGGAAGTACTTCAGAATAAAAGTTCAGTACGGCAGGAAGTACTTCAGAATAAAAGTTCAGTACGGCAGGAAGTACTTCAGAATAAAAGCTCAGTACGGCAGGAAGTACTTCAGAATAAAAGTTCAGTACGGCAGGAAGTACTTCAGAATAAAAGCTCAGTACGGCAGGAAGTACTTCAGAATAAAAGTTCAGTACGGCAGGAAGTACTTCAGAATAAAAGTTCAGTACGACAGGAAGTACTTCAGAATAAAAGTTCAGTACGGCAGGAAGTACTTCAGAATAAAAGTTCAGTACGGCAGGAAGTACTTCAGAATAAAAGTTCAGTACGGCAGGAAGTACTTCAGAATAAAAGTTCAGTACGGCAGGAAGTACTTCAGAATAAAAGCTCAGTACGGCAGGAAGTACTTCAGAATAAAAGCTCAGTACGGCAGGAAGTACTTCAGAATAAAAGCTCAGTACGGCAGGAAGTACTTCAGAATAAAAGCTCAGTACGGCAGGAAGTACTTCAGAGCACTGAGGAACATTACATTATGAATGTGGAGTTATTGAGAGCGGCCCTGAACGGCTGTCAACTCCAGAACAACTCTTAAAGGAAATCTGAGGTATGATCTCCACACGGACCTCTCAGGGTACCCGGAAACAAAGACATGGAAGTAAATCCAAGCTCTTGGAGTGATTTCAAATGTGTGGTCAAAATATCTTGTGTCTGAAAACATTCTAGGAACAATGGGACCCCTTCTGAAGGCTGGGTAGATGATTTGTCGAGCGCATGAAGACACAGAGCTTCACTTCAGCATTCAGCACAGAACGACGAACACAAGACGATTCATGGAGCGATGAAATGATGAAGTCTGCAGAAAAAAGTGCAGCGATCAGGCAAAGGATCTCAGGACAGCTGCACTCACAAGAGAGGGTCCCCATCACCCTCCTCTTCATCAGTATATCCCAGGTCCCCTATCACCCTCCTCTTCATCAGTATATCCCAGGTCCCTATCATCCTCCTCTTCATCACTATATCCCAGGTCCCCTATCATCCTCCTCTTCATCAGTATATCCCAGGTCCCCTATCACCCTCCTCCTCTTCATCAGTATATCCCAGGTCCCCTATCATCCTCCTCTTCGTCAATATATCCCAGGTCCCCATCACCCTCCTCTTCATCACTATATCCCAGGTCCCCTATCCTCCTCTTCATCACTATATCCCAGGTCCCCATCACCCTCCTCTTCATCACTATATCCCAGGTCCCCTATCACCCTCCTCTTCATCACTATATCCCAGGTCCCTATCATCCTCCTCTTCGTCAATATCTCACAGGTCTCATATATATCCAGAGCCTGTCTCTGATTGGCTGAAACACCAAACAGATCATTGCAGCATTACCCATCATCCCCTCTGTTTCAGCCCTGTTTCCAAAGTGCTGATTCTCTGTCTGTTACTTTAGATGAAAATAAGGAGCTCCTCCCCACGCCCCTCTGAGAGACATTTGGTCACATGTTGATGTAGAAGAGACATGGAGAAGAGGGGACACATGTTGATGTAGAAGAGACATGAAGAAGAGGGGACACATGTTGATGTAGAAGAGACATGAAGAAGAGGGGACACATGTTGATGTAGAAGAGACATGAAGAAGAGGGGACACATGTTGATGTAGAAGAGACATGGAGAAGAGGGGACACATGTTGATGAAGAAGAGACATGGAGAAGAGGGGACACATGTTGATGTAGAAGAGACATGAAGAAGAGGGGACACATGTTGATGTAGAAGAGACATGGAGAAGAGGGGACACATGTTGATGTAGAAGAGACATGAAGAAGAGGGGACACATGTTGATGTAGAAGAGACATGAAGAAGAGGGGACACATGTTGATGTAGAAGAGACATGGAGAAGAGGGGACACATGTTGATGTAGAAGAGACATGAGAAGAGGGGACACATGTTGAAGTAGAAGAGACATGAAGAAGAGGATTTTGTATAATAGGTGACCTTTAACAAAAGGTGTGTGTGTGTATGTGTGTGTGTGTGTGTGTGTGTGCAGACGAGCGCGAGGCGGTGCAGAAGAAGACCTTCACTAAGTGGGTGAACTCTCACCTGTCCAGGGTGTCCTGCAGGATCTCAGACCTGTACCTGGACCTGAGGGATGGAAGGTCCCTCATCAAGCTGCTGGAGGTGCTGTCGGGGGAGAAACTGGTACACACTCTACACACTCTCTACACTCTACACACACCTGACACACACTGCATACACTCTATACACTACACAACACACAACACACACTCTACACAACTAACACTCTACACCACACACTCTACACAACAAATTATATACAACACACTGTACACAACTAACACTGTACACACACTGTGTGTCTCTCCATGTCCTCCAGCCGAAGCCCACTAAAGGCCGGATGCGGATCCACTGCCTGGAGAACGTGGACAAGGCTCTGCAGTTCCTGAAGGAGCAGAGAGTTCACCTGGAGAACATGGGCTGCCACGACATCGTGGACGGGAACCACCGCCTGACGCTGGGCCTCATCTGGACCATCATCCTGCGCTTCCAGGTACCACCACCACTTCCTGCTCTACCACCACCACTTCCTGCTTTACCACCACCACTTCCTGCTCTACCACCACCCTTCCTGCTCTACCACCACCACTTCCATTACTTTTTCTCGAAAACATTGGCTTTTTTCTGACTTTTTCCTCAAAATTCTGACTCGTTCACAAAATCCTGACTTTTTCACAAAATCTCAAAATTCTGGCTTTTTCGCAAAATTCTAACTTTTCTGAATGCTTAAAAATGTTAATAATCCCTGGTCCCCGGCTTGAGCTTCAACATCAGCATCCATATATCTGTGACCCTCTCCAGAATGGAAGTAGTCATCACATACAGAGCATCAACTAATTCCTGAACAGTGTCCTTCACATGCTGATATCCAAGAGAGGGAGTTACAGTCACAAGATGGGGGAATAGTGGTTATTGTAGGTAATCATCCTGTCATGTGCAAAATTCTGACTTTTTCTCAAAATTCTGACTTGTTCTCAAAATCCTGACTTTTTCTCAAAATCTCAAAATCCTGACATTTTCACAAAATCTTGACATTTTAAAAATCTCAAAAAATCCTGACTTTTTCTCAAAATCCTGACATTTTCACACAAAATCCTGACATTTTAAAAATCTCAAAATTCTGACTTTTCTCAAAATTCCGACTTTTTCTCAAAATCCTGACTTTTTCCTCAAGATCTCAAAATCCTGACATTTTCACAAAATTCTGACGTTTTCACCAAATCTCAAAATACTGACTTCTTCATAACATGTTGAATTTTTCTTAAAATTCTGACTTCTCACAAAATTCTGACTTTTTCTCAAGATCTCAAAATTCTGACTTTTTCTCAAAATTCTGACGTTTTCACCAAATCTCAAAATACTGACTTCTTCATAACATGTTGAATTTTTCTTAAAATTCTGACTTCTCACAAAATCTGACTTTTTTCAAAATCTCAAAATTCTGACTTTTTCTCAAAATCTCAAAATCCTGACATTTTCACAAAATCTTGACAGTTTCACAAAATCCTGACATTTTCACAAAATCCTGACTTTTTAAAAATCTCAAAATCCTGACTTTTTCCTCAAGATCTCAAAATCCTGACTTTTTCTCAAAATCCTGACATTTTCACAAAATCTCTGACGTTTTCACCAAATCTCAAAATACTGACTTCTTCATAACATGTTGAATTGTTCTTAAAATTCTGACTTCTCACAAAATTCTGACTTTTTCTCAATATCTCAAAATTCTGACTTTTTCTTAAAATCTCAAAATCCTGACATTTTCACAAAATCTTGACTTTTCTCAAGATCTCAAAATTCTGACTTTTTCTCAAAATCCTGACATTTTCACAAAATCCTGACATTTTCACAAAATCCTGACATTTTCACAAAATCTTGACATTTTAAAAATCTCAAAATTCTGACTTTTTCTCAAAATTCCGACTTTTTCTCAAAATCCTGACTTTTTCCTCAAGATCTCAAAATCCTGACATTTTCACAAAATTCTGACGTTTTCACCAAATCTCAAAATACTGACTTCTTCATAACATGTTGAATTTTTCTTAAAATTCTGACTTCTCACAAAATCTTGACTTTTTTCAAAATCTCAAAATCCTGACATTTTTCACAAAATCCTGACTTTTTAAAAATCTCAAAATCCTGACTTTTTCCTCAAGATCTCAAAATCCTGACATTTTAAAAATCTCAAAATCCTGACTTTTTCTCAAAATCCTGACATTTTCACAAAATCCTGACATTTTAAAAATCTCAAAATCCTGACTTTTTCTCAAAATCCTGACATTTTCACAAAATTCTGACGTTTTCACCAAATCTCAAAATACTGACTTCTTCATAACATGTTGAATTTTTCTTAAAATTCTGACTTCTCACAAAATTCTGACTTTTTCTCAAGATCTAAAAATTCTGACTTTTTCTCAAGATCTAAAAATTCTGACTTTTTCTCAAAATCCTGACATTTTCACAAAATCCTGACATTTTCACAAAATCTTGACATTTTAAAAATCTCAAAATTCTGACTTTTTCTCAAATTCCGACATTTTCACAAAATCCTGACATTTTCACAAAATCTTGACATTTTAAAAATCTCAAAATTCTGACTTTTTCTCAAAATTCCGACATTTTCACAAAATTCTGACGTTTTCACCAAATCTCAAAATACTGACTTCTTCATAACATGTTGAATTTTTCTTAAAATTCTGACTTCTCACAAAATTCTGACTTTTTCTTCAAATCTCAAAATCCTGACATTTTCTCAAAATCCTGACTTTTTCCAAAATCTTGACTTTTTCAGATTCCTTAAAAATGTTAATAATCCCTGGTCCCCGGCTTGAGCTTCAACATCAGGATCCATGTATTTATGATCCTCTCCAGAATGGAAGTAATAATAATAATAACTGGGATTTCTATAGCGCCTTTCAAGGGACCCAAGGTCGCTTTACAGGAATAGGGCAAGCACAAACAAAACAAAACAAAACAAAGGTCAGACAGACAGAACAACAGATCGATTTAAGGGCCGAAAGCCTTGATGAACAGATGGGACTTGAGGGCCCTTTTGAAGGCGTCCAGTGTGGGGATGTTGCCATCACATACAGAGCATCAACTAATTCCTGAACAGTGTCCTTCACATGCTGATATCCAAGAGAGGGAGTTACACAGTCACAAGATGGAGGAACAGTTCTTGTAGGTAATCATACATCCTGTCATGAAAAACATTCGGACTTTTTCACAAAATATTGACTTTTTCACAAAATCTCAAAATTCTGGCTTTTTCTCTAAATTCAGACTTTTCTGAATACTTAAAAATGTTAATAATCACTGGTCCCCGGCTAAATTCTGACTTTGCATCTGATCTGGATTCAGCTCTGTATTTACTGAGAGGACAGACATTGATCTCCATCAGATGGTAGCAGTTCAGATTCTCTGTCAGAGCATGCTTTGGGTCCCAGGTGATGCTGTTGGAGCCTCTCAGGTTACTGCTCTCAGGAGCAGTACTGTAGAACAGACAACAAGTACTTATGGTTTGAGTGAGTACTCATCACGGTGTGTGTGTGTGTGTGTGTGTGTGTGTGTAGATCCAGGACATCATTGTGGATTGTGACGACAACAAAGAGAAGCGTTCAGCTAAGGACGCTCTGCTGCTCTGGTGCCAGATGAAGACCGCCGGGTGAGGCTCTACAACTTGATATATACCGGTTACTGTGAGTGTGCGGCGTCTCTGAAAGGTGTGTCTGTTCCTCAGGTATCCAAACGTCAACATCCGCAACTTCAGCACCAGCTGGAGGGACGGCATGGCCTTCAACGCACTCATCCACAAGCACAGGTAACCTTCAGATAACTGACCTTCAGGTAACCTTCAGATAACTGACCTTCAGATAACTGACCTTCAGGTAACCTTCAGATAACTGACCTTCAGATAACTGACCTTCAGGTAACCTTCAGATAACTGACCTTCAGGTAACTGACCTTCAGGTAACTGACCTTCAGGTAACCTTCAGATAACTGACCTTCAGATAACTGACCTTCAGGTAACTGACCTTCAGGTAACTGACCTTCAGGTAACCTTCAGATAACTGACCTTCAGGTAACTGACCTTCAGGTAACTGACCTTCAGGTAACCTTCAGATAACTGACCTTCAGGTAACTGACCTTCAGGTAACTGACCTTCAGGTAACCTTCAGATAACTGACCTTCAGATAACTGACCTTCAGGTAACCTTCAGATAACTGACCTTCAGATAACTGACCTTCAGGTAACCTTCAGATAACTGACCTTCAGATAACTGACCTTCAGGTAACTGACTCTCAGGTAACCTTCAGGTAACTGACCTTCAGGTAACTGACCTTCAGGTAACCTTCAGATAACTGACCTTCAGGTAACTGACCTTCAGGTAACTGACCTTCAGGTAACCTTCAGATAACTGACCTTCAGATAACTGACCTTCAGGTAACCTTCAGATAACTGACCTTCAGATAACTGACCTTCAGGTAACTGACTCTCAGGTAACCTTAAGATAACTGACCTTCAGGTAACCTTCAGATAACTGACCTTCAGATAACTGACCTTCAGAAAACTGACCTTCAGGTAACCTTCAGATAACTGACCTTCAGATAACTGACCTTCAGATAACTGACCTTCAGGTAACCTCCAGATAACTGACCTTCAGATAACAGACCTTCAGGTAACCTTCAGGTAACTGACCTTCAGATAACTGACCTTCAGGTAACCTTCAGATAACTGACCTTCAGATAACTGACCTTCAGGTAACCTTCAGATAACTGACCTTCAGATAACTGACCTTCAGGTAACCTCCAGATAACTGACCTTCAGATAACTGACCTTCAGATAACTGACTCTCAGGTAACCTTCAGATAACTGACCTTCAGGTAACCTTCAGATAACTGACTCTCAGGTAACCTTCAGGTAACCTTCAGATAACTGACTCTCAGGTAACCTCCAGATAACCGACCTTCAGGTAACTGACCTTCAGATAACCGACCTTCAGGTAACTGACCTTCAGATAACTGACTCTCAGGTAACCTCCAGATAACCGACCTTCAGGTAACTGACACTCTTGCAACGGGCAACTTAATGACATTTTCTTTGAGCTAAAAAAGTTGTTTGGATAAAGTGTTGTTAAAAAGTTGTGTAAATAAAGTGTTGTTAATAAAGTTGTGTAAATAAAGTGTTGTTAATAAAGTTGTGTAAATAAAGTGTTGTTAATAA
>CM070480.1:770605-793105 GCA_036324585.1 Champsocephalus esox | reverse complement strand
TGTAATGTTAGATAGTGATGTTGAGGGGGGCTGCAGGCCCTCTGGAGGTCTCCATGCAGCCTCTGTAATGTTAGATAGTGATGTTGAGGGGGCTGCAGGCCCTCTGGAGGTCTCCATGCAGCCTCTGTAATGTTAGATAGTGATGTTGAGGGGGCTGCAGGCCCTCTGGAGGTCTCCATGCAGCCTCTGTAATGTTAGATAGTGATGTTGAGGGGGCTGCAGGCCCTCTGGAGGTCTCCATGCAGCCTCTGTAATGTTAGATAGTGATGTTGAGGGGGGCTGCAGGCCCTCTGGAGGTCTCCATGCAGCCTCTGTAATGTTAGATAGTGATGTTGAGGGGGGCTGCAGGCCCTCTGGAGGTCTTCATGCAGCCTCTGTAATGTTAGATAGTGATGTTGAGGGGGCTGCAGGCCCTCTGGAGGTCTCCATGCAGCCTCTGTAATGTTAGATAGTGATGTTGAGGGGGCTGCAGGCCCTCTGGAGGTCTCCATGCAGCCTCTGTAATGTTAGATAGTGATGTTGAGGGGGGCTGCAGGCCCTCTGGAGGTCTTCGTGCAGCCTCTGTAATGGCGCTGTCCCCCGTCAGGCGTGGGAGCGTCTGGAGAAGGCGGAGCATGAGCGGGAGCTGGCTCTGAGGATGGAGCTGATTCGCCAGGAGAAGCTGGAGCAGCTCGCCAGGCGCTTCGACCGGAAGGCGGCCATGAGAGAGACGTGGCTGAGCGAGAACCAGAGGCTGGTGTCGCAGGTGAGACGGACATTACTCTCCTCTGGACGCATCCTGCTGTGTCTCAATGTATATGCTCTCCAGATACCCTTCCTCATTATTCATCATCAGCGTGCATGTTATCCCTTCATCGTACTAATAACTTCTGATTGGTGTCTCCATGCTGCTGGGACACACTCCTCGATGTGTCCTCCTAACGAGACGAAATGTCTCCGCAGGATAACTTTGGCTTCGACCTGCAGGCGGTGGACGCGGCCACCAAGAAGCACGAGGCCATCGAGACGGACATCACGGCGTATGAGGAGCGCGTCCAGGCCGTCCTCTCGGTGGCCCGGGAGCTGGAGGCGGAGTCTTACCACGACATCAAGCGCGTGGCGGCCAGGAGGGAGAACGTGGTGCGGCTGTGGGAGTACCTGCTGGAGCTGCTGAGGGCGCGCCGGCTGCGGCTGGAGACCAACCTGGGGCTGCAGAGGGTCTTCCAGGAGATGCTGCACATCATGGACTGGATGGACGAGATGAAGGTCGGGCTAAAGTCAAAGTCAATCTTTCAGTTTGTGGAAGTACAATCCGAATACAAAGATACACAGATATATATGTCTATACACATTTAGACATACATACAAACACAACGATCAATGCATACACAACAACAGTCACTTCAATATCTCTGAGAAGGTACATTAACACTTAACATGTGAGATAAGATCCCCGTGGGGAGATGCAGGCGTTTGGAGTGAGAACAGGATGCACACGAGGTACAGATCAACACAAGTTAAAATCAGAATACAGCAAACAATGAAATGATAAAGTAGAGAAACAAGACATCGCAGTACAAAGCTGAGCCTCTGCGAGCCAGTGGCGGCGCTAGGGGGGGGGCTAGGGGGGGGCTGCTCGCGCTCAAGCCCCGGATGTTTCACGTAAAGCGCTTTTTTAAAAAAACCTCGTGAGTAAGGTGCAGTTCCGGAGTCCACCAGAGGGGCAGCAGCTGCGGGACAGCAGCCTTCCCGGCCCTGAAGAAGAAGAAGTGATCCTTCGTTAGCGTGAAGAGTAGCCCGGCTTCGAGTCCACAGGTCATGAGCATGCTCCACTAGTCCACTAGTGTCCTCTGTCCCCTCGAGCTGTAGAGACAGGAAGTAGCCTCACCCTCTCTTCCTGCGTCCAGATGCTGCTGCTGTCTCAGGACTACGGGAAGCACCTGCTGGGCGTGGAGGACCTGCTGCAGAAGCACGCCCTGGTGGAGGCCGACATCTCCATCCAGGCCGAGCGCGTGAAGGCCGTCAGCTCCAACGCCACGCGCTTCTCCGTCAGCGACGCCGGTGAGCAGACCTGCACTCAGGCTTTACTCTTCGACGCGGGGCAGTCCTCTCCTTCAGACCGGAGAAGAACATCCTGCAGTTTAACTAATGCATAATGATAATATCTGCTGTGTATTTATACGTCTCTGTTTACTTCCTGTCAGGCTACAAGCCGTGCGACCCTCAGGTCATCGAGGACCGGGTCTCTCACCTGGAGTTCTGCTACCAGGAGCTGACCCAGCTGGCTGCGGAGCGCCGGGCCCGGCTGGAGGAGTCCCGCCGCCTCTGGAAGTTCTTCTGGGACATGGCGGAAGAGGAGGGCTGGATCCGGGAGAAGGAGCAGATCCTGTCCTCGTTGGAGAACGCCAAAGACCTGACGGGGTCTCTAAGACTGCTGAGTCAGCAGCGAGCGCTGGAGCACGAGATGAGCGGCCGCAACGGACTCCTGAAGAACACCATCGCCGAGGGCCAGGACATGGTGCGTGGGAAGAGACGGACCTGAGTCCTGAACCCTGACCTGAGTCAGCATTAAGAGTCCTGAACCCTGAGTCAGCATTATGAGTCCTGAACCCTGAGTCAGCATTATGAGTCCTGAACCCTGAGTCAGCATTATGAGTCCTGAACCCTGACCTGAGTCAGCATTATGAGTCCTGAACCCTGAGTCAGCATTATGAGTCCTGAACCCTGAATCAGCATTATGAGTCCTGAACCCTGAGTCAGCATCATGAGTCCTGAACCCTGACCTGAGTCAGCATTAAGAGTCCTGAACCCTGAGTCAGCATTATGAGTCCTGAACCCTGAGTCAGCATTATGAGTCCTGAACCCTGACCTGAGTCAGCATTATGAGTCCTGAACCCTGACCTGAGTCAGCATTAAGAGTCCTGAACCCTGACCTGAGTCAGCATTATGAGTCCTGAACCCTGACCTGAGTCAGCATTAAGAGTCCTGAACCCTGACCTGAGTCAGCATTATGAGTCCTGAACCCTGAGTCAGCACTACGAGTCCTGAACCCTGACCTGAGTCAGCATTATGAGTCCTGAACCCTGAGTCAGCATTATGAGTCCTGAACCCTGAGTCAGCATTATGAGTCCTGAACCCTGACATGAGTCAGCATTAAGAGTCCTGAACCCTGACCTGAGTCAGCAATATGAGTCCTGAACCCTGACCTGAGTCAGCATTATGAGTCCTGAACCCTGACCTGAGTCAGCATTATGAGTCCTGAACCCTGAGTCTGCATCATGAGTCCTGAACCCTGACCTGAGTCAGCACTATGAGTCCTGAACCCTGACCTGAGTCAGCATTATGAGTCCTGAACCCTGACCTGAGTCAGCATTATGAGTCCTGAACCCTGACCTGAGTCAGCATTAAGAATAGTGGTCTCCTTCTGATTCCTTTACTACAACATTGTATAACATTGTATTTCGTCACACTACCACAGGTGCAGGCCGGACACTTTGCCGCCACAAAGATCCAGGAGCGTGTGTGCGACCTGCAGGACCAGTGGGCGGCTCTGGAGCGCCTGGCAGCGGCGAGGAAGAGGAAGCTGGAGGAGGCTCTGGCGCTTCATCAGTTCCAGACGGACGCAGACGACGTGGACGCCTGGACGCTGGACGCCCTGCGCATCGTGTCCAGCGGAGAGACCGGCCACGACGAGTTCTCCACGCAGGCGCTGGTCCGGAAGCACAAGGACGCGGCGGCGGAGGTCTCCAGCTACCGGTCCGTCATCGACTCTCTGCAGGAGCAGGCCGCCGCGCTGCCGGAGGAGGATGCGCAGTCTGAGGAGGTCCGCGGGCGCCTGGCCGGTATCGAGGAGCGATACAAGGAGGTGTCGGAGCTGACGAAGCTTCGGAAGCAGGCGCTGCAGGACGCGCTGGCGCTCTACAAGATGTTCAACGAGGCTCACGCCTGCCAGGTCTGGATCGACGAGAAGGAGCAGTGGCTGAACAGCATGGAGATCCCCGAGAAGCTGGAGGACCTGGAGGTGATCCAGCACCGCTTCGAGAGCCTGGAGCCGGAGACGAACAACCAAGCGTCCCGGGTCGCCGTGGTGAACCAGATCGCCCGGCAGCTGAAGCACAACGGACACCCGAGCGAGACGGACATCAAGACGCAGCAGGACCAACTCAACAACAGGTAGGAACGACATTTCATAGAAAACACGGAGGGACTTTTTAAATGAATATAAACGAATAATTTAAATGAATGTTACATTCAGCACACGTGACTGCAGCACCGTGAAGATGCATCAGTCCGCTGGAGTCCGTAGAGCTCCGGACACACGATGAGCGTCGTGTCGCCCTACTCAGATTGTGTGTCCCGCACCGTCGTGTCTTTGCGGCCGTGCCGACACCTTCCCCCGCCGGTTCACGGGAGGCCGTCGGCCAAATAAATCACTCTGATTGGCTGCTCAGCTAGCGAATCAGTGCCTGAGAAGCGAAACGGAAGTGAGGGACCCACACAAACTATTAGGAAGGCAAATGTGAGATTTCCTTTAACTCTCGACTGGTTCGGAAAGCCGCGTGAGGGGAGATGGACCGCACGCTATTTGTTGTTTGTTTGTATCACGCAGTCTGTTCTTCTTCTCTGGTTATCACGCAGTCTGTTCTTCTTCTCTGGTTATCACGCAGTCTGTTCTTCTTCTCTGGTTATCACGCAGTCTGTTCTTCTTCTCTGGTTATCACGCAGTCTGTTCTTCTTCTCTGGTTATCACGCAGTCTGTTCTTCTTCTCTGGTTATCATGCAGTCTGTTCTTCTTCTGTGGTTATCACGCAGTCTGTTCTTCTTCTCTGGTTATCATGCAGTCTGTTCTTCTTCTCTGGTTATCACGCAGTCTGTTCTTCTTCTCTCGGTTATCACGCAGTCTGTTCTTCTTCTCTGGTTATCACGCAGTCTGTTCTTCTTCTGTGGTTATCACGCAGTCTGTTCTTCTTCTCTGGTTATCACACAGTCTGTTGTTCTTCTCTCTGTTATCACGCAGTTTGTTCTGCTTCTCTGGTTATCACGCAGTCTGTTCTTCTTCTCTGGTTATCACGCAGTCTGTTCTTCTTCTCTGGTTATCACGCAGTCTGTTCTTCTTCTCTGGTTATCACACAGTCTGTTGTTCTTCTCTCTGTTATCACGCAGTTTGTTCTGCTTCTCTGGTTATCACGCAGTCTGTTCTTCTTCTGTGGTTATCACGCAGTCTGTTCTTCTTCTCTGGTTATCACGCAGTCTGTTCTTCTTCTCTCGGTTATCACGCAGTCTGTTCTTCTTCTCTGGTTATCACGCAGTCTGTTCTTCTTCTCTGGTTATCACACAGTCTGTTGTTCTTCTCTCTGTTATCACGCAGTTTGTTCTGCTTCTCTGGTTATCACGCAGTCTGTTCTTCTTCTGTGGTTACCACGCAGTCTGTTCTTCTTCTGTGGTTATCACGCAGTCTGTTCTTCTTCTCTCAGTTATCACGCAGTCTGTTCTTCTTCTCTGGTTATCACGCAGTCTGTTCTTCTTCTCTCTGTTATCACGCAGTTTGTTCTTCTTCTCTGGTTATCATGCAGTCTGTTCTTCTTCTGTGGTTATCACGCAGTCTGTTCTTCGTCTCTGGTTATCATGCAGTCTGTTCTTCTTCTCTGGTTATCACGCAGTCTGTTCTTCTTCTCTCGGTTATCACGCAGTCTGTTCTTCTTCTCTGGTTATCACGCAGTCTGTTCTTCTTCTCTGGTTATCACACAGTCTGTTGTTCTTCTCTCTGTTATCACGCAGTTTGTTCTGCTTCTCTGGTTATCACGCAGTCTGTTCTTCTTCTGTGGTTATCACGCAGTCTGTTCTTCTTCTCTGGTTATCATGCAGTCTGTTCTTCTTCTCTGGTTATCACGCAGTCTGTTCTTCTTCTCTCGGTTATCACGCAGTCTGTTCTTCTTCTCTCGGTTATCACGCAGTCTGTTCTTCTTCTCTGGTTATCACGCAGTCTGTTCTTCTTCTCTGGTTATCACGCAGTCTGTTCTTCTTCTCTGGTTATCACGCAGTCTGTTCTTCTTCTCTGGTTATCACGCAGTCTGTTCTTCTTCTCTGGTTATCACGCAGTCTGTTCTTCTTCTCTGGTTATCACGCAGTCTGTTCTTCTTCTCTGGTTATCACGCAGTCTGTTCTTCTTCTCTGGTTATCACGCAGTCTGTTCTTCTTCTCTGGTTATCACGCAGTCTGTTCTTCTTCTCTGGTTATCACGCAGTCTGTTCTTCTTCTCTCGGTTATCACGCAGTCTGTTCTTCTTCTCTGGTTATCACGCAGTCTGTTCTTCTTCTCTGGTTATCACGCAGTCTGTTCTTCTTCTCTGGTTATCACGCAGTCTGTTCTTCTTCTCTGGTTATCACGCAGTCTGTTCTTCTTCTCTGGTTATCACGCAGTCTGTTCTTCTTCTCTGGTTATCACGCAGTCTGTTCTTCTTCTCTCGGTTATCACGCAGTCTGTTCTTCTTCTCTGGTTATCACGCAGTCTGTTCTTCTTCTCTGGTTATCACGCAGTCTGTTCTTCTTCTCTGGTTATCACGCAGTCTGTTCTTCTTCTCTGGTTATCACGCAGTCTGTTCTTCTTCTCTGGTTATCACGCTGTCTGTTCTTCTTCTCTGGTTATCACGCAGTCTGTTCTTCTTCTCTGGTTATCACGCAGTCTGTTCTTCTTCTCTGGTTATCACGCAGTCTGTTCTTCTTCTCTGGTTATCACGCAGTCTGTTCTTCTTCTCTCTGTTATCACGCAGTCTGTTCTTCTTCTCTGGTTATCACGCAGTCTGTTCTTCTTCTCTCGGTTATCACGCAGTCTGTTCTTCTTCTCTGGTTATCACGCAGTCTGTTCTTCTTCTCTGGTTATCACGCAGTCTGTTCTTCTTCTCTGGTTATCACGCTGTCTGTTCTTCTTCTCTGGTTATCACGCAGTCTGTTCTTCTTCTCTGGTTACCACGCAGTCTGTTCTTCTTCTCTGGTTATCACGCAGTCTGTTCTTCTTCTCTGGTTATCACGCAGTCTGTTCTTCTTCTCTCTGGTTATCACGCAGTCTGTTCTTCTTCTCTGGTTATCACGCAGTCTGTTCTTCTTCTCTGGTTATCACGCAGTCTGTTCTTCTTCTCTGGTTATCACGCAGTCTGTTCTTCTTCTCTGGTTATCACGCAGTCTGTTCTTCTTCTCTGGTTATCACGCAGTCTGTTCTTCTTCTCTGGTTATCACGCAGTCTGTTCTTCTTCTCTGGTTATCACGCAGTCTGTTCTTCTTCTCTGGTTATCACGCAGTCTGTTCTTCTTCTCTGGTTATCACGCAGTCTGTTCTTCTTCTCTGGTTATCACGCAGTCTGTTCTTCTTCTCTGGTTATCACGCAGTCCGTTCTTCTTCTCTGGTTATCACGCAGTCTGTTCTTCTTCTCTGGTTATCACGCAGTCTGTTCTTCTTCTCTGGTTATCACGCAGTCTGTTCTTCTTCTCTGGTTATCACGCAGTCTGTTCTTCTTCTCTGGTTATCACGCAGTCTGTTCTTCTTCTCTGGTTATCACGCAGTCTGTTCTTCTTCTCTGGTTATCACGCAGTCCGTTCTTCTTCTCTGGTTATCACGCAGTCTGTTCTTCTTCTCTGGTTATCACGCAGTCCGTTCTTCTTCTCTGGTTATCACGCAGTCTGTTCTTCTTCTCTGGTTATCACGCAGTCTGTTCTTCTTCTCTGGTTATCACGCAGTCCGTTCTTCTTCTCTGGTTATCACGCAGTCTGTTCTTCTTCTCTGGTTATCACGCAGTCCGTTCTTCTTCTCTCGGTTATCACGCAGTCTGTTCTTCTTCTCTTGTTATCATGCAGTCTGTTCTTCTTCTCTGGTTATCACGCAGTCTGTTCTTCTTCTCTGGTTATCACGTAGTCTGTTCTTCTTCTCTGTCTTCCGGTTGTTGCCTCTTCTGAATGACGAATACACACTACCGCCGCCTGCTGGTGAGGAGAGTTATTGCCACTCACGCATGCGCAGTTCGTACGTGCTACTTGGCCGTCGGCTGAGGTCTTTGCGGTGTCTTCCAGTGAGACACATGGCCGAGACGCGAGGCGACGTTCTGTCGGGACCTGTGGTCTACCTGTGGTCTACCTGTGGGTCTACCTGTGGGTCTACCTGTGGGTCTACCTGTAGGTCTACCTGTGGTCTACCTGTGGGTCTACCTGTGGGTCTACCTGTGGGTCTACCTGTAGGTCTACCTGTAGGTCTACCTGTGGTCTACCTGTGGGTCTACCTGTAGGTCTACCTGTGGTCTACCTGTAGGTCTACCTGTGGGTCTACCTGTGGGTCTACCTGTAGGTCTACCTGTGGTCTACCTGTGGGTCTACCTGTGGGTCTACCTGTAGGTCTACCTGTGGGTCTACCTGTGGGTCTACCTGTAGGTCTACCTGTGGGTCTACCTGTGGGTCTACCTGTAGGTCTACCTGTGGGTCTACCTGTGGGTCTACCTGTAGGTCTACCTGTGGTATATCTGTAGGTCTACCTGTGGGTCTATCTGTGGTCTACCTGTAGGTCTACCTGTAGGTCTACCTGTGGTCTACCTGTGGTCTACCTGTGGGTCTACCTGTGGGTCTACCTGTGGGTCTACCTGTAGGTCTACATGTGGTCTACCTGTAGGTCTACCTGTGGTCTACCTGTGGGTCTACCTGTGGGTCTACCTGTAGGTCTACCTGTGGTCTACCTGTAGGTCTACCTGTAGGTCTACCTGTGGGCCTACCTGTGGGTCTACCTGTGGGTCTACCCGTAGGTCTACCTGTGGTCTACCTGTAGGTCTACCTGTGGTCTACCTGTGGGTCTACCTGTGGGTCTAACTGTAGGCCTACCTGTGGTCTACATGTGGGTCTACCTGTGGTCTACCTGTGGGTCTACCTGTAGGTCTACCTGTGGGTCTACCTGTGGGTCTACCTGTAGGTCTACCTGTGGGTCTACCTGTAGGTCTACCTGTGGGTCTACCTGTGGCGTCTACCTGTGGTCTACCTGTAGGTCTACCTGTGGTCTACCTGTGGGTCTACCTGTGGGTCTAACTGTAGGTCTACCTGTGGTCTACCTGTGGGTCTACCTGTGGTCTACCTGTGGGTCTACCTGTAGGTCTACCTGTGGGTCTACCTGTGGGTCTACCTGTAGGTCTCCCTGTAGGTCTACCTGTGGGTCTACCTGTAGGTCTACCTGTGGGTCTACCTGTGGGTCTACCTGTAGGTCTACCTGTGGGTCTACTTGGGGGTCTACCTGTAGGTCTACCTGTAGGTCTACCTGTGGGTCTACCTGTGGGTCTACCTGGAGGTCTACCTGTGGGTCTACCTGTGGGTCTACCTGTAGGTCTACCTGTAGGTCTACCTGTGGTCTACCTGTGGTCTACCTGTAGGTCTACCTGTGGTCTACCTGTGGTCTACCTGTAGGTCTACCTGTGGTCTACCTTTGGAGTTTCTGATTGTCTCTCTGCTGCAGGTGGAGCAAGTTCAGAGACCTGGTGGACCTGAAGAAGGAGTCCCTGAACTCGGCGCTCGGTGTGCAGAACTACCACCTGGAGTGCAACGAGACCAAGTCCTGGATCAAGGAGAAGACCAAGGTGATCGAGTCCACGCAGGAGCTGGGCAACGACCTGACGGGTGTCATGGCGCTGCAGCGCAAACTCACCGGCATGGAGCGAGATCTCGCCGCCATCGAGGACAAGCTGGGAGACCTGCGGGGCGAGGCGGAGCGTCTGGCCACAGAGCACCCGGACCAGGCCAAGGCCATCACGGGCCGGCTGGCGGAGATCACAGCGGTCTGGGAGGAGATGAAGAACACCCTGAAGACCCGCGAAGAGTCTCTGGGCGAGGCCAGGAAGCTGCAGCAGTTCCTGCGCGAGCTGGACGACTTCCAGTCCTGGCTTTCTCGCACGCAGACCCTCATCGCCTCCGAGGACATGCCCAACACGCTGGCCGAGGCCGAGAAGCTGATGGCGCAGCACGAGGGCATCAAGAACGAGGTGCAGAACTACGAGGAGGACTACCAGAAGATGCGGGACATGGGCGAGCTGGTGACCCAGGGCCAGACGGACGCCCAGCACATGTTCCTGCGGCAGCGGCTGGAAGCGCTGCACACCGGCTGGAACGAGCTGCACAAGATGTGGGAGAACCGGCAGAACCTTCTGACCCAGAGCCACGCGTACCAGCTGTTCCTCAGGGACACCAAGCAGGCCGAGGCCTTCCTCAACAACCAGGTACGGGACACTAGATCAGGACCCTGAGGCTCTACAGATCAGTAGGGGCATAGGTTAGAGGACTTATATTTGAGTTCAACATGAGAGAAGTAGAACGTTCAGGTATTTGGGTTCAACATGTAAGAAGTAGAAAGTATAGGTATTTGTGTTCAACATGTGAGAAGTAGAAAGTACAGGTATTTGAGTTCAACATGAGAGAAGTAGAAAGTACAGGTATTTGAGTTCAACATGTGAGAAGTAGAAAGTACAGGTATTTGAGTTCAACATGTAAGAAGTAGAAAGTACAGGTATTTGAGTTCAACATGTGAGAAGTAGAAAGTACAGGTATTTGAGTTTAACATGTAAGAAGTAGAAAGTACAGGTATCTGAGTTCAACATGTAAGAAGTAGAAAGTACAGGTATTTGGGTTCAACATGAGAGAAGTAGAAAGTACAGGTATTTGGGTTCAACATGTAAGAAGTAGAAAGTACAGGTATTTGTGTTCAACATGTGAGAAGTAGAAAGTACAGGTATTTGGGTTCAACATGTGAGAAGTAGAAAGTACAGGTATTTGGGTTCAACATGAGAGAAGTAGAAAGTACAGGTATTTGGGTTCAACATGTGAGAAGTAGAAAGTACAGGTATTTGGGTTCAACATGTGAGAAGTAGAAAGTACAGGTATTTGGGTTCAACATGTGAGAAGTAGAAAGTACAGGTATTTGAGTTCAACATGTAAGAAGTAGAAAGTACAGGTATTTGGGTTCAACATGTAAGAAGTAGAAAGTACAGGTATTTGTGTTCAACATGTGAGAAGTAGAAAGTACAGGTATTTGAGTTTAACATGTAAGAAGTAGAAAGTACAGGTATCTGAGTTCAACATGTAAGAAGTAGAAAGTACAGGTATTTGGGTTCAACATGAGAGAAGTAGAAAGTACAGGTATTTGTGTTCAACATGAGAGAAGTAGAAAGTACAGGTATTTGGGTTCAACATGTAAGAAGTAGAAAGTACAGGTATTTGAGTTCAACATGTAAGAAGTAGAAAGTACAGGTATTTGTGTTCAACATGTGAGAAGTAGAAAGTACAGGTATTTGGGTTCAACATGTGAGAAGTAGAAAGTACAGGTATTTGAGTTCAACATGTAAGAAGTAGAAAGTACAGGTATTTGGGTTCAACATGTAAGAAGTAGAAAGTACAGGTATTTGTGTTCAACATGTGAGAAGTAGAAAGTACAGGTATTTGAGTTTAACATGTAAGAAGTAGAAAGTACAGGTATCTGAGTTCAACATGTAAGAAGTAGAAAGTACAGGTATTTGGGTTCAACATGTAAGAAGTAGAAAGTACAGGTATTTGGGTTCAACATGTAAGGAGTAGAAAGTACAGGTATTTGAGTTCAACATGTAAGAAGTAGAAAGTACAGGTATTTGGGTTCAACATGAGAGAAGTAGAAAGTACAGGTATTTGGGTTCAACATGTAAGAAGTAGAAAGTACAGGTATTTGGGTTCAACATGTAAGAAGTAGAAAGTACAGGTATTTGTGTTCAACATGTGAGAAGTAGAAAGTACAGGTATTTGGGTTCAACATGTGAGAAGTAGAAAGTACAGGTATTTGAGTTCAACATGTAAGAAGTAGAAAGTACAGGTATTTGGGTTCAACATGTAAGAAGTAGAAAGTACAGGTATTTGTGTTCAACATGTGAGAAGTAGAAAGTACAGGTATTTGAGTTTAACATGTAAGAAGTAGAAAGTACAGGTATCTGAGTTCAACATGTAAGAAGTAGAAAGTACAGGTATTTGGGTTCAACATGAGAGAAGTAGAAAGTACAGGTATTTGAGTTCAACATGTGAGAAGTAGAAAGTACAGGTATCTGTCCTCTCCTCACCTGTCCTCACCTCTCCTCTCCTCTCCTCACCTGTCCTATCCTCACCTCTCCTCACCTCTCCTCACCTCACCTCCCCTCTCCTCACCTCACCTCTCCTGTCCTCACCTCACCTCTCCTGTCCTCACCTGTCCTCTCCTCACCTCTCCTCACCTCACCTCCCCTCTCCTCACCTCACCTGTCCTCACCTGTCCTCTCCTCTCCTCCCCTCACCTCACCTCCCCTCTCCTGTCCTCACCTGTCCTCACCTCACCTCTCCTCTCCTCTCCTCTCCTCACCTCCCCTCTCCTGTCCTCACCTCTCCTCTCCTCTCCTCACCTCATCTCCCCTCTCCTGTCCTCACCTCTCCTCCCCTCTCCCTGCAGGAGTACGTTCTGGCTCACACGGAGATGTCCTCCACGCTGGAAGGAGCCGAGGCAGCCATCAAGAAGCAGGAGGACTTCATGACCACGATGGACGCCAACGAGGAGAAGATAAACGGCGTGGTGGAGGCGGGGCGGCGTCTCGCCAGCGACGGGAACATCAACGCTGAGAGAATCCAGGAGAGAGTCGCCTCCGTCGACGAAAGGTACACCGAGAGGGCAGATCTACACACATCCTTTCCTCAAGTAGAAGTACAGATACTCCTGTTTAAAAATACTCTGCTAGAAGTAGAAGTACTGACTAAACTTCTTTACTCAGGTAAAAGTAAAGAAGTTTGGGCTTTGAAATGCACTTCAGTAACAAGTACCCATAACTAGCAGCTAGGGGGGTAACGGCTCACAGAACTCACGGTTCGGGGTTTGATTGACCAGGAAGTGATGGATACACGGATCGTGTTCAAACCAATAGGCACGCAATGACTCTAAAGAATAATGATCACGCACCAACACACATTCAGACTAAAGGAACCAGCTGTTTGGGAAATGAGAGAAGTAGAAAGTACAGGTATTTGAGTTCAACATGAGAGAAGTAGAAAGTACAGGTATTTGAGTTCAACATGTAAGAAGTAGAAAGTACAGGTATTTGAGTTCAACATGTAAGAAGTAGAAAGTACAGGTATTTGAGTTCAACATGAGAGAAGTAGAAAGTACAGGTATTTGAGTTCAACATGAGAGAAGTAGAAAGTACAGGTATTTGAGTTCAACATGTAAGAAGTAGAAAGTACAGGTATTTGGGTTCAACATGTAAGAAGTAGAAAGTACAGGTATTTGAGTTCAACATGAGAGAAGTAGAAAGTACAGGTATTTGAGTTCAACATGTAAGAAGTAGAAAGTACAGGTATTTGAGTTCAACATGAGAGAAGTAGAAAGTACAGGTATTTGGGTTCAACATGAGAGAAGTAGAAAGTACAGGTATTTGAGTTCAACATGTGAGAAGTAGAAAGTACAGGTATTTGAGTTCAACATGTGAGAAGTAGAAAGTACAGGTATTTGAGTTCAACATGAGAGAAGTAGAAAGTACAGGTATTTGAGTTCAACATGAGAGAAGTAGAAAGTACAGGTATTTGAGTTCAACATGTGAGAAGTAGAAAGTACAGGTATTTGAGTTCAACATGTAAGAAGTAGAAAGTACAGGTATTTGGGTTCAACATGTGAGAAGTAGAAAGTACAGGTATTTGGGTTCAACATGAGAGAAGTAGAAAGTACAGGTATTTGGGTTCAACATGAGAGAAGTAGAAAGTACAGGTATTTGAGTTCAACATGTGAGAAGTAGAAAGTACAGGTATTTGAGTTTAACATGTGAGAAGTAGAAAGTACAGGTATTTGAGTTCAACATGTGAGAAGTAGAAAGTACAGGTATTTGAGTTCAACATGTGAGAAGTAGAAAGTACAGGTATTTGAGTTCAACATGTGAGAAGTAGAAAGTACAGGTATTTGAGTTCAACATGTGAGAAGTAGAAAGTACAGGTATTTGAGTTCAACATGAGAGAAGTAGAAAGTACAGGTATTTGAGTTCAACATGAGAGAAGTAGAAAGTACAGGTATTTGAGTTCAACATGTGAGAAGTAGAAAGTACAGGTATTTGAGTTCAACATGTGAGAAGTAGAAAGTACAGGTATTTGAGTTCAACATGTGAGAAGTAGAAAGTACAGGTATTTGGGTTCAACATGTAAGAAGTAGAAAGTACAGGTATTTGAGTTCAACATGTGAGAAGTAGAAAGTACAGGTATTTGGGTTCAACATGAGAGAAGTAGAAAGTACAGGTATTTGAGTTCAACATGTAAGAAGTAGAAAGTACAGGTATTTGAGTTCAACATGTGAGAAGTAGAAAGTACAGGTATTTGGGTTCAACATGTAAGAAGTAGAAAGTACAGGTATTTGAGTTCAACATGTAAGAAGTAGAAAGTACAGGTATTTGAGTTCAACATGTGAGAAGTAGAAAGTACAGGTATTTGGGTTCAACATGTAAGAAGTAGAAAGTACAGGTATTTGAGTTCAACATGTAAGAAGTAGAAAGTACAGGTATTTGAGTTCAACATGTAAGAAGTAGAAAGTACAGGTATTGAGTTCAACATGTGAGAAGTAGAAAGTACAGGTATTTGAGTTCAACATGTAAGAAGTAGAAAGTACAGGTATTTGAGTTCAACATGTGAGAAGTGGAAAGTACAGGTATTTGAGTTCAACATGTAAGAAGTAGAAAGTACAGGTATTTGGGTTCAACATGTGAGAAGTAGAAAGTACAGGTATTTGAGTTCAACATGAGAGAAGTAGAAAGTACAGGTATTTGAGTTCAACATGTGAGAAGTAGAAAGTACAGGTATTTGAGTTCAACATGTGAGAAGTAGAAAGTACAGGTATTTGAGTTCAACATGAGAGAAGTAGAAAGTACAGGTATTTGGGTTCAACATGTGAGAAGTAGAAAGTACAGGTATTTGAGTTCAACATGAGAGAAGTAGAAAGTACAGGTATTTGAGTTCAACATGAGAGAAGTAGAAAGTACAGGTATTTGAGTTCAACATGTGAGAAGTAGAAAGTACAGGTATTTGAGTTCAACATGTAAGAAGTAGAAAGTACAGGTATTTGGGTTCAACATGTGAGAAGTAGAAAGTACAGGTATTTGTGTTCAACATGTGAGAAGTAGAAAGTACAGGTATTTGAGTTTAACATGTAAGAAGTAGAAAGTACAGGTATCTGAGTTCAACATGTAAGAAGTAGAAAGTACAGGTATTTGGGTTCAACATGTAAGAAGTAGAAAGTACAGGTATTTGGGTTCAACATGTAAGAAGTAGAAAGTACAGGTATTTGAGTTCAACATGTGAGAAGTAGAAAGTACAGGTATTTGGGTTCAACATGAGAGAAGTAGAAAGTACAGGTATTTGAGTTCAACATGTAAGAAGTAGAAAGTACAGGTATTTGAGTTCAACATGTGAGAAGTAGAAAGTACAGGTATTTGGGTTCAACATGTAAGAAGTAGAAAGTACAGGTATTTGAGTTCAACATGTAAGAAGTAGAAAGTACAGGTATTTGAGTTCAACATGTGAGAAGTAGAAAGTACAGGTATTTGGGTTCAACATGTAAGAAGTAGAAAGTACAGGTATTTGAGTTCAACATGTAAGAAGTAGAAAGTACAGGTATTTGAGTTCAACATGTAAGAAGTAGAAAGTACAGGTATTTGAGTTCAACATGTGAGAAGTAGAAAGTACAGGTATTTGAGTTCAACATGTAAGAAGTAGAAAGTACAGGTATTTGAGTTCAACATGTGAGAAGTAGAAAGTACAGGTATTTGAGTTCAACATGTAAGAAGTAGAAAGTACAGGTATTTGAGTTCAACATGTAAGAAGTAGAAAGTACAGGTATTTGAGTTCAACATGTAAGAAGTAGAAAGTACAGGTATTTGAGTTCAACATGTAGAGAAGTAGAAAGTACAGGTATTTGGGTTCAACATGTGAGAAGTAGAAAGTACAGGTATTTGAGTTCAACATGTAGAGAAGTAGAAAGTACAGGTATTTGAGTTCAACATGTGAGAAGTAGAAAGTACAGGTATTTGAGTTCAACATGTGAGAAGTAGAAAGTACAGGTATTTGAGTTCAACATGTAGAGAAGTAGAAAGTACAGGTATTTGGGTTCAACATGTGAGAAGTAGAAAGTACAGGTATTTGAGTTCAACATGAGAGAAGTAGAAAGTACAGGTATTTGAGTTCAACATGTAAGAAGTAGAAAGTACAGGTATTTGAGTTCAACATGTGAGAAGTAGAAAGTACAGGTATTTGAGTTCAACATGTAAGAAGTAGAAAGTACAGGTATTTGAGTTCAACATGTAGAGAAGTAGAAAGTACAGGTATTTGAGTTCAACATGTGAGAAGTAGAAAGTACAGGTATTTGAGTTCAACATGTGAGAAGTAGAAAGTACAGGTATTTGAGTTCAACATGTAAGAAGTAGAAAGTACAGGTATTTGGGTTCAACATGTGAGAAGTAGAAAGTACAGGTATTTGTGTTCAACATGTGAGAAGTAGAAAGTACAGGTATTTGAGTTTCAACATGTAAGAAGTAGAAAGTACAGGTATCTGAGTTCAACATGTAAGAAGTAGAAAGTACAGGTATTTGGTTCAACATGTAAGAAGTAGAAAGTACAGGTATTTGAGTTCAACATGTAGAGAAGTAGAAAGTACAGGTATTTGTGTTCAACATGTGAGAAGTAGAAAGTACAGGTATTTGAGTTCAACATGTAGAGAAGTAGAAAGTACAGGTATTTGAGTTCAACATGTAAGAAGTAGAAAGTACAGGTATTTGGGTTCAACATGTGAGAAGTAGAAAGTACAGGTATTTGAGTTCAACATGTAAGAAGTAGAAAGTACAGGTATTTGGGTTCAACATGTAAGAAGTAGAAAGTACAGGTATTTGTGTTCAACATGTGAGAAGTAGAAAGTACAGGTATTTGAGTTCAACATGTAAGAAGTAGAAAGTACAGGTATTTGGGTTCAACATGTGAGAAGTAGAAAGTACAGGTATTTGAGTTCAACATGAGAGAAGTAGAAAGTACAGGTATTTGAGTTCAACATGAGAGAAGTAGAAAGTACAGGTATTTGAGTTCAACATGTGAGAAGTAGAAAGTACAGGTATTTGGGTTCAACATGTGAGAAGTAGAAAGTACAGGTATTTGGGTTCAACATGTGAGAAGTAGAAAGTACAGGTATTTGAGTTCAACATGTGAGAAGTAGAAAGTACAGGTATTTGGGTTCAACATGTAAGAAGTAGAAAGTACAGGTATTTGAGTTCAACATGTGAGAAGTAGAAAGTACAGGTATTTGGGTTCAACATGTAAGAAGTAGAAAGTACAGGTATTTGAGTTCAACATGAGAGAAGTAGAAAGTACAGGTATTTGAGTTCAACATGAGAGAAGTAGAAAGTACAGGTATTTGTGTTCAACATGTAGAGAAGTAGAAAGTACAGGTATTTGAGTTCAACATGTAGAGAAGTAGAAAGTACAGGTATTTGAGTTCAACATGAGAGAAGTAGAAAGTACAGGTATTTGAGTTCAACATGTAGAGAAGTAGAAAGTACAGGTATTTGAGTTCAACATGTGAGAAGTAGAAAGTACAGGTATTTGAGTTCAACATGTGAGAAGTAGAAAGTACAGGTATTTGAGTTCAACATGTGAGAAGTAGAAAGTACAGGTATTTGGGTTCAACATGTAAGAAGTAGAAAGTACAGGTATTTGAGTTCAACATGTGAGAAGTAGAAAGTACAGGTATTTGGGTTCAACATGTAGAGAAGTAGAAAGTACAGGTATTTGAGTTCAACATGTAAGAAGTAGAAAGTACAGGTATTTGAGTTCAACATGTGAGAAGTAGAAAGTACAGGTATTTGGGTTCAACATGTAAGAAGTAGAAAGTACAGGTATTTGAGTTCAACATGTAAGAAGTAGAAAGTACAGGTATTTGAGTTCAACATGTGAGAAGTAGAAAGTACAGGTATTTGAGTTCAACATGTAAGAAGTAGAAAGTACAGGTATTTGAGTTCAACATGTGAGAAGTAGAAAGTACAGGTATTTGGTTCAACATGTAAGAAGTAGAAAGTACAGGTATTTGAGTTCAACATGTGAGAAGTAGAAAGTACAGGTATTTGAGTTCAACATGTAAGAAGTAGAAAGTACAGGTATTTGAGTTCAACATGTGAGAAGTAGAAAGTACAGGTATTTGAGTTCAACATGTAAGAAGTAGAAAGTACAGGTATTTGAGTTCAACATGTGAGAAGTAGAAAGTACAGGTATTTGAGTTCAACATGTAGAGAAGTAGAAAGTACAGGTATTTGAGTTCAACATGTAGAGAAGTAGAAAGTACAGGTATTTGAGTTCAACATGTGAGAAGTAGAAAGTACAGGTATTTGAGTTCAACATGTAAGAAGTAGAAAGTACAGGTATTTGGGTTCAACATGTGAGAAGTAGAAAGTACAGGTATTTGAGTTCAACATGTAGAGAAGTAGAAAGTACAGGTATTTGAGTTCAACATGTAGAGAAGTAGAAAGTACAGGTATTTGAGTTCAACATGTGAGAAGTAGAAAGTACAGGTATTTGAGTTCAACATGTAAGAAGTAGAAAGTACAGGTATTTGAGTTCAACATGTGAGAAGTAGAAAGTACAGGTATTTGTGTTCAACATGTGAGAAGTAGAAAGTACAGGTATTTGAGTTCAACATGTAAGAAGTAGAAAGTACAGGTATTTGAGTTCAACATGTAAGAAGTAGAAAGTACAGGTATTTGGGTTCAACATGTAAGAAGTAGAAAGTACAGGTATTTGGGTTCAACATGTAAGAAGTAGAAAGTACAGGTATTTGAGTTCAACATGTGAGAAGTAGAAAGTACAGGTATTTGGGTTCAACATGTAGAGAAGTAGAAAGTACAGGTATTTGAGTTCAACATGTAAGAAGTAGAAAGTACAGGTATTTGAGTTCAACATGTGAGAAGTAGAAAGTACAGGTATTTGAGTTCAACATGTAAGAAGTAGAAAGTACAGGTATTTGAGTTCAACATGTAAGAAGTAGAAAGTACAGGTATTTGAGTTCAACATGTAAGAAGTAGAAAGTACAGGTATTTGGGTTCAACATGTAAGAAGTAGAAAGTACAGGTATTTGAGTTCAACATGTAAGAAGTAGAAAGTACAGGTATTTGAGTTCAACATGTAAGAAGTAGAAAGTACAGGTATTTGAGTTCAACATGTGAGAAGTAGAAAGTACAGGTATTTGAGTTCAACATGTAAGAAGTAGAAAGTACAGGTATTTGAGTTCAACATGTAAGAAGTAGAAAGTACAGGTATTTGAGTTCAACATGTAAGAAGTAGAAAGTACAGGTATTTGAGTTCAACATGTAAGAAGTAGAAAGTACAGGTATTTGAGTTCAACATGTAAGAAGTAGAAAGTACAGGTATTTGAGTTCAACATGTAAGAAGTAGAAAGTACAGGTATTTGAGTTCAACATGTGAGAAGTAGAAAGTACAGGTATTTGAGTTCAACATGTAAGAAGTAGAAAGTACAGGTATTTGAGTTCAACATGTGAGAAGTAGAAAGTACAGGTATTTGAGTTCAACATGTGAGAAGTAGAAAGTACAGGTATTTGAGTTCAACATGTGAGAAGTAGAAAGTACAGGTATTTGAGTTCAACATGTGAGAAGTAGAAAGTACAGGTATTTGAGTTCAACATGTAGAGAAGTAGAAAGTACAGGTATTTGAGTTCAACATGTAGAGAAGTAGAAAGTACAGGTATTTGAGTTCAACATGTGAGAAGTAGAAAGTACAGGTATTTGAGTTCAACATGTAAGAAGTAGAAAGTACAGGTATTTGAGTTCAACATGAGAGAAGTAGAAAGTACAGGTATTTGAGTTCAACATGAGAGAAGTAGAAAGTACAGGTATTTGAGTTCAACATGTGAGAAGTAGAAAGTACAGGTATTTGAGTTCAACATGTAAGAAGTAGAAAGTACAGGTATTTGGGTTCAACATGTGAGAAGTAGAAAGTACAGGTATTTGTGTTCAACATGTAGAGAAGTAGAAAGTACAGGTATTTGAGTTCAACATGTAAGAAGTAGAAAGTACAGGTATTTGAGTTCAACATGTAAGAAGTAGAAAGTACAGGTATTTGAGTTCAACATGTAAGAAGTAGAAAGTACAGGTATTTGGGTTCAACATGAGAGAAGTAGAAAGTACAGGTATTTGTGTTCAACATGTAGAGAAGTAGAAAGTACAGGTATTTGAGTTCAACATGAGAGAAGTAGAAAGTACAGGTATTTGAGTTCAACATGTAAGAAGTAGAAAGTACAGGTATTTGGGTTCAACATGTAGAGAAGTAGAAAGTACAGGTATTTGGGTTCAACATGTAAGAAGTAGAAAGTACAGGTATTTGAGTTCAACATGTAAGAAGTAGAAAGTACAGGTATTTGTGTTCAACATGTGAGAAGTAGAAAGTACAGGTATTTGAGTTCAACATGTAAGAAGTAGAAAGTACAGGTATTTGGGTTCAACATGTGAGAAGTAGAAAGTACAGGTATTTGGGTTCAACATGAGAGAAGTAGAAAGTACAGGTATTTGAGTTCAACATGTGAGAAGTAGAAAGTACAGGTATTTGGGTTCAACATGTGAGAAGTAGAAAGTACAGGTATTTGAGTTCAACATGTGAGAAGTAGAAAGTACAGGTATTTGAGTTCAACATGTGAGAAGTAGAAAGTACAGGTATTTGAGTTCAACATGTGAGAAGTAGAAAGTACAGGTATTTGGGTTCAACATGTAAGAAGTAGAAAGTACAGGTATTTGAGTTCAACATGTGAGAAGTAGAAAGTACAGGTATTTGGGTTCAACATGTAAGAAGTAGAAAGTACAGGTATTTGAGTTCAACATGAGAGAAGTAGAAAGTACAGGTATTTGTGTTCAACATGTAAGAAGTAGAAAGTACAGGTATTTGGGTTCAACATGTAAGAAGTAGAAAGTACAGGTATTTGGGTTCAACATGTAAGAAGTAGAAAGTACAGGTATTTGAGTTCAACATGTAAGAAGTAGAAAGTACAGGTATTTGAGTTCAACATGAGAGAAGTAGAAAGTACAGGTATTTGAGTTCAACATGAGAGAAGTAGAAAGTACAGGTATTTGTGTTCAACATGTAAGAAGTAGAAAGTACAGGTATTTGAGTTCAACATGTAAGAAGTAGAAAGTACAGGTATTAGAGTTCAACATGTAAGAAGTAGAAAGTACAGGTATTTGAGTTCAACATGAGAGAAGTAGAAAGTACAGGTATTTGAGTTCAACATGTAAGAAGTAGAAAGTACAGGTATTTGAGTTCAACATGTAAGAAGTAGAAAGTTCAGGTATTTGTGTTCAACATGTAAGAAGTAGAAAGTACAGGTATTTGTGTTCAACATGTAAGAAGTAGAAAGTACAGGTATTTGAGTTCAACATGAGAGAAGTAGAAAGTACAGGTATTTGAGTTCAACATGTAAGAAGTAGAAAGTACAGGTATTTGAGTTCAACATGTAAGAAGTAGAAAGTACAGGTATTTGAGTTCAACATGTAAGAAGTAGAAAGTACAGGTATTTGAGTTCAACATGAGAGAAGTAGAAAGTACAGGTATTTGAGTTCAAAAGGTTGGAAGTAGAAAGTAGTGGAGTAAAGTACTGATACCAGAAAAATGTACTTAAGTACAGTAACGAAGTATTTGTACTCCACTACTTCCCATCTCTGCTGGCAGGAGACTTCAGGAGATCAGGGCAGGAGACGAGATGTCCTTTCAACAGAGTCCACATATAAGACATACGAGCCAACAAGACGTTACACACAGTGAATAAAGAAAAAGAAAACAAGGAAAGAAATGTATTTTGAAACTTCAGATTAAATATTTTTTAAATACCAAATTAGATTTGATTGCCTTCTTATTCCTAATGTTTTTAATAGTGCGAATATATTGTTTAAATTCTTGATAGAAATGTACAACATTTGATTTGGAGTCAGCCCATTTTTTTTAAGGATATAACATTTCCCTAAAAATACAATTAACTGCACAAAACAGACTGAATCTGCGCAGCAGGCTCTAGTTCTGACCGGACCCAGTCGCTGAGCGAGGACTGGCCACGTGAAACCGGCCCTTCTTCTTCTGCTTTGGGTTTACTGGAATCATAAATCTATCCATTAGATTTATGATTAGAACATTATAAAAGTAGGGTAGACGTGGATATTATCCGGATGAACAAAGCGTAATCTGTCTCTCGAATGTGTTTCAACCACAGACATTATTTAGAGTGCTTTGCTTTCTGTGGAAGGACCCGGAAGTGGTAAAGTGCTAACTTCCTGCGCGTCACTGTGGCTCTCTACGCTGCCACCGGAGCCCCCTGCCGAAGTCGAAGCTGCTGGGACTCCCAGTGTTGCTGTTATTAGATATTGAAGCCTGCAGCCAATCAGCATGCAGTCTCCTCTCTGATTGGTCGTCCATGTTTCAGGCACAGAAGAAGAGAGCGGCGATGGGCGTGCTGATG
>CM070480.1:752950-770105 GCA_036324585.1 Champsocephalus esox | reverse complement strand
TTTGAGTTCAAAATGAGAGAAGTAGAAAGTACAGGTATTTGAGTTCAACATGAGAGAAGTAGAAAGTACAGGTATTTGTGTTCAACATGTAAGAAGTAGAAAGTACAGGTATTTGAGTTCAACATGTAAGAAGTAGAAAGTACAGGTATTAGAGTTCAACATGTAAGAAGTAGAAAGTACAGGTATTTGAGTTCAACATGAGAGAAGTAGAAAGTACAGGTATTTGAGTTCAACATGTAAGAAGTAGAAAGTACAGGTATTTGAGTTCAACATGTAAGAAGTAGAAAGTTCAGGTATTTGTGTTCAACATGTAAGAAGTAGAAAGTACAGGTATTTGTGTTCAACATGTAAGAAGTAGAAAGTACAGGTATTTGAGTTCAACATGAGAGAAGTAGAAAGTACAGGTATTTGAGTTCAACATGTAAGAAGTAGAAAGTACAGGTATTTGAGTTCAACATGTAAGAAGTAGAAAGTACAGGTATTTGAGTTCAACATGTAAGAAGTAGAAAGTACAGGTATTTGAGTTCAACATGAGAGAAGTAGAAAGTACAGGTATTTGAGTTCAAAAGGTTGGAAGTAGAAAGTAGTGGAGTAAAGTACTGATACCAGAAAAATGTACTTAAGTACAGTAACGAAGTATTTGTACTCCACTACTTCCCATCTCTGCTGGCAGGAGACTTCAGATCAGGGCAGAGACGAGATGTCCTTTCAACAGAGTCCACATATAAGACATACGAGCCAACAAGACGTTACACACAGTGAATAAAGAAAAAGAAAACAAGGAAAGAAATGTATTTTGAAACTTCAGATTAAATATTTTTTAAATACCAAATTAGATTTGATTGCCTTCTTATTCCTAATGTTTTTAATAGTGCGAATATATTGTTTAAATTCTTGATAGAAATGTACAACATTTGATTTGGAGTCAGCCCATTTTTTTTAAGGATATAACATTTCCCTAAAAATACAATTAACTGCACAAAACAGACTGAATCTGCGCAGCAGGCTCTAGTTCTGACCGGACCCAGCCCGCTGAGCGAGGACTGGCCACGTGAAACCGGCCCTTCTTCTTCTGCTTTGGGTTTACTGGAATCATAAATCTATCCATTAGATTTATGATTAGAACATTATAAAAGTAGGGTAGACGTGGATATTATCCGGATGAACAAAGCGTAATCTGTCTCTCGAATGTGTTTCAACCACAGACATTATTTAGAGTGCTTTGCTTTCTGTGGAAGGACCCGGAAGTGGTAAAGTGCTAACTTCCTGCGCGTCACTGTGGCTCTCTACGCTGCCACCGGAGCCCCCTGCCGAAGTCGAAGCTGCTGGGACTCCCAGTGTTGCTGTTATTAGATATTGAAGCCTGCAGCCAATCAGCATGCAGTCTCCTCTCTGATTGGTCGTCCATGTTTCAGGCACAAGAAGAACCGCGAGGCGGCGGTGGAGCTGCTGATGAGGCTGAAGGACAACAGAGACCTGCAGAGGTTCCTGCAGGACTGCCAGGAGGTAAGTCTTCACTCACACATCCATTCAGGGTCCTTCCCAGGATGATCCGTTACAGTGTCCTTCCCAGGATGCAGCCGTTACAGTGTCCTTCCCAGGATGCAGCCGTTACAGTGTCCTTCCCAGGATTCAGCCGTTACAGTGTCCTTAGGCGCTGCACGAGTCTCTGGCGGTGTGTTGTTGTGTTGTTGTGCAGCTGACGGTGTGTTGTTGTGCAGCTGACGGTGTGTTGTTGTGCAGCTGACGGTGTGTTGTTGTGTTGTTCTGCAGCTAACGGTGTGTTGTTGTGTTGTTGTGCAGCTGACGTTGTGTTTTTGTGTTGTTCTGCAGCTAACAGGGGGGTTGTTGTGTTGTTGTGCAGCTGACGGTGTGTTGTTGTGCAGCTGACGGTGTGTTGTTGTGTTGTTGTGCAGCTGACGGTGTGTTGTTGTGTTGTTGTACAGCTGACTCTGTGGATCAACGAGAAGATGCTGAGCGCTCAGGACCTGACGTACGACGAGGCCCGGAACCTGCACAGCAAGTGGCTGAAGCACCAGGCCTTCATGGCTGAGCTGCAGAGCAACAAGGAGTGGCTGGACCAGATCCAGAAGGTGAGAGGCACTGGGGAACCTGAACCCTGACCTGAGTCAGCATTATGAGTCCTGAACCCTGAGTCAGCATTATGAGTCCTGAACCCTGACCTGAGTCAGCATTAAGAGTCCTGAACCCTGACCTGAGTCAGCATTAAGAGTCCTGAACCCTGACCTGAGTCAGCACTATGAGTCCTGAACCCTGACCTGAGTCAGCATTATGAGTCCTGAACCCTGACCTGAGTCAGCATTATGAGTCCTGAACCCTGAGTCAGCATTAAGAGTCCTGAACCCTGACCTGAGTCAGCATCATGAGTCCTGAACCCTGACCTGAGTCAGCATTATGAGTCCTGAACCCTGACCTGAGTCAGCATTATGAGTCCTGAACCCTGAGTCAGCATCATGAGTCCTGAACCCTGAGTCAGCATTATGAGTCCTGAACCCTGAGTCAGCATTATGAGTCCTGAACCCTGACCTGAGTCAGCATTATGAGTCCTGAACCCTGACCTGAGTCAGCACTATGAGTCCTGAACCCTGACCTGAGTCAGCATTATGAGTCCTGAACCCTGAGTCAGCATTATGAGTCCTGAACCCTGACCTGAGTCAGCACTATGAGTCCTGAACCCTGACCTGAGTCAGCATTATGAGTCCTGAACCCTGACCTGAGTCAGCACTATGAGTCCTGAACCCTGACCTGAGTCAGCATTATGAGTCCTGAACCCTGACCTGAGTCAGCACTATGAGTCATAAACCCTGACATGAGTCAGCACTATGAGTCCTGAACCCTGACCTGAGTCAGCATTATGAGTCCTGAACCCTGAGTCAGCATTATGAGTCCTGAACCCTGACCTGAGTCAGCACTATGAGTCCTGAACCCTGACCTGAGTCAGCACTATGAGTCCTGAACCCTGACCTGAGTCAGCATTATGAGTCCTGAACCCTGAGTCAGCATTATGAGTCCTGAACCCTGATCTGAGTCAGCACTATGAGTCCTGAACCCTGACCTGAGTCAGCATTATGAGTCCTGAACCCTGACCTGAGTCAGCACTATGAGTCCTGAACCCTGACCTGAGTCAGCACTATGAGTCCTGAACCCTGTCCTGAGTCAGCATTATGAGTCCTGAACCCTGAGTCAGCATTATGAGTCCTGAACCCTGAGTCAGCATTATGAGTCCTGAACCCTGACCTGAGTCAGCACTATGAGTCCTGAACCCTGACCTGAGTCAGCATTATGAGTCCTGAACCCTGACCTGAGTCAGCATTATGAGTCCTGAACCCTGAGTCAGCACTATGAGTCCTGAACCCTGACCTGAGTCAGCATTATGAGTCCTGAACCCTGACCTGAGTCAGCACTATGAGTCCTGAACCCTGACCTGAGTCAGCATTATGAGTCCTGAACCCTGACCTGAGTCAGCATTATGAGTCCTGAACCCTGACCTGAGTCAGCATTATGAGTCCTGAACCCTGAGTCAGCATTATGAGTCCTGAACCCTGAGTCAGCATTATGAGTCCTGAACCCTGAGTCAGCACTATGAGTCCTGAACCCTGACCTGAATCAGCATCATGAGTCCTGAACCCTGACCTGAGTCAGCACTATGAGTCATAAACCCTGACATGAGTCAGCACTATGAGTCCTGAACCCTGACCTGAGTCAGCACTATGAGTCCTGAACCCTGACCTGAGTCAGCATTATGAGTCCTGAACCCTGACCTGAGTCAGCACTATGAGTCCTGAACCCTGACCTGAGTCAGCATTATGAGTCCTGAACCCTGATCTGAGTCAGCATTATGAGTCCTGAACCCTGACCTGAGTCAGCACTATGAGTCCTGAACCCTGACCTGAGTCAGCATTATGAGTCCTGAACCCTGACCTGAGTCAGCACTATGAGTCCTGAACCCTGACCTGAGTCAGCACCATGAGTCCTGAACCCTGACCTGAGTCAGCACTATGAGTCCTAAACCAAAGAAAGTACCATAGACAGGTGTGCTTTCTACCTGGATGTTCCTGCCTGGGTACATCAGCTGGTCATCACCAACTGCCCCCGGAGGGATTAATACAGTTGTTGACTGATTGCCCTGTTGATTGATTGCCCTGATGACTGATTGCCCTGATGATTGATTGCTCTGTTGACTGATTGCCCTGTTGATTGATTGCCCTGAAGATTGATTGCCCTGAGGACTGATTGCCCTGATGACTGATTGCCCTGATGATTGATTGCCCTGATGATTGATTGCCCTGTTGACTGATTGCCCTGTTGATTGATTGCCCTGTTGATTGATTGCCCTGAGGACTGATTGCCCATATGACTGATTGCCCTGTTGATTGATTGCCCTGTTGATTGATTGCCCTGAGGACTGATTGCCCATATGACTGATTGCCCTGATGATTGATTATCCTGATGATTGATTGCCCTGTTGACTGATTGCCCTGATGACTGATTGCCCTGTTGACTGATTGCCCTGTTGACTGATTGCCCTGATGACTGATTGCCCTGTTGACTGATTGCCCTGTTGACTGATTGCCCTGTTGACTGATTGCCCTGATGATTGATTGCCCTGATGATTGATTGCCCTGATGACTGATTGCCCTGATGACTGATTGCCCTGATGACTGATTGCCCTGATGATTGATTGCCCCGATGTGTGTCTGCAGGATGGCCGGCTGCTGGTGTCAGAGAAGCCGGAGACGGAGGCCGTGGTGACGGAGAAGCTGTCAGATCTGCACGCCATGTGGGCGGAGCTTGAGTCCACCACTCAGACCAAAGCTCAGTGTCTGTTCGACGCCAACAAGGCAGAGCTCTTCACTCAGAGCTGCACCGACCTGGACGAGTGGATGGGAAGCATGGAGGGTCAAATCCAGTCTGATGACTATGGGAAAGACCTGACCTCCGTCAACATCCTGCTGAAGAAACAACAGGTACACACACTGTCACACACACTGTCACACACACACACTGTCACACACACACTGACACACACACACACACACAAACACACACACACACACAGAAGCAGCTGGAGGGTTAATGACCACTGTCTGTCCCCCAGATGCTGGAGAAGCAGGTGGAGGTGCGGCAGCGGGAGGTGGGCCAGCTGCAGAGCCAGGTGAAGGCTCTGGGACAGGAGGAGCAGGACACAGAGGAGGTGGACGGGCGGAGACAGCTGCTGGAGGACAAGTTCACCGAGCTGCTGGACCCCCTGCAGAGGAGGAGGGACTTCCTGGTGGAGTCCAGGGAGGTCCATCAGTTCACCAGGGACGTGGAGGACGAGATCGTACGTAACACACTCCTCGGAGACAAACAGCAAACACCACACACTGAGCCACATCTCACCTCCTTCAGAGAGAAGTCTGAATGTAACCGGTTCTGCTTCGGAGGAAGCATCCTCCCAGCTCCATCTGCATTCAGCTGGAGCTGGGAGGATGCTTCCAGGCTTTGGCTGAATGGTTCATAAGTTAACATTTAGCGAGTTATAGTTCAATGTTTTACCATAAAGGCCGTGTTTCAGGGTCTACATTATGTCTCATAATGCCACGGCTCCTCAGACTGAGTCCGCTCAGGTGTACCCGCTCAGGTGTACCCGCTCAGGTGTACCCGCTCAGGTGTACCCGTTCAGGTGTACCCGCTCAGGTGTACCCGTTCAGGTGTACCCGCTCAGGTGTACCCGCTCAGGTGTACCCGCTCAGGTGTACCCGCTCAGGTGTACCCGTTCAGGTGTATCCTCTCAGGTGAACGTCAGGTGAATCTGCGCAGGTGAACGTCAGGTGACTAACACACTGTGTGTCCTCAGCTGTGGGTGCAGGAGAGGATGGCCGTGGCCACGTCCTCAGACCACGGGAACAACCTGCAGACGGTGCAGCTGCTTATCAAGAAGAACCAGGTCAGAGCGCGTTCAGCAACATCTGAACCAGGATCAGTTCCACATCATGTCTCATAATGTAAACATGGTCCTCAGACGCTGCAGAAGGAGATCCAGGGTCATCAGCCTCGTATCGACGACATCCTGGAGCGCAGCGTCAGCCTCCTGAAGGACGAGTCCTCGGAGGCGACCCGCGGGCGTCTGGCGGCGCTGCAGGAGCTGTGGGCTCAGCTGAAGGAGGAGGCGCAGCGACGCCTCGACCGCCTGCAGGAGGCGCACCGATCACAGCAGTACTACTTCGACGCTGCCGAGGCCGAGGCCTGGATGAGCGAGCAGGAGCTGTACATGATGTCTGAGGAGAAGGCCAAGGTGAGGTCACATGACACACTGCGACCACCTGATGCAGCCTCCCTCTTTCCGGGGTACGGAAATGTGAGATTTGAGGAAAAAGACAGTATTTTGAGAAATGTCTGAAAAGATTGAGATGTGTGTGTGTGTGTGTGTGTGTGTGTGCGTGTGTGTGTGTGTGTGTGCGTGTGTGTGTGTGTGTGTGTGTGTGCGTGTGCGTGTGTGCGTGCGTGTGTGCGTGTGTGTGCGTGCGTGTGTGTGTGTGTGCGCGTGTGTGTGTGTGTGTGTGTGTGTTCCAGGACGAGCTGAGTGCGGTCACCATGCAGAAGAAGCATCAGATCGTGGAGCAGGCGGTGGAGGATTACGCCGAGGCGGTGCACCTGCTGTCCAAGACCAGCAGAGGCCTGGTGGCCGAGGCTCACCCCGAGAGGTCGCCATGCTATCATTATTTCATCATATTCTCTCAGTGTTCAGGACCTCTCGGATAAAGAGGATGTTCTTGGTGTTGTTATTTATCTGCCTTCTCTGCCAGGTCTTCACCGTAACACAAAGTCACTGAGTTGCTTTCAATCCAGTCCTTAAGACCCCTCATAGCGCTGTACCCAGTCCTTAAGACCCCTCATAGCGCTGTATCCAGTCCTTAAGACCCCTCAAAGCGCTGTATCCAGTCCTTAAGACCCCTCAAAGCGCTGTATCCAGTCCTTAAGACCCCTCATAGCGCTGTATCCAGTCCTTTAAGACCCCTCATAGCGCTGTATCCAGTCTTTAAGACCCCTCATAGCGCTGTACCCAGTCCTTAAGACCCCTCAAAGCGCTGTATCCAGTCCTTAAGACCCCTCAAAGCGCTGTACCCAGTCCTTAAGACCCCTCAAAGCGCTGTATCCAGTCCTTAAGACCCCTCAAAGCGCTGTATCCAGTCCTTAAGACCCCTCATAGCGCTGTATCCAGTCTTTAAGACCCCTCAAAGCGCTGTACCCAGTCTTTAAGACCCCTCATAGCGCTGTATCCAGTCTTTAAGACCCCTCAAAGCGCTGTATCCAGTCCTTAAGACCCCTCATAGCGCTGTATCCAGTCTTTAAGACCCCTCAAAGCGCTGTACCCAGTCTTTAAGACCCCTCATAGCGCTGTATCCAGTCCTTAAGACCCCTCATAGCGCTGTACCCAGTCTTTAAGACCCCTCAAAGCGCTGTACCCAGTCTTTAAGACCCCTCATAGCGCTGTATCCAGTCCTTAAGACCCCTCATAGCGCTGTATCCAGTCCTTAAGACCCCTCAAAGCGCTGTATCCAGTCCTTAAGACCCCTCAAAGCGCTGTACCCAGTCTTTAAGACCCCTCATAGCGCTGTATCCAGTCCTTAAGACCCCTCATAGCGCTGTACCCAGTCTTTAAGACCCCTCAAAGCGCTGTACCCAGTCTTTAAGACCCCTCATAGCGCTGTATCCAGTCCTTAAGACCCCTCAAAGCGCTGTATCCCAGTCTTTAAGACCCCTCAAAGCGCTGTATCCAGTCTTTAAGACCCCTCAAAGCGCTGTATCCAGTCTTTAAGACCCCTCAATGCGCTGTATCCAGTCCTTAAGACCCTTCAAAGCGCTGTATCCAGTCCTTAAGACCCCTCAAAGCGCTATATCCAGTCCTTAAGACCCCTCAAAGCGCTGTATCCAGTCTTTAAGACCCTTCAAAGCGCTGTATCCAGTCCTTAAGACCCCTCAATGCGCTGTATCCAGTCCTTAAGACCCTTCAAAGCGCTGTATCCAGTCCTTAAGACACCCTCAAAGCGCTGTATCCAGTCCTTAAGACCCCTCAAAGCGCTGTATCCAGTCTTTAAGACCCCTCAAAGCGCTGTATCCAGTCCTTAAGACCCCTCAATGCGCTGTATCCAGTCCTTAAGACCCCTCAAAGCGCTGTATCCAGTCCTTAAGACCCCTCAAAGCGCTGTATCCAGTCCTTTAAGACCCCTCAAAGCGCTGTATCCAGTCCTTAAGACCCCTCAATGCGCTGTATCCAGTCCTTAAGACCCCTTCAAAGCGCTGTATCCAGTCCTTAAGACCCTCAAAGCGCTGTATCCAGTCCTTAAGACCCCTCAAAGCGCTGTATCCAGTCCTTAAGACCCTCAAAGCGCTGTATCCAGTCCTTAAGACCCCTCAAAGCGCTGTATCCAGTCCTTAAGACCCTCAAAGCGCTGTACAGACTACATGTCGTCAACCCATGCACACAGAGCAGTGCACCTGACTCTAGGACCTGACATTCACACACCGTTGGCCATCGGGAGCATCTCAGGGTTCAGTATCTCGCCCAAGGATACATCGACATGTTGACTGCATGGGCTGGGATCGAACCCACAACCTTCTGGTTGAAAGACGACCGCACTCCCTCGCAGCCACAGTCGCCGTAATAAAATGCATTTCAATATTATAATATATTGTGTATAACAGGAATGTGTGTGTGTGTGTGTGTGTGTGTGTGTGTGTGTGTGTGTGCAGTGAGAGGATCAGCATGCGTCAGTCTCAGGTGGATAAGCTGTATGCAGGTATGAAGGACCTATCAGAGGAGAGGCGGGGCCGACTGGATGAGAGGCTCCGCCTCTTCCTGCTGAACAGGGAAGTGGACGAGCTGGAGCAGTGGGTGGCCGAGAGGGAGGTGGTGGCAGGAAGTCATGAACTGGGACAGGACTACGAGCATGTTACTGTACGTACACACACACACACACACACACACACACACACACACACACATGTTGATGCATGGCTGCAGTATACAATGACTTTGTAGACTGCAGGGTAGCTGGTGGATTCACTCCAGGTGGAACTAAAGTCTGATTCAACACTTGTTATATTTACCATCATTCATCTGTGAAGTAACTAAAGGTATTAATATATGAAGTGAGTAGAAGTACACCATGTACCTCTGAACTGTAGAGGAGTAGAAGTACACCATGTACCTCTGAGCTGTAGTGAGTAGAAGTACACCATGTACCTCTGAACTGTAGAGGAGTAGAAGTACACCATGTACCTCTGAACTGTAGTGAGTAGAAGTACACCATGTACCTCTGAACTGTAGTGAGTAGAAGTACACCATGTACCTCTGAACTGTAGAGGAGTAGAAGTACACCATGTACCTCTGAACTGTAGAGGAGTAGAAGTACACCATGTACCTCTAAACTGTAGTGAGTAGAAGTACACCATGTACCTCTGAACTGTAGAGGAGTAGAAGTACACCATGTACCTCTGAACTGTAGTGGAGTAGAAGTACACCATGTACCACTGAACTGTAGTGAGTAGAAGTACACCATGTACCTCTGAACTGTAGAGGAGTAGAAGTACACCATGTACCTCTGAACTGTAGTGAGTAGAAGTACACCATGTACCTCTGAACTGTAGAGGAGTAGAAGTACACCATGTACCTCTGAACTGTAGAGAGTAGAAGTACACCATGTACCTCTGAACTGTAGAGGAGTAGAAGTACACCATGTACCTCTGAACTGTAGAGAGTAGAAGTACACCATGTACCTCTGAACTGTAGTGGAGTAGAAGTACACCATGTACCTCTGAACTGTAGTGGAGTAGAAGTACACCATGTACCACTGAACTGTAGAGGAGTAGAAGTACACCATGTACCTCTGAACTGTAGTGGAGTAGAAGTACACCATGTACCTCTGAACTGTAGTGGAGTAGAAGTACACCATGTACCACTGAACTGTAGAGGAGTAGAAGTACAAAGTATCATGAAATGGAAATATTCAAGTACCTCAAAATTGCACTTAAATACAGTACTTGCGTAAATGTACTTAGTTACTTTACACCACTGATTTTATTTGCAGATGCTGCAGGAGCGTTTCCGGGAGTTCGCCCGCGACACGGGGAACATCGGTCAGGAGCGCGTGGACACGGTGAACCGGCTGGCGGACGATCTGATCAACGCGGGGCACGGCGACGCGGCCACGGTGGCGGAGTGGAAGGACGGGCTGAACGAGGCGTGGGCCGACCTGCTGGAGCTCATCGACACCCGCACGCAGATCCTCGCCGCCTCCTTCGAGCTGCACAAGTTCTACCACGACGGCAAGGAGATCCTGCTGCGCATCGTGGACAAACAGAAGAAGCTTCCGGAGGAGGCAGGGCGCGACCAGAACACCGTGGAGACGCTGCAGAGGATGCACTCGGCCTTCGAGCACGACATCCAGGCGCTGGGGACGCAGGTACGATCCTGCCCCTCCCTCTCCCTGTCTGAGTGAACGGTGACTGCAGAAACTGCACTGCGCATGCTCAGAGTATTTTCCTATTTAATGTGTGGCAATAAATAATGACCCTAGGGGCAAAGAGCTGCCATCCCCACCATACGCCATCTCACATCACTCAGAGCTGATTGGCTGTGAGTACGTGTGCCGCGAAAAGTGTGGTGTGTGAAGAGGAGACGAGAGAGAGCTGCAGTGAGGCGTCCTAAAACCAGGAAGTAAGCTGCGCGTGGCTTCCCTCCACAGAAAGCAACGAGGTTCCTCCAGAGGGTTTAGAAAATAGCTCAAAGTAAGATCTGTGGGAAACGTAGCTGTTAGATAAATGCACGTTTTGTTCAGCCGGATAATATCCACATGTCTACCCTACTTTATCATTTTCCAATCATAAATCTATTGATTAGATTAGATTCATGATAGACTTTTGAAACTACAAGAAGATAAGGAGGACTTTTAATAAGTAATAGAGATGTTTGTCCAGAGGGACAGCATGGACTTCATCTCCAAGTCAAGGTGAGACTGCCATGTGATTGAAGATGGGATCTTACTAAGAGAGAACAATTCAATATCTAAATGATAAATTACATGTTCTGGGTATCCCTCTGCTGAACGGTCTGTTTAAAATTAACTGAAGCATAAATGCGACACGTCGGCGTCTTCTCTGCACACAGCAGTTTAAACTGTATTTCCTTTCTCCTGTGATAAGACTTGAGAGATTTAAACTCCGCACACTGAGCTCTGATTGGTCAGCAGGCGGTGCTTTCACTGAGCTGATCTACATTACATCACATTTAGCTGAGGCTTTGATCCAGAGCGACTCACAATAAGTGCGTTCGACCAGGAAGACACAACCTTGAAGAAAACAGAATCATAAAGTACATCAGGTTTCATAGAGCCAAACATCTCCAGTGCTGCTCAGCTGGCTTTAGAGGAGCCAGTCCTTTGTTAGTATATAAGTGCTTTGTTAGTATATAAGAGCTTTGTTAGTATATAAGTGCTTTGTTAGTATATAGTGTTTGTTAGTATATAAGAGCTTTGTTAGTATATAAGTGCTTTGTTAGTATATCAGTGCTTTGTTAGTATATAAGGCTTTGTTAGTATATAAGAGCTTTGTTAGTATATAAGAGCTTTGTTAGTATATAAGAGCTTTGTTAGTATATAAGTGCTTTGTTAGATATAAGTGCTTTGTTAGTAGTTCTATCCTCGAGGTGGAGTCAGAGAGATGAGCTTCAGTCTGGAAGGTGTGTGAGCTTTCTGCTGTCCTGATGTCAATGGGAGCTCATTCCACCATCTTGGAGCCAGGACAGCAAACCCACGTGTTCCTGCTGATGGGAACTTGGGTCCCCCTCGCAGCGAGGGTGCAGCGAGCCGTCTGGCTGATGCAGAGCGGAGTGCACGTGCTGGGGTGCACGGTTTAACCATGTCCTGGATGTAGGAAGGGCCAGATCCATTCGCAGCATGGTACGCAAGCACCAGGGTCTTGAAGTGGATTCTAGCAGTTACCGGAAGCCAGTGGAGGAGCGGAGGAGCGGCGTGGTGTGGAACATTCAGGAAGGTTGAAGACCAGACGAGCCGCTGCATTCTGGGTGAGAGAGGTCGGAGGGCACATGCAGGCAGACCAGCAGGAGGGAGCTGCAGTAGTCTAGTGAGGTGACGAGAGCCTGGACCAGAACCTGCGTGGCTCTCTGGGTCAGCTGGGGACGCGTCCTCCTGATGCTGTAGAGCGTGTATCTGCAGCAGCGGGTTGGAGCAGGATGTTTGCAGTGAAGGACAGGTTGTTATCCAGGGTCACACCCAGAGTCCTTGCAGTCTGAGTCGGGGAAACAACAGAGGGGCCGATGTTGATCGTCAGGTCAAGAGTGGGACGATCTTTACCCGAAGGAAAAGCAGTTCAGTTTTGTCGAGGTTGAGCTTGAGGTGATGAGCGGACATCCACTGAGAGATGTCAGCTAGACGAGCAGAGATGCGTGCGACGACCTGGGTCTCTGAGCGGGGAAAGGGGCTTTGGGGGGGGTCCAAGAGGGAGGAGGGGGGAGGGGCTTTGGGGGGGTCCAAGAGGGGGGAGGGGGGAGGGGCTTTGGGAGGCGGAGCCAGAGATGCAGTCAGCCTGAGGAACAGCTGACTGGCAGTTCCACAGGCCACCTGAAACTAGATGCTGGATCTCAGTGGAGCACGTGGGATAGACGAGAGCAGGCCGGGTGTATCGATCAGGAGATACACGGGGCCGGTGATGTGAAGACACATTCTATTCTATTGACGCCGGAGGCGGGCAGCATCAGGTAAAACAAGTCAGCCTTCCCAAACCTGAGCCTCACGCGCCGCCTATGTGTTCACAGATGATCCCTCATTACTCTGGTTCATCAGAAAGTAGTTCCCTGACAGCACGTCATTCCCTCTGTGCGCCCTCAGAGCTGTCACTCAAACAGAGACACGCTCAACATCTTTAAAGTCATATATATACTGTAACAAAGTGGATCAGTTAACTAGTAGGAGTTGTAGTAGTAGTAGTCGTTGTAGTAGTTTTTCATTCCAAAAATGTCCAAAATATATGAAATATATGAAAAATGACTGTGGATTTGCTGAGTAACGTTGACCTTTGCCCCCTCTGCAGGTGCGGCAGCTGCAGGACGACGCGGTGCGCCTGCAGGCGGCGTACGCGGGGGATAAAGCTGATGACATCCAGCGGAGGGAGCAGGAGGTTCTGGAGGCCTGGAGGTTCCTGCTGGAGGCCTGCGACGCCCGGAGGCTGAGGCTCATCCACACCGGGGACAAGTTCAGGTTCTTCAGCCTGGTCAGGGACCTCATGCTGTGGATGGAGGACGTGATCTGGCTCATCGAGGCCCAGGAGAACCCCAGGTACCCCCTAATCCAACACGCAGGAGTACAATACAGATGTATTTATAAAGCACTTTAAGACCTCCAGACCAAAGTGCTGTACAGTCAGATAAACAAATACACATACGAAAAGTAGTGCAGGGAGGACGTGTTTCTGTAGAGAGCCAGGGACAGGAAGTGAGGAGATGCTGACTCAGGTCAGGGTTCAGGACTCATAATGCTGACTCAGGTCAGGGTTCAGGACTCATAATGCTGACTCAGGTCAGGGTTCAGGACTCATCATGCTGACTCAGGGTTCAGGACTCATAATGCTGACTCAGGGTTCAGGACTATTAATGCTGACTCAGTCAGGGTTCAGGACTCATGATGCTGACTCAGGTCAGGGTTCAGGACTCATCATGCTGACTCAGGGTTCAGGACTCATAATGCTGACTCAGGGTTCAGGACTCATGATGCTGACTCAGGTCAGGGTTCAGGACTCATAATGCTGACTCAGGGTTCAGGACTCCTTCTCCTGTGTGTTCCAGAGACGTGTCGTCGGTGGAGCTGCTGATGAATAACCACCAGGGCATCAAGGCGGAGATCGATGCTCGTAACGACAGCTTCACGACCTGCATCGAGCTCGGGAAGTCGCTGCTGGCCCGGAAACACTTTGCTTCTGAGGAGGTGAGCGGGGCTAAAGGGTGGAGAGGTCGTCAACAGGTCGTTGAATAGCTCAGCTGGAGGGATGGACCATGTTCTGGAGCTGGGTCCCCCAGAGGAGGGACCATGCTCTGGAGCTGGGTCCCCCAGAGGAGGGTCCATGCTCTGGAGCTGTGTCCCCCCAGAGGAGGGACCATGCTCTGGAGCTGTGTCCCCCAGAGGAGGGACCATGTTCTGGAGCTGGGTCCCCCAGAGGAGGGACCATGCTCTGGAGCTGGGTCCCCGAGGAGGGACCATGTTCTGGAGCTGGGTCCCCCAGAGGAGGGACCATGCTCTGGAGCTGGGTCCCCAGAGGAAGGACCATGCTCTGGAGCTGGGTCCCCCAGAGGAGGGACCATGTTCTGGAGCTGGGTCCCCCAGAGGAGGGACCATGTTCTGGAGCTGTGTCCCCCAGAGGAGGGACCTTGTTCTGGAGCTGGGTCCCCCAGAGGAGGGACCATGCTCTGGAGCTGTGTCCCCCAGAGGAGGGACCATGTTCTGGAGCTGGGTCCCCCAGAGGAGGGACCATGCTCTGGAGCTGGGTCCCCCAGAGGAGGGACCATGCTCTGGAGCGGGGTCCCCCAGAGGAGGGACCATGTTCTGGAGCTGGGTCCCCCAGAGGAGGGACCATGTTCTGGAGCTGGGTCCCCCAGAGGAGGGACCATGTTCTGGAGCTGGGTCCCCCAGAGGAGGGACCATGCTCTGGAGCTGTGTCCCCCAGAGGAGGGACCATGCTCTGGAGCTGTGTCCCCCAGAGGAGGGACCATGCTCTGCATGTCATTCCCTCTGTTTCCCCTCAGAGCTGTCACTCAAATAGAGGTACCTGTGGCCCAACATCTTTCAAATAATATATATAAGTAACAAAGTGGATAATTTAACTAGTAGTTGTAGTATTAGTATTACATCGCATTTAGCTGACGCTTTTATCCAGAGCGACTCACAGTAAGTGCGTTCGACCAGAGACACACCTTGAAGAAAACAGAATCATAAAGTACATCAGGTTTCATAGAGCCAAGCATTTGAAGTGCTGCTCAGCTGGCTTTAGAGGAGCCAGTCCTTTGTTAGTATATAAGTGCTTTGTTAGTATATAAGAGCTTTGTTAGTATATAAGAGCTTTGTTAGTATATAAGTGCTTTGTTAGTATATAAGTGCTTTGTTAGCATATAAGTGCTTAGTTAGTATCCTTTGTTAGTATATAAGTGCTTTGTTAGTATATAAGTGCTTTGTTAGTATATAAGTGCTTTGTTAGTATATAAGTGCTTTGTTAGTATATAAGTGCTTAGTTAGTAGTCTTTGTTAGTATATAAGTGCTTTGTTAGTATATAAGAGCTTTGTTAGTATATAAGTGCTTTGTTAGTATATAAGTGCTTTGTTAGTATATAAGTGCTTTGTTAGTATATAAGTGCTTTGTTAGCATATAAGTAGTAGTCTTTGTTAGTATATAAGTGCTTTGTTAGTATATAAGTGCTTTGTTAGTATATAAGTGCTTTGTTAGTATATAAGTGCTTTGTTAGTATATAAGTGATTTGTTAGTATATAAGTGCTTTGTTAGTATATAAGTGCTTAGTTAGTAGTCCTTTGTTAGTATATAAGTGCTTTGTTAGTATATAAGTGCTTAGTTAGTAGTCCTTTGTTAGTATATAAGTGCTTTGTTAGTAGTTCTATCCTCGAGGTGGAGTCAAGAGAGATGAGCTTCAGTCTGGAAGGTGTGTGAGCTTTCTGCTGTCCTGATGTCAATGGGAGCTCATTCCACCATCTTGGAGCCAGGACAGCAAACCCACGTGTTTTTGCTGATGGGAACTTGGGTCCCCCTCGCAGCGAGGGTGCAGCGAGCCGTTTGCTGTCCTGGCTCCAAGATGGTGGAATGAGCTCCCATTGACATCAGGACAGCAGAAAGCTCACACACCTTCCAGACTGAAGCTCGTCTCTCTCGACTCCACCTCGAGCGATAGAACTAAACCTACCTAAAGCCAGCTGAGCAGCACTTGAAACGCTTTGCTCTATGAAACCTGATGTACTTTATGATTCTGTTTTCTTCAAGGTTGTGTCTTCTTGGTCGAACGCACTTACTGTGAGTCGCTTTGGATAAAAGCGTCAGCTAAATGTATTGTAATGTCGTAGTAGTAGTAGTAGAGTCCGACTCTACTTCCTAATAGATGTTTTAGTGAGACCTGTGAAGACACCTTTGCAGTAGTCCAGTCTACTGAAGATGAAAGGCATGGACACGTGTCTCCAGATCCTGCTGTGACATTAGTCTTTAACCCTAGATATGTTCTTTAGGTGATAGTAGGCTGATTTAGTAACTGTTTTAAATGTGACTGTTGAAGCTCAGGTCAGAGTCCATGACTACACCTAGATCTCTGTCTCTCTGTTGGTTTGAACATTGCAGACTGAAGCTCAGCGCTCACTTTTAAACGTTCTGCCTTGGCTCCAAAAACCATTACCTCAGTTTATCTTTGTTTAATTGGAGAAAGTTCTGACACATCCAGTCATTGATTTGTTCAATGCACTTACTCAGTGTTTGAATTGGAGCATAGTCTCCTGGTGAAATTGTTACGTAAATGTGTGTGTCATCTGCATCGCTATGGTAACTTGTGTTGTTGTTCTTCATTATCTGAGCCAGTAGTAGCATGTAGACGTTAAAGAGAAGAGGCCCCAAGATGGAGCCTTGAGGAACCCCACATGTCATATTTGTCAACTCAGATGTGTATGTACCGATAGAAACAACGTATTTCTGTCCTTTAAGTAGGATTCAAACCAATAAGAACTGTTTCCGAAAGTCCCACCCAGTGTTCCAGTCGGTCCAGTAATATGCTGTGGTCAACAGCGTCACACGCAGCACTGAGATCTAATCATACTAACACTGACGTTCTGCCACTGTCTGTGTTTAAGTGGATGTCGTTAAAGACCTTTACAAGAGCAGTCTCAGTGCTGTGGTTTGAAAGCCTGACTGGAACACATCGAAACAACTATTTAAATGCAAGAAATTACTCAACTGTTGAAAAACTACTGTTGAAATGATCTTACCTAGAAATGGCAGGTTTGATATGGGCCTGTAATTGTTCATTACTGAAGCATCTAGATTATTCTTTTTTAAGAGCGGTTTAATGACTGCAGTTTTCAGGGCCTGTGGAAAA
>CM070480.1:710450-747950 GCA_036324585.1 Champsocephalus esox | reverse complement strand
GGAGAAACACAAGGGCCACAGGTGAACACAATCAGACAACTAGACACCAGGGAAACTAACGACAGGAGGAGAAACACAAGGGCCACAGGTGAACACAATCAGACAACTAGACACCAGGGAAACTAACGACAGGAGGAAAACACAAGGGCCACAGGTGAACACAATCAGACAACTAGACACCAGGGAAACTAACGACAGGAGGAGAAACACAAGGGCCACAGGTGAACACAATCAGACAACTAGACACCAGGGAAACTAACGACAGGAGGAGAAACACAAGGGCCACAGGTGAACACAATCAGACAACTAGACACCAGAGAAACTGACGACAGGAGGAGAAACACAAGGGCCACAGGTGAACACAATCAGACAACTAGACACCAGGGAAACTAACGACAGGAGGAGAAACACAAGGGCCACAGGTGAACACAATCAGACAACTAGACACCAGGGAAACTAACGACAGGAGGAAAACACAAGGGCCACAGGTGAACACAATCAGACAACTAGACACCAGGGAAACTAACGACAGGAGGAGAAACACAAGGGCCACAGGTGAACACAATCAGACAACTAGACACCAGGGAAACTAACGACAGGAGGAAAACACAGGGAGAAGGACCAGACAAGAAACAAGGAGGAAAACGTGACAGGGAGAACAGCAAAACACACAGACCTAGACATAAAAAACGTGACATGACATGAGAATCGTGACACTAACCCCTGTCCCCCCCCTCAGTGCTCGAGGTGCACCAGTTCTCCCGGGACGCGGGCGTGGCCGAGGCCTGGCTGCTGGGCCAGGAGCCCTACCTGTCCTCCAGGGAGGTGGGCTACAGCGTGGACGAGGTGGAGAAGCTCATCAAGCGCCACGAAGCCTTCGAGAAGTCTGCTGCCACCTGGGAGGAGAGGTTCTCCGCCCTGGAGAGGCTCACCACGGTCAGAACACACCTTACATACTGGATATAGTACTACACTATATATATATATATATATATATATATATATATAGCAACAGCCCCTGCCCCTACACCTCCTCTGTCCTGTTCTGGACATTGTCTGGATCAAAAATGTAGAGAAAGAATTATATTTAATAATATGATTCAACAGAAAAAGGGATGTATTTGTTGTACTCTGCCTGCAGTGTGCATTACAGCTGATCCTCACATGTCCCCCCCCCTCCATATAATAACATGAATACATCTATCCCCCCCCCAGATGGAGCTGCTGGAGGTGCGCCGGCTGCAGGAGGAGGAGCTTCAGAGGAGGAGACCCCCCCCCTCCCCCTCCCCCGAGCCTCAGCAGGAGGAAGCTCAGCAGCAGAGGTTTACAAAAATAAAACACCATGTGTACTTCCTGTTTCCAGAGTAAAGGGGTTCAGTAACAGGAAGTGTTTGTGTCTCTGCAGCGTCACTCAGAACGGACTGCCCTCCGACCCAGAATCCCCCCCGGTCAGTACCACACCTTTATTTATGACCTTTATTTATTCTGGAATTAAACGTGTGTTGTTTTGATAAAATACACTTGAATTGTTCCTAAATATTGGTGTTACAGCTCTTCATAATATATATATATATATATATTGTTAGGGTTAGGGGGTTAGCCGCTACCCGCCGAACTTGGAGTCCATCAGATGAAGTACGGAGAGGGAAAACTGGATTAATAGCGTTTTCCCAACGCCAAATTCAAAATGGCCGACTTCCTGTATGTTTTCTTATACGCCTCCAAGAGGCTTTTTGTTTCGTCTCCCGCACTTTAGATTTACGTAGCGATTTTCGTTAGTTTAAAAGAAAGTGGGGGGAGTTTACGTTAAAAACGGAAGTGGGCGTGGCCTGCACATTTGTTTTGGTGATTTTTCATATATGTTGCGGGGGTCAAAGGTGCGTTGTGTGTGTTTTGCACGACTATTAAATTGATCCTATATCAGTCATGCGAGTTGTAGTGACGCGCATCTGCCGTCATGACCTCATAATGACTGTGTGTGTGTGTGTGTGTGTGTGTGTGTGTGTCAGGAGGGGGTGGTCGCCCCCCCCCATGGTGAACGGTGACGGCGGCTCTAAGGACCCGAGCCCCGGCAGCTCACCCCCCCCCTCCAGGAAGAAGAGCAGCCAGGCCTCCACGCTGCCCCCCCACACCCCCGATGCCGGGACCCTGCTGGAGGGGAACCTGCACCGGAAACACGAGTGGGAGGGGCCTAACAAGAAGGCCTCTAATAGGTAAACACAGACACATACACGAGTGGGAAGGGCCTAACAAGAAGGCCTCTAATAGGTAAACACAGACACACACACGAGTGGGAGGGGCCTAACAAGAAGGCCTCTAATAGGTAAACACAGACACACACACGAGTGGGAGGGGCCTAACAAGAAGGCCTCTAATAGGTAAACACAGACACACACACGAGTGGGAGGGGCCTAACAAGAAGGCCTCCAACAGGTAAACACAGACACAACACACGAGTGGGAGGGGCCTAACAAGAAGGCCTCTAATAGGTAAACACAGACACACACACGAGTGGGAGGGGCCTAACAAGAAGGCCTCCAACAGGTAAACACAGACACACACACGAGTGGGAGGGGCCTAACAAGAAGGCCTCCAACAGGTAAACACAGACACACACATGAGTGGGAGGGGCCTAACAAGAAGGCCTCCAATAGGCAAACACAGACACACACACACGAGTGGGAGGGGCCTAACAAGAAGGCCTCCAACAGGCAAACACAGACACACACACACGAGTGGGAGGGGCCTAACAAGAAGGCCTCCAATAGGCAAACACAGACACACACACACGAGTGGGAGGGGCCTAACAAGAAGGCCTCCAACAGGCAAACACAGACACACACACGAGTGGGAGGGGCCTAACAAGAAGGCCTCCAATAGGCAAACACAGACACACACACAAGTGGGAGGGGCCTAACAAGAAGGCCTCCAACACATTTCCAATTGTCTCTAATGTCAACTGATGTGTAAGATCTTTAATCCACAGCTTAAAGTTGCAGGAAATGTTTATTTCCACTTCAGCAATATGAGACCTCTGGCTAGCTGTGTTAGCTTTGGTTGTCGATAAAGTTCCAGACTGTTGTATAAGATAAAATTAGAAGTACTTTGTTGACCCCAATGTGGGAAATGTTTGCGTTGCAGCTGCATACAAAGAAGAGGCATGGAACATTAGAGAATTTAAAAGACTAGAAATAATCAATCCAAAATGTGAACATCTCAAATGTACATGTGGAAAATAGAAAGTATAAAGCAGGATATTATATATACATTACGTGTGTGAGGAATGTATGATTAATCCTCTCGCCGCTACGGACCGTCTGCACGAATGTTCATTTCCCTGAGATGTTGAAGTGGCTGTTATTTTGTATTTATTGATTGTTGTGCTTTTATTTAGGTCTTAATGTGTAAATGTGTCTGTCGTTGAGGATATGTAGGATATACATATTTGTATTTTGTATTCCTCTGGATTGTGGGAAACGGTATTTCGATCTCTCTGTAACCACAAACTGAAAGTTGACTTTGACTTTGATCGGCAGGTCGTGGCACAACGTGTACTGCGTGGTCAACAAACAGGAAGTGAGTTTCTATAAAGACGGGAAGGCGGCGGCGACTGGCCTCTCGTACCACGGAGAGACATCGCTGCGCCTGCAGGACGCCGTCTGTGACGTGGCCTCAGAGTACAAGAAGAAGAAGCACGTCTTCAAACTGCGGTGAGGGAACTTTGTGTATTATCATGTTCAGGATAGGTGTATATCAGTGTGTAGTGTCTCTACTTTAAAGAGTCCTCTCCTGCTGATGTTCAGGTGTATATCAGTATGTAGTGTCTCTACTTTAAAGAGTCCTCTCCTGCTGATGTTCAGGTGTATATCAGTGTGTAGTGTCTCTACTTTAAAGAGTCCTCTCCTGCTGATGTCCAGGTGTATATCAGTATGTAGTGTCTCTACTTTAAAGAGTCCTCTCCTGCTGATGTTCAGGTGTATATCAGTATGTAGTGTCTCTACTTTAAAGAGTCCTCTCCTGCTGATGTTCAGGTGTATATCAGTATGTAGTGTCTCTACTTTAAAGAGTCCTCTCCTGCTGATGTTCAGGTGTATATCAGTGTGTAGTGTCTCTACTTTAAAGAGTCCTCTCCTGCTGATGTTCAGGTGTATATCAGTATGTAGTGTCTCTACTTTAAAGAGTCCTCTCCTGCTGATGTTCAGGTGTATATCAGTATGTAGTGTCTCTACTTTAAAGAGTCCTCTCCTGCTGATGTTCAGGTGTATATCAGTGTGTAGTGTCTCTACTTTAAAGAGTCCTCTCCTGCTGATGTTCAGGTGTATATCAGTATGTAGTGTCTCTACTTTAAAGAGTCCTCTCCTGCTGATGTTCAGGTGTATATCAGTATGTAGTGTCTCTACTTTAAAGAGTCCTCTCCTGCTGATGTTCAGGTGTATATCAGTATGTAGTGTCTCTACTTTAAAGAGTCCTCTCCTGCTGATGTTCAGGTGTATATCAGTATGTAGTGTCTCTACTTTAAAGAGTCCTCTCCTGCTGATGTTCAGGTGTATATCAGTATGTAGTGTCTCTACTTTAAAGAGTCCTCTCCTGCTGATGTTCAGGTGTATATCAGTATGTAGTGTCTCTACTTTAAAGAGTCCTCTCCTGCTGATGTTCAGGTGTATATCAGTATGTAGTGTCTCTACTTTAAAGAGTCCTCTCCTGCTGATGTTCAGGTGTATATCAGTATGTAGTGTCTCTACTTTAAAGAGTCCTCTCCTGCTGATGTTCAGGTGTATATCAGTATGTAGTGTCTCTACTTTAAAGAGTCCTCTCCTGCTGATGTTCAGGTGTATATCAGTATGTAGTGTCTCTACTTTAAAGAGTCCTCTCCTGCTGATGTTCAGGTGTATATCAGTGCGTAGTGTCTCTACTTTAAAGAGTCCTGTGTAACATCATGTTTCTCTTTGTTCAGAGCTGCTGATGGAAACGAGTATCTGTTCCAAGCCAAAGATGAAGTGAGTGTTTTTATTTCATTACTAAATTCCTGCTCTGTAAATGTTTCGGTCGGACATTTTATTTAAACATATGAAGGCATGTCCTGCTGAACTAATCCCATTGGACGAGGGAGATGCTGCCTTCAGGGACACAGAAACAGCTCTGTGTATATCAGTGTTTCTCAAACCTTTTCATACCAAGGCCTGTGGACATCCCGGGGCAAAGCAGAAGCCGAGAAGGGGGACTCGGGCGGACAGGCTGGGGGCAAGGCAGAGTTAAAAAAGGGGCGAAGGCCACAGCGGGCGAAGGCCACAGCGGGCGAACTCAGGGCGCCGGGCATGAGGGCGAAGGCAGCGGCCGGGAAAGTCAGTGGGCCAGGCTCGAGGGCGAGGGGAGACTGGAGAGGAGACTCGAGAGGGGACTCGAGAGGGGACTCGACTGGGGACTCGAGAGGGGACTCGAGGGGGGACTCGAGAGGGGACTCGACTGGGGACTCGAGAGGGGACTCGAGAGGGGACTCGATGGGGACTCGAGAGGGGACTCGAGGGGGGACTCGAGGGGCTGGGGACTCGAGAGGGGGCTCGAGAGGGAACTCGAGAGGGAACTCGAGAGGGGACTCGAGGGGGGACTCGAGAGGGAACTCGAGACGGTCGGTACGCCAACAGGACACAGGGAGCTGGCGTCGGCCGGGGAGCCAACAGGAGACGAGGAACCATGGCTGCTGGGCAAGAGACCGGAACATGGAACCATGGCTGTGTGTGATGGTACTGGAGCACGGAACCATGGCTGTGTGGACCGGTACTGGAGCAGGGACCATGGCTGCTGGGCACGGAACAGAAGCCTGGACCCTGGCTGTGTGAGCCAGGTAATGGAGCACGGAAGCATAGCTGTGTGGGCTGGTACTGGTGCACGGATCCATGGCTGTGAGGTCCGGTTCTGGAGCAGGGACCGGTACCTGAGCACGAGCTGGCTTCCTGACCGTGCGTCTTTTTGAGGTCTTCTGGAGGCTCCGTGGAGCCAGGCGGGATCCCAAGAAAGGGTCAGAGAATGGAGACTGGCACTAGGTTATAAACAAAAGCGAGTTTTATTTAAAAGCTGAAAAAACACAAAAACACGGCCTGAAGAACACAGGAAGCACAAACACACGAACCGGACCGTGACCAACAAGGAGGGAGACGGGAGAGACCAACGAGCAGCGTGAGGGAGGACAGACAAGGAACCGACAGGGGAGCACGGGAAGAGACGAGACTAAATACAGGGAGGGGTAATCACGAGACGAGTGGGGCAGGGGAGGAGAAACACGAGGGCAACAGGTGGACACAATCAGACAGTCAGACACACCAGGGAAACTAACGACAGGACAGCAACACTAACAGGTGACATGACATCAGGACGGTGACAGCCTGCTCAGCTCTCCACCACGTTCTAACCCATCACCGCCTGATGAAGACAGCTGCTCCGCATCGCCTCGTTCACACATTCCATCAACAACACGAATAAAGGTTATATAAGCATTTCCTTTATTTTAATGCTCACAGGTTTTACACCTAAGATACTCACGGACCACTAAGGGTCGCTCAAGGACCACACTTTGAGAAACACTGGTATTTATATTTGCCTGCTGCTGTCTCTAATGACCAGAGGTGGGAGTCGTGGAGTACAAATACATTACATCACATTTAGCTGAGGCTTTTATCCAGAGCGACTCACAGTAAGTGCGTTCGACCAGGAAGACACAACCTTGAAGAAAACAGAATCATAAAGTACATCAGGTTTCATAGAGCCAAGCATTTCAAGTGCTGCTCAACTGGCTTTAGAGGAGCCAGTCCTTTGTTAGTATATAAGTGCTTTGTTAGTATATAAGTGCTTTGTTAGTATATAAGTGCTTTGTTAGTATATAAGAGCTTTGTTAGTATATAAGAGCTTTGTTAGTCTATAAGTGCTTTGTTAGTAGTTCTATCCTCGAGGTGGAGTCGAGAGAGATGAGCTTCAGTCTGGAAGGTGTGTGAGCTTTCTGCTGTCCTGATGTCAATGGGAGCTCATTCCACCATCTTGGAGCCAGGACAGCAAACCCACGTGTTTCTGCTGATGGGAACTTGGGTCCCCCTCGCAGCGAGGGTGCAGCGAGTCGTCTGGCTGATGCAGAGCGGAGTGCACGTGCTGGGGTGCAAGGTTTAACCGTGTCCTGGATGTAGGAAGGGCCAGATCCATTCGCAGCATGGTACGCAAGTACCAGGGTCTTGAAGTGGATTCTAGCAGTTACCGGAAGCCAGTGGAGGGAGCGGAGGAGCGGCGTGGGTGTGGAACATTCAGGAAGGTTGAAGACCAGACGAGCCGCTGCATTCTGGGTGAGAGAGGGCGGAGGGCACATGCAGGCAGACCAGCAGGAGGGAGCTGCAGTAGTCTAGGCGTGAGGTGACGAGAGCCTGGACCAGAACCTGCGTGGCTCTCTGGGTCAGCTGGGGACGCGTCCTCCTGATGCTGTAGAGCGTGTATCTGCAGCAGCGGGTTGGAGCAGGATGTTTGCAGTGAAGGACAGGTTGTTATCCAGAGTCACACCCAGAGTCCTTGCAGTCTGAGTCGGGGAAACAACAGAGGGGCCGATGCTGATAGTCAGGTCAAGAGTGGGACGATCTTTTCCCGGAAGGAAAAGCACTTCAGTTTTGTCGAGGTTGAGCTTGAGATGATGAGCGGACATCCACTGAGAGATGTCAGCTGGACGAGCAGAGATGCGTGCGACGACCTGGGTCTCTGAGCGGGGGAAGGGCAGGACTCATTGGGTGTCGTCAGCGTAGCAGTGGGATGAAAAACCATGCGGGCTAATGACTGATCCGAGCGAGTTTGTGTACAAGGAGAAGAGGAGGGGACCAAGAACAGAGCCCTGAGGGACCCCTGTAGTTAATTGACAAGGGTCGGACTCGGACCCTCTCCAAGTGACGCTGTAGGTGCGGTCTTTGAGGTATGAGGTGAGGAGGGAAAGTGCAGAGCCTGACACTCCAAGTTCTTGGAGAGCGAAGGAGGATCTGATGGTTCTCCGTGTCGAATGCAGCAGACAGGTCCAACAGGACGAGGACAGAGGAGAGGGAGGCTGCTTTAGCAGTGTGCAGTTCCTCAGTGACAGCAAGGAGGGCAGTTTCTGTGGAGTGATGTGTGATGTGTGATGTGTGTGTGTGTGTGTGTGATGTGTGATGTGTGATGTGTGATGTGATGTGTGTGTGTGTGTGTGAGAGGTGTTTGATGTGTGTGATGTGTGTGTGATGTGTGATGTGTGATGTGATGTGTGTGTGTGTGTGTGTGTGTGAGATGTGTGTGTGTTGTGTGTGTGTGTGTGTGTGTGTGTGTGTGTGTGTGTGTCCCTCTCTAACCTGTGGTACCTCCCCCTCAGGAGGAGATGAGTTCCTGGATCGCGGCGGTCCTGAACGCCGGCTCCGAGCGCTCCGACCGTTCCGACCGCTCCGAGCCTCCCGGCAGCGTCCCGGGAACACCGGTGTCGGGTCGCGCTCAGACGCTGCCCAACGAGTCGAGTCCCGGGAAGAGAGAGAAGGACAAAGAGAAGGAGAAGCGCTTCAGCCTGTTCAGCAAGAAGAAGCAGTAGAGACGCTTTGGTGAAACTCGCGTTAGCGTTCAGAGAGGACTTCACGGAGGTCTCCCGCAGAGAGAGATGCTGCTAAGAGCTCTGTGAAGTTAGCCAGCCGCTCGCCCGCCCACAACCACTGCCTTCCAGCCAGAACGCCGGCTCATCACTCACCACTCGCGGCACACGTTAGCCGCGTTAGCCGCGTTAGCATCCGACAAAACTGTGAAAACCATTTCAATAAGACTTAGAAAGATCAGATGAATTCACGTCACAGCTGTTTATCTCTGTGATTCCAAAAAACAGATTTATGAGAATCCAGTTTGACCAGGAAGCGGAGCAGCTGGTGTTTGAGGGCGGCGGCTGGAAGAGCTGGAAGAGTTTCACCAAAGAGCGCCGTGAGGAAGTCCGTGTGTTTGTTCTCAACGCAGTTTCGTTTTTATATATTTTAGATTTGATTTCTTCTCGTGGTCGTCTGCTGGGTTTTAACATCGACCTTCTTCTAACGTGGTTCCTTCACCTGGTTCCTTCCCCTGGTTCCTTCACCTGGTTCCTTCACGTGGTTCCTTCACCTGGTTCCTTCACCTGGTTCCTTCACCTGGTTCCTTCACCTGGTTCCTTCCCCTGGTTCCTTCACCTGGTTCCTTCACCTGGTTCCTTCACCTGGTTCCTTCCCCTGGTTCCTTCACCTGGTTCTTTCACCTGGTTCCTTCAACTGGTTCCTTCCCCTGGTTACTTCACCTGGTTCCTTCACCTGGTTCTTTCACCTGGTTCCTTCACCTGGTTCCTTCCCCTGGTTCCTTCACCTGGTTCTTTCACGTGGTTCCTTCACCTGGTTCCTTCACCTGGTTCTTTCACGTGGTTCCTTCACCTGGTTCCTTCACCTGGTTCTTTCACCTGGTTCCTTCACCTGGTTCCTTCCCCTGGTTCCTTCACCTGGTTCCTTCACGTGGTTCCGTCACCTGGTTCCTTCACCTGGTTCCTTCACGTGGTTCCTTCACGTGGTTCCTTCACGTGGTTCCTTCACCTGGTTCCTTCACCTGGTTCCTGTTTCTCACCTGGTTCCTTCACCTGGTTCCTTCACCTGGTTCCTTCACCTGGTTTCTTCACCTGGTTCTTTCACGTGTTTCCTTCACCTGGTTCCTTCACCTGGTTCTTTCACCTGGTTCCTTCACCTGGTTCCTTCACCTGGTTCCTTCACCTGGTTCTTTCACCTGGTTCCTTCACCTGGTTCCTTCAGGCGTTCGCAGCAACCCACGTCGTTCTCTTTGTTTTTTAACTTTATTTTGTTATTTTTGTACTTTTTCTGAAGTTATTTCCTCAATTTTGTGAGGGCGTCTCCAGAGAGCGCCTCCTTCTTGGACCAATAGGGCTTCTGGTTGAGTTCTGAGTGTGTGCTGTAGAACCTGCATGCTCCGCCCGAATCACCTCATGTTTTTTAATGTCCTGGGTTGCAGATAGACGACATGTAAGAACCTGTGAACGCTGTGTAATCGTAGAACCTTTGCTTTGCTTCTCGTGGCGCTGCGTTCAGGGTCCCGCTCTTTGATACTCGTGCTGCTGTTGATCGACATGTATGGAAGCCATCTTACTGCACACTCAGAAACACACCTATAGGAATGACCCCAGCCGAGTATTACCCATAAGGCTTCTCATGTATGAACTGCACCTGTAAACGCTGCCATGTCATTAAAGCTTTGAAACTCTCCTGAGCCTCTTCATTCTCTCCTTCACACACTGACTGCACCTGTAGAGTGTATCACCTGTAGAGTGTATCACCTGTAGAGTGTATCACCTGTAGAGTGTATCACCTGTAGAGTGTATCACCTGTAGAGTGTATCACCTGTAGAGTGTATCACCTGTAGAGTGTATCACCTGTAGAGTGTATCACCTGTAGAGTGTATCACCTGTAGAGTGTATCACCTGTAGCAGATATCACCTGTAGAGTGTATCACCTGTAACAGATGTATCACCTGTATCACCTGTAGCAGATGTATCACCTGTAACAGATGTATCACCTGTAACAGATGTATCACCTGTATCACCTGTAGCAGATGTATCACCTGTATCACCTGTAGCAGATGTATCACCTGTATCACCTGTAGCAGATGTATCACCTGGAGTACTTATGGTATTGATTAGTGGAACCGCATAATCCTGCTTTATCCGACCACTTCTTAGTAACTTTTGAAGTACTGTTACGAGACTACAAAGCATTAGTCAAAAGCTCCTGCAGCAGAAACCTATCCGTTAGTGCTATAGCCACATTTAAGGAAGAGATTCCACCAATACTTGACTCAATAGCATGTCCGCATGTAAGGGAGGAAACTCATACAACATGTACACCACCCCAAATTGATCATGTTGTTGATAGTGCTATAGATGCGCTGCGAATAAAATTAGACTCTGTTGCTCCTTTGAGAAAGAAGAAAATAAAGCAACATAGATTAGCTCCATGGCATAATGCCGAAACCCGCAAAATAAAGCAAAAGTCTAGACAACTTGAAAGGATATGGCGTTCCACTAAACTTGAAGAATCTCGTTTAATCTGGCATATTACTCTCAATGAATATAAGAAAGCACTGCGTAAAGCGAGAGCAGCTACTACTCTTCATTAATAGATGAGAATAAGAATAATGCAAGATGTCTCTTCAGCACTGTAGCCAGGCTGACAGAGAGCCACAGCTCCATTGAGCCTTCTATTCCCATAGCACTCAGTAGTAATGATTTTATGTGCTTTAACGATAAAATTGTTACTCTTAGAAACAAAATTAATGACCTCTTGCCTTCGACCAGTATAGTGTTATCAACAGCTCCCGGAATCGTAAGTTCTAATATTACACTAGATAGTAAACTAGAATGCTTTTCAGCCATTAACCTTGAACAATTACATTCAATGATTCTCTCTTCTAAACCATCAACGTGCGTTAGACCCAATTCCAACTAAGCTGTTGAAGGAAGTGTTTCCATTAATTAGCACTTCTTTATTAAATATTATGAATATGTCTTTATTATCAGGCTATGTTCCACAATCATTCAAAGTAGCAGTGATAAAACCGCTTCTTAAAAAGCACAACCTCCATCCAGAGGTTTTAGCCAACTATAGACCTATTTCTAATCTTCCGTTACTCTCAAAGATTCTTGAGAAAGCGGTCGCAAAACAGCTGTTACTTAAAAACAATGATTTATTTGAAGATGTTCAGTCTGGCTTTAGAACACATCATAGCACAGAGACAGCTCTGGTTAAAGTCACACAGGACATTCTAATAGCCTCAGACAAGGGACTTGTCTCTATTCTTGTGTTGCTCGATCTCAGTGCTGCATTTGATACTATCGACCATGATATCTGTTAGAAATTAAAATCAATGTTTTATGGCATAATGTACCTTAAACATACCGTCAGTTTAAATGCTATTTTATTCTGGAAAAAAACGGAAGTTCTCAATACCAAGCTTTTATTCTGGAAATCCTTCATGACGACATCCGGGACTACCGTCCATTAGTATCATTAAAGTGGCTATTGACGTTAACATGTATTACACAGTGGCGACTGGTCATTAGGGGCAGGTGGGGTACAGCCCCACCTAGTGTCAGCAGAAAGTATTAAAATAATGATTTCAACAAAATGCAAAAAATAAATTAAAAAATATATAAAATATATTTTAAGATCATGTTTAATCATCTGATTCGTCTCATTGCTGTTTTAGTCTGTGTTCTTCTAATTAGTGTCTACTACAGTGTGTGCCTATTGAGCTGTTTAGAGCCATGTGGGACAAAACCCGATCCTGCCCCTCCCCCTCTCTGTCTGAGTGAACGGTGACTGCAGAAACTACACTGCGCATGCTCAGAGTATTGTCCTATTTAATGTGTGTGGCAACAAATAATGACCCTAGGGGCAAAGAGCTGCCATCCCCACCATACGTCATCTCACATCACTCAGAGCTGATTGGCTGTGAGTACGTGTGCCGCGAAAAGTGTGGTGTGTGAAGAGGAGACGAGAGAGCTGCAGTGAGGCGTCCTAAAACCAGGAAGTAAGCTGCGCGTGGCTTCCCTCCACAGAAAGCAATGAGATTTCTCCAGAGGGTTTAGAAAATAGCTCAAAATAAGATCTGTGGGAAACGCAGCTGTTAGATAAATGCACGTTTTGTTCAGCCGGATAATATCCACATGTCTACCCTACTTTATCATTTTGGAATCATAAATCTATCGATTAGATTAGATTCATGATAGACTTTTGAAACTACAAGAACATAAGGAGGACTTTTACAAAAAAGTAATAGAGATGTTTGTCCAGAGGGATAGCATGGACTTCATCTCCACGTCAAGGTGAGACTGCAATGTTATTGAAGATGGGATCTTACTAAGAGAGAACAATTCAATATTTAAATGATAACATTACATGTTCTGGGTATCCCTCTGCTGAACGGTCTGTTTAAAATTAACTGAAGCATCAGACTAAAGAGGCTTTTGAAAATAATATTATATTTTGATTTAATATATTTGTAAACCTGAAGAGTCAGAGCCTCAGCAGCCATGAACCTCTCTGCAGAAGCTTCTAGACATCTGAGTTCTTTGTGCCCTCTTTTAACCCTTTAACCCTCTTTTGTACATATAGAAACGCCACTGGTGTTACATATAAAGTTATGAAAGAGATGAGGAGGAGAAAAGGCATGTGGAAGTAAGCAATGAATGTAAAATGTGGAAATCCTCCGTTTAATCGGACACAGGAGAACGAGGGGGGAAGTCCCCTGCGTCACTACAGCTCCCAGAGAGGAGGAGCGACCAGCCAAAGCGGGAAAGACGAATGCTTGGGAGGGTCTCTTCTGCACGGCCATCACAGGGAGAGGAAGGCTGCAGCCTTTCTCCTCCAACTGAACAATATCCTGCTTGTAACATTACCGCGCTTTTTATTAATTAAAGTACCAATTTTGAACCTTCTCAGAGACTCCATTTAGTCTCCTTTTTTAAGCTTCTTACCTGGGACGCGAGAATAACGAACACAGCATAACAGTTGGTGACCCCGACGTGATCTCGTGACACCGGGAGAGCGGTTGCAGTTTTCAAAGGAGTTTGAACACTGCTGGCAGATATACACTCGGGCCCAATAGAGAAAGGTAAAGAAGTACCTGTTTATTCAAAATCTTCAATCGATTACATCGTGAACAATAGGAGTGTGTGTCTGTCTGGTAAGTTGGACTCCTGAGAGACTGCCTAAATTAATGTTAAAACAACCACATTTATAACAATAAGAATTATATACTTGGGGCGTTGCTTTGTCACAAGCAGGGTGAGTTCATATTTCTTCTTTTTCTTACATTTAACTCTGCATGTTACTATTTGTGTGTGTTAGTATTTTAAACTATAAATGTGTGTGGTCGTTGTACTTTGGATAGGTGTCTTGTTGCGTTTTCATGTAGGTGTCTCTTGTTACGTTAGTAGTTAGTTAGCCTATGACGTAAGGATATATACGTCCATTTAACGATTATTGTTAAGATCTATGAGACATAGCGAGTTGGTTACGGTGTTGCAGTTTAACGTGAGTCATGATAACTGGCGATATTCTGTTATTTCCGTCGTAGGAATCCGGGGCGTGTCCATGGAGGACCCATTGTTGACTTGCCATGTCCATCGCCTCGTTTGTCGTTTACGTTCATCTTTTGCTATACCTGCCTTCCTAAGATCACTTTGATGCACATTCAGTGCTCGCATGTGAGGTTGTGGGGGAGAGGTGGATATCGTGACGCTTACAGGGAGGTATCGAACATTATAAAGTAGGTGACTGTGTGGATGCCTGTTCAAAATATTGCAAACTTGAATAAATCATTTAAATTATATATTTGTGTCCGACTTTCATTTGTACATCGTTCTGAATGTGATGTATAGCAGCTCTGATAGCTGTCCATACCTTCAGACAGCCTCAACGTAAAACACAAGTCGATTATTCACAGCCCGAGCGCGCATCGAGATGACTGATCACTCATGACAGCTTGTGATCAGCTCCGATTCAATTGTGATATCGATGCTGCAGCTATTCTCCAGGGAGCACGTTGTTTATGAAATACCCGCATCCCTCTCATCACAACACGACTCTACTCTGCGCAGGAGAAACAAGTACATACATGAACATAACCGTGATGCATGGGAGTGAATCACACAAACTATCTTCCGTGGCTATACTGATATGTCACAGAAACGGTCAACCACAGACACGTAAGTCCAGCGGGGCACACGTTGAATACATATAATACAGTAGTTCTATTATGCCTTTAAGCGATACGTGTAACCCTTAAGAACCGGACCCATTTCTACTTTTGGGGAAATGAAGGGGAACGTCATTTAGACTGAATAGACCGCCTAGAACACATGTCAGATAAGTAGCCCCCCCCCTAGTGTCAAATATCTGGGCTTTAATGGTAAAGTAACTCTTATTTATAACTTCATTAATGAGGATGATTTGTTGTTTACATTTGTTTGAACATACTTTGAATTGAATAATAAAGAATATGTTAACTAAATATAATTGAGTCAGCTAAATGAACTGAGCAGATCATATCATATTTGTAACTGTGCATATCTGTCACTCCGGGTTCACCGTGAAAGTTTAGGGTTCATGTCCCGATGTGACACCAGTGTCACAGCAATATGTATGGCATTTGTTTCATATCAATGTCATCAATACGATGTTTCTACAACAGGTTATATGTAATCAGAATCAGAAGACAGCTTCATGTTTAACAGATGGCATGTCATGTACGCATGTTTATTCTTAAATGGCTTGAATGTTAACTTTAGCAACAAAACACCTTTCCACATGTGTTAGCCTGGCACATGTGTTAGCCTGGCACATGTGTTAGCCTGGCACATGTGTTAGCCTGGCACATGTGTTAGCCTGGCACATGGACATCTTGGACATGTTGCTATGGGAACACAACAGCAAATGACAAGGACCATGACCCACCAGACTGTTATGTGTCACTTAGGGACTTCATGAGATCACAAAGCTGAAGCTGAATAAGGAACTCTCCAGAACATTTAAAGTTCATGTGACACCTGTGTCTAAGCAATTCTGTGTGCCTCCCGTGTTGCACCACGAGGACCGTCTGATATCAAATGCTTAACTGTCTAAGTTGCAACCATGCACTCTGTGGAGGGCTGAGCGCCAGCTTGACATGTTGGCTTCATAGAAGGGAAAGACAACAGTGATAGTTATGTTTCAGAATAACATTTATTGGAAATTGTTAGAAACTCTCCCTGGTCCCCGGCTCGAGCTTCAGCTCAGGATCCACGTGTCTGGGATCCTCTCCAGAGGGAGGGAGTCATCACATACAGAGACTAGTTCCTGAGCAGTGTCCTTCACATGCTGACATCAAGAGAGGGAGTCATCACATACAGAGGCTAGTTCCTGAGCAGTGTCCTTCACATGCTGACATCAAGAGAGGGAGTCATCACATACAGAGACTAGTTCCTGAGCAGTGTCCTTCACATGCTGACATCAAGAGAGGGAGTCATCACATACAGAGACTAGTTCCTGAGCAGTGTCCTTCACATGCTGACATCAAGAGAGGGAGTCATCACATACAGAGACTAGTTCCTGAGCAGTGTCCTTCACATGCTGACATCAAGAGAGGGAGTCATCACATACAGAGACTAGTTCCTGAGCAGTGTCCTTCACATGCTGACATCAAGAGAGGGAGTCATCACATACAGAGACTAGTTCCTGAGCAGTGTCCTTCACATGCTGATATCCAGAGAGGGAGTCATCACATACAGAGACTAGTTCCTGAGCAGTGTCCTTCACATGCTGACATCCAGAGAGGGAGTCATCACATACAGAGACTAGTTCCTGAGCAGTGTCCTTCACATGCTGACATCCAGAGAGGGAGTCATCACATACAGAGACTAGTTCCTGAGCAGTGTCCTTCACATGCTGATATCCAGAGAGGGAGTCATCACATACAGAGACTAGTTCCTGAGCAGTGTCCTTCACATGCTGATATCCAGAGAGGGAGTCATCACATACAGAGACTAGTTCCTGAGCAGTGTCCTTCACATGCTGATATCCAGAGAGGGAGTCACACCGTCACAAGATGGAGGAACAGAAAGCAGTATCAATGTTTACTTCAGATCCACGTCAGAAATGAGCATGCTTGATGTCTCTCTCCATAATGAGCATGCTTGATGTCTCTCTCCATAATGAGCATGCTTGATGTCTCTCTCCATAGAGGCTGAATCCTCATGTTCATCACAGAGCTATCATCTGCCTCAAGCAGTCCTGATGCTCTTCAGGTCATCACACATCCTGTCATGCTCACAGCTACAGCTGGTACCTTGTTAGCATGCTGCTCTCATGTTGGAGGAGGACACTCAGGATTTTGCCAACAGAAATAATAAACTGTGTGTGTGTGTGTGTGTGGTGTGGTGGTGTGTCTAAGAAGTGCAGCCTTTACACTATGTGCACTCGATCTTATAATAAACAGAAAAAGGATCCAGAGGAAGCAGAAATGAAGTCGTTTACATCTCGTGAAGCATCGATGTATAGTTTAGATCTCAGCTGTTTTCCTTTCTGTTCAGAGTCCGTGCTCAGAAGTTTCTTCAACGGCTCCAGTGTCCTCCCATCGTGCAAAGACATGCACGTGTGGTGAATCAAAGTACACATGTATAACATCTGTTCTAGAGAGTGTTCACCCGGTGATGGAGAGGTCACCCATCCAGGGTGAACCCCAGTCTTCCAGACAGATGTTGGTCAGGGAATAAACACAACCTCTGACCGTCAGAGGAGCACCTGAACGCACCGTCAGAGGAGCACCTGAACGCACCGTCAGAGGAGCACCTGAACGCACCGTCAGGAGGAGCACCTGAACGCACCGTCAGAGGAGCACCTGAACGCACCGTCAGAGGAGCACCTGAACGCACCGTCAGAGAAGCACCTGAACGCACCGTCAGAGGAGCACCTGAACGCACCGTCAGAGGAGCACCTGAACGCACCGTCAGGAGGAGCACCTGAACGCACCGTCAGAGGAGCACCTGAACGCACCGTCAGAGGAGACCCTGAACGCACCGTCAGAGGAGCACCTGAACGCACCGTCAGAGGAGCACCTGAACGCACCGTCAGAGGAGCACCTGAACGCACCGTCAGAGAAGCACCTGAACGCACCGTCAGAGGAGCACCTGAACGCACCGTCAGAGGAGCACCTGAACGCACCGTCAGGAGGAGCACCTGAACGCACCGTCAGAGGAGCACCTGAACGCACCGTCAGAGGAGACCCTGAACGCACCGTCAGAGGAGCACCTGAACGCACCGTCAGAGGAGCACCTGAACGCACCGTCAGAGGAGCACCTGAACGCACCGTCAGGAGGAGCACCTGAACGCACCGTCAGAGGAGCACCTGAACGCACCGTCAGAGGAGACCCTGAACGCACCGTCAGAGGAGCACCTGAACGCACCGTCAGAGGAGCACCTGAACGCACCGTCAGGAGGAGCACCTGAACGCACTGTCAGAGGAGACCCTGAACGCACCGTCAGAGGAGCACCTGAACGCACCGTCAGAGGAGCACCTGAACGCACCGTCAGAGGAGCACCTGAACGCACCGTCAGAGGAGCACCTGAACGCACCGTCAGAGGAGACCCTGAACGCACCGTCAGAGGAGCACCTGAACGCACCGTCAGAGGAGCACCTGAACGCACCGTCAGGAGGAGCACCTGAACGCACCGTCAGAGGAGCACCTGAACGCACCGTCAGAGGAGACCCTGAACGCACCGTCAGAGGAGCACCTGAACGCACCGTCAGAGGAGCACCTGAACGCACCGTCAGAGGAGCACCTGAACGCACCGTCAGGAGGAGCACCTGAACGCACCGTCAGAGGAGACCCTGAACGCACCGTCAGAGGAGCACCTGAACGCACCGTCAGAGGAGACCCTGAACGCACCGTCAGAGGAGCACCTGAACGCACCGTCAGAGGAGCACCTGAACGCACCGTCAGGAGGAGCACCTGAACGCACCGTCAGAGGAGACCCTGAACGCACCGTCAGAGGAGCACCTGAACGCACCGTCAGAGGAGACCCTGAACGCACCGTCAGAGGAGCACCTGAACGCACCGTCAGAGGAGCACCTGAACGCACCGTCAGGAGGAGCACCTGAACGCACCGTCAGAGGAGCACCTGAACGCACCGTCAGAGGAGACCCTGAACGCACCGTCAGAGGAGCACCTGAACGCACCGTCAGAGGAGCACCTGAACGCACCGTCAGAGGAGCACCTGAACGCACCGTCAGGAGGAGCACCTGAACGCACCGTCAGAGGAGACCCTGAACGCACCGTCAGAGGAGCACCTGAACGCACCGTCAGAGGAGCACCTGAACGCACCGTCAGAGGAGCACCTGAACGCACCGTCAGAGGAGCACCTGAACGCACCGTCAGAGGAGCACCTGAACGCACCATCAGAGGAGCACCTGAACGCACCATCAGAGGAGCACCATCAGAGGAGCACCTGAACACACCGTCAGAGGAGCACCTGAACGCACCGTCAGAGGAGCACCTGAACGCACCATCAGAGGAGACCCTGAACGCACCATCAGAGGAGCACCTGAACGCACCGTCAGAGGAGACCCTGAACGCACCGTCAGAGGAGCACCTGAACGCACCGTCAGAGGAGCACCTGAACGCACCGTCAGAGGAGCACCTGAACGCACCGTCAGGAGGAGCACCTGAACGCACCGTCAGAGGAGACCCTGAACGCACCGTCAGAGGAGCACCTGAACGCACCGTCAGAGGAGCACCTGAACGCACCGTCAGAGGAGCACCTGAACGCACCGTCAGAGGAGCACCTGAACGCACCGTCAGAGGAGCACCTGAACGCACCATCAGAGGAGCACCTGAACGCACCATCAGAGGAGCACCATCAGAGGAGCACCTGAACACACCGTCAGAGGAGCACCTGAACGCACCGTCAGAGGAGCACCTGAACGCACCATCAGAGGAGACCCTGAACGCACCATCAGAGGAGCACCTGAACGCACCGTCAGAGGAGACCCTGAACGCACCGTCAGAGGAGCACCTGAACAGGAACTATGCATGTTTTCATCCAAACAGTCATTAGAAATCAACTCTTGTCTAAAAACGAACTCATGATTCAAAAGGTAAGGAATATTCACTATTTGAGATAAAGACTACACCTCCCATCATGCACCGCAGCCTCCTGAGCGCACCGTCACGCGCACTGTGATTTACCCCGTTGCGCTCGCGCGGACCTGCACGGCACTTGACATTCCGAGAGACGGGAAGCGCGCGCAGTTTAGCGTGAGGCAGACCGGAACCCGGGGCATTAGGCTTCAAAATAAAAGATTACAAATATTGAATCAGTCGTTTAGATATGATGAAAACACGTGAGTCGCGTGGACACCCTGAGTGTCATGGCAGCGTTTGTATCGCCATATCCACTCGGTAGCTGCTGTGCACATGAGCACGCCTTAAAGCTTGGAAACCAGTAGATACTTTATTTAGAAAATCCTAAACAGAACTGCTGAGTGTGTCCCGTCCCTCTTAACTCTGTCGGTGCTCTCCGGGATTCCCGTTAACATCCAGACTTTCCTTCATCATTTTCTCCGTATTCTCCGGGTGTTTCTTCCCCGGGATTGTCTCTGCATCCCCGCCGGGCTCCTCTCCTCTCTGCCCGGGCAGCAGCAGCGGCAGCAGCCGGGCTCCGGAGCTCTCGGTGCGGGAGAAGCGGTGTTAAATCTGGGCTGTAATCTCCGGATCTGAACGGGATTTCCTCAGATTTCAGCCTCCACACGCTTCGTTTGAGGATTTGCATTTCAATAACGGGTATTCCTTTTCTCCACCGTGACGCTGGCTCCTCATTCATTATATTCTGTTTCATATTCTTCATTTATTTTGTATCCTGACCTTCCCGATTTAAGCTCCGCTGATAGCCGGTCATAAGAAGCGCTCCTCTCGCTGAAGCCCGTATCGGAGTGACCGTAGCGGCCATCGGTGGTACTACAACTTCAGTGACGTCATTTTGGCCCGACAGGACTTTCCCCATTGACTTGCACTGGGAAAGAGACGTGTGCAAACCAGAGGGTCATTTCTTTAGAGCTGGGTGAAGCGCCAGAGGAACACAGCCCGGAGTCAAGGCCTTACGGTGTTGTAGATGTGCAATGCTCTAAAAGCTGTCATCTGACTGACAGAGAGGAGGCGGGGCTTAAGACAAACTCAACTGCGCACGCTCTGTGGGCCCTCATCCGGGTACTTCCTGGATCTACAGTCGCTCTATTATTGGCTTCATGCGCCTCTGAGCAGCTCCATAGGAATGAACTGTGTATGTACATGAATACATCCGTGTGTTCATGTACATTAATACATGAGTTTATATACATTAGTACATGAGTTTATATACATTAATTCATGAGTTTATATACATGAATACATCCGTGTGTTCATATACATTAGTACATGAGTTTATATACATTAATACATGAGTTTATATACATTAATACATGAGTTTATATACATTAGTACACAAAGTTTATATACATTAATATATGAGTTTATATACATTAGTACACGAGTTTATATACATTAATACATGAGTTTATATACATTAATACATGAGTTTAAATACATGAATACATCAGTTTATTCACATTATTAATACATCAGTGTATTCAACAACAACGTCTAATATTAATTAGATGTTGTTATTATTAGATACATATATATGAGTAGTCGTGTGAATGATGTGTAAAACATGTTAATGAAGAGGTCTGGCTCTGAAGTCACTTCTCGTGTCCTTTACCTGTACACATACCTGAAAGCTAACGAGCACACTCATCAGCTGTAGTCGTAAACAACATATGCCTTCTAATGTAGATTAAATTAAGAGCTTATATTTCACTGAAGAACAATCCTCCTGAGCCCAAAGCCTGCTGCAGCGGTGCATTATGGGAAGTGTAGTTGCATTAGCTGTCTGACGTGATGTCTGATAAGACGGCGCCGCGCTGCCAGCTGCGCCTCGAGTGGATCCACGGGTACCGAGGGCACCAGTGCAGAAACAACCTGTTCTACACCGCCGGCAAGGAGCTGCTGTACTTCGTAGGCGGCGTGGGCGTGGTCTTCAACCCCAGAGAGCACACGCAGAAGTTCTACCTGGGACACAACGATGACATCATCAGGTGAGAGACATCTCCAGGTGAGAGACATCACCGGGTGAGAGACATCACCTGGTGAGAGACATCATCAGGTGAGAGACATCACCAGGTGAGAGACATCACCGGGTGAGAGACATCACCTGGTGAGAGACATCACCGGGTGAGAGACATCACCTGGTGAGAGACATCATCAGGTGAGAGACATCACCAGGTGAGAGACATCACCTGGTGAGAGACATCACCAGGTGAGAGACATCACCTGGTGAGAGACATCACCGGGTGAGAGACATCACCTGGTGAGAGACATCACCGGGTGAGAGACATCACCAGGTGAGAGACATCACCTGGTGAGAGACATCACCAGGTGAGAGACATCACCTGGTGAGAGACATCACCTGGTGAGAGACATCACCGGGTGAGGGTCTGGGGGACGTTGGGGGGACGTGGGGGGCTCGCTGCTGGAGCGCACAGTGAGAGCTGCTCAGCCCCGTGAGGCTCGAGCAGCAGACATATATATTTATTCTAAAAGGACATCCACAGCGTTTCCATAGATACAACACACACACACACACACACACACACACACCCTAAGGCCGCTTTATAACATCTTATAACAGACATTCAATATCAATATTATAAATATAAATATTAAATTAGATGAAATATTCAACAGTTTCTTCTTCAAATATCAAGTGTAGTGTGATGTGTGTGTAATGTGTGTGGTGTGTAGTGTAATGTGTAGTGTAATGTGTGTGATGTGTGTAATGTGTGTGTGTGTTGCAGTCTGGCGCTGCACCCCGATAAGGTCCAGGTGGCCACGGGCCAGGTGGGGAAGGACCCCTTCATCTGCATCTGGGACACCTACGCCATGCAGACCGTGTCCATCCTGAGGGACGTGCACTCTCACGGGGTCGCCTGCCTCGCCTTCGACTCCGACGGACAGGTGAGCCCTGACCCCGTGTGCAGAGGCCTGCCAGTGCTGCGTCAGCCAATCACAGGCCTCCGTGCTGCGTCAGCCAATCACAGGCCTCCGTGCTGCGATCGCTCCGATCTGAAGTGTCCTGATATCAGTGAGAGGCGTGGTCCTGCCTGAGAGAGGCAGGGTGCAGCCTCACCTCTGAAGCCGGAGAGCAGAGAGCAGAGCCGGTCCAGACTAACGCAGGGTTCACCTTCTCTCTTCAACGTTATCACCCACTAAACACATCCTGCTGTGACCGTGTGCCCAATGTGAAACTCTAACTCAGTGTTCCATCAGTACTGCATCGTAACTTCATCTGCCAACTCAGTTGTGATTTTTAAATCTCAGACAGAATTTAGAGGCATCTCCCCGTAACAGACCGGTGATGAGAAGAAGCTCATTCAGCCTTTCATTCAGCAAATCAGCTCTCATCAGTCCCTCACCTTTATGCCGACACGAACACTCAGAACCCCCCCACCTATCCAGAGGAAGACTCCTCACAGGTGGCGGCCTAACATTCACATCCACTCATCCACTCGTTCACACTCGTCCACTCGTCCACTCGTCCACTCGTCCACTCGTTCACTGATTCAACCCAGAGATCCACTCTGCATTTAACAAAGACATTTGAGAGAACCTTACCGAGAGCTATAAACCCAGCTCTCAGGGAGAGAGTATACCAGGGGACCCCCCCCCCTCTCTCTCTCTCTCTCTCTCTCTCTCTCTCTCTCTCTCTCTCTCTCTCTCTCTCTCTCTCTCTCTCCGTCAGTGTCTTTATGCTCAACAACAGGATATAGAAACCTCAGACCCCTCCTCCACACCCATATTTGTGGAAACTGGGCGTGGCCTCTGATGGACTGGACATGACCAGACATATTCTATGGCCATGGCGTAAGACACACCTTCCCATGTCTGTGTAAAAAGGTCATGACCCCTACTCTGCAGGACTTGCAACATATTATTCTCGGCTATGGCACAAACAGCTTTTCGGGGCCTCGGTGTGTTTCTCCTTGAGTCAGGAGCCCCGGTGTACTGCTGTGAGGGCGAGGGAAGAAACTGTCTCTCTCTTATCAGTGACACCCACACACCACTACAGGCCTCACACTCAACGTAACAAACCACTTTGTTTATACTGTGGGATATACAAGAATATCATTGACTATATTTGATTATAACTAACTTTCGTTTTAAGTATTCAACCGAATATGGAGATCCAACACCTTCAAACAGAAAGAAGATAAAAACTGATTTACATGTTTGTTGGTATTTTAATATTGTATATATAGTTTTTAGTGTTTTAGCAAAACAACTAAACCCCGTATCACGTGCTCATCTCTCGGTGTTGCGTGAGAGGAGATTCTCTCTTCATGAGAACTGAATAATAATCACATGTGGAGATCGATGTGTCTTCGATGTGTTGGCCAGCTTTATTTAGTTTTCTAAAGTTTGAAAGATCACAAATTAGAAGTCCAGGAACTATTTGATGAATTAATTGATAATGAAATAATAGTTAGTTTGAGCTCTATAGTTTAATAGATGAAATCCACTTTATTCAGAAGAGCAGAGGCCCCAGGACGCTGCCTTGGGGAACTCCAATATATATTCATACATCTTTACAATATGTTCAATTACAGACTCAACACTCAGCTAACATAACGAGCCAATGGGTGGGCGTCCAATCACAAGAGCTTAGTGTGGAGGGAGTGGAGCTAAGTGTGGAGCTAAGTTTAGAGGGGGTGGAGATAAGTGTGGAGGGGGTGGAGTTAAGTGTAGAGGGGTGGAGCTAAGTGTAGAGGGGTGGAGCTAAGTTTAGAGGGGGTGGGGCTAAGTGTGGAGGGGGTGGAGTTAAGTGTAGAGGGGGTGGAGTGTAGAGGGGGTGGAGCTAATTGTAGAGGGGTGGAGCTAAGAATCAGAAACAGGTTTCATTACCAGGTAGGTTGACATTTACGAGGAATTTGACTTGATGTCAAGTGTGTCAGATTAAACTAGGTGAAACTAAACGGATGTTAATCAAGTGTGTGTGTGTGTGTGTGTGTGTGTGTGTGTGTGTGTGTGTGTGTGTGTGTGTGTGTGTGTAGCGCCTGGTGTCGGTCGGCCTGGATGCTAAGAACACTCTGTGTGTTTGGGACTGGAGGAGAGGACGGGTGCTGGCCACGACCACCGGACACTCAGACAGAGTAACGTCTATTCACTCCTTTATTCACTCCTTTGTTCACTCCTTTGTTCACTCGTGAAGTTTACTCACTCTCCCTCTCTCTCTATCTCCCTCACTCTCTCTCCCTCGCTCTCTCTCTCCCTCTCTCTCTCTCTCTCTCTCTCCCTCTCTCTCTCCCTCTTTCTCTCTCCCTCTCTCTCTCTTGCTTGCTCTCTCTCTCCCTCTCTCTCTCCCTCTTTCTCTCTCCCTCTTTCTCTCCCCCTCTCCCTCTCTCTCTCTCCCTTTCTCTCCCTCTCTCTCTCTCCCTCTCTCTCTCTCCCTCTCTCCCTCTCTCTCCCTCTCACTCACTCTCCCTCTCTCTCACTCCTGCAGATCTTTGACGTGGCCTGGGACCCGATCCAGACCAGCCGCCTGGTCAGCTGTGGAGTCAAACACATCAAGGTGCACCTGTACTATATATCACCTGAAAGGGTCTCTGTGTAAACGTGGTTCTGTCTGTAGTTCTGGACCCTGTGTGGGAATATAAACGTGGTTCTGTCTGTAGTTCTGGACCCTGTGTGGGAACGCCCTAACCCCTAAGAAGGGGGTCTTCGGGAAGACGGGGGACCTGCAGACCATCCTGTGCGTCTGCACGGCTAAAGAGGAGCTGACGTACTCCGGAGCGCTGAACGGAGACGTGTACGTCTGGAAAGGATTCTCATTGGTCCGCACAGTGGCAGCTGCTCACGGGGTGAGCATCTGATTGGACGTCACATTGTTCACCTGTCTCTACTCCTTTAGCTTTGTTTCATTGAGTGAATTCCACCTGATTCTGAATGGTTTGGTTGTTGTTAATGTAATCAAGTGATATACTTTGTTGTTGTTGTTGTTGTTCAGGCGGGGATCTTCAGCATGCACGCCTGTGAGGAGGGGTTCGCCACCGGAGGACGAGACGGCTGCATCCGCCTGTGGGACGTCGATTTCAAACCCATCACCAAGATCGACCTGACGGAGTCGGAGCAGGGCTACAAAGGTCAGAGACACAGAACTCAATATGAGAAGACTGACCAACGCCTGCATCGTCTTCAGAGCGGTTAGCTATGAGTCTTCCAACACTCCCACACCGTGTCCTGGACGCAGTTCCTACAGGACACTGCCACAGTCCAGCAGGCCCACACCGACTGCAGAGCACCGGGCTCTGGGAACTTTAACCTGTTAAGGGCTTCCCCCCCCGTCTTGTTTCTCACGAAACGGGGTCTCAGGGCTTCTTAACATGTAATACACTATTCATGTGTCCTGCTCGTTTAACGGGAAGAAACTCAGCTACCTGACGATGTGAACCATGTTTACCGAAACAAAACACAAGTCTCACAAGAAGCGTCTAAATGAGCCCTGGGCGAAAAATTGCTCACGCACTCGAGGTATAAATCGAACGATAAACTTATCGGACATGCACAAACAAGCTTAGCTAACAAGCTGAGAGTCCACAGATTCTAGAAATATAAGTTTCATCACTGAGCGGTCAGAACTCGTGACCGGGGAAGCAGATACAGACGTCACACGACGTAGCTTTAGCTAGCCAACCCGGAGCTATGCTCACCTTTTGTACACCACCCCAAATTGATCATGTTGTTGATAGTGCTATAGATGCGCTGCGAATAAAATGAGACTCTGTTGCTCCTTTGAAAAAGAAGAAAATAAAGCAACATAGATTAGCTCCATGGCATAATGCCGAAACCCGCAAAATAAAGCAAAAGTCGAGACAACTTGAAAGGATATGGCGTTCCACTAAACTTGAAGAATCTCGTTTAATCTGGCATATTACTCTCAATGAATATAAGAAAGCACTGCGTAAAGCGAGAGCAGCCTACTACTCTTCATTAATAGATGAGAATAAGAATAATGCAAGATGTCTCTTCAGCACTGTAGCCAGGCTGACAGAGAGCCACAGCTCCATTGAGCCTTCTATTCCCACAGCACTCAGTAGTAATGATTTTATGTGCTTTTTAACGATAAAATTGTTACTCTTAGAAACAAAATGAATGACCTCTTGCCTTTCGACCAGTATAGTGTTATCAACAGCTCCCGGAATCGTAAGTTCTAATATTACACGAGATAGTAAACTAGAATGCTTTTCAGCCATTAACCTTGAACAATTACATTCAATGATTCTCTCTTCTAAACCATCAACGTGCATGTTAGACCCAATTCCAACTAAGCTGTTGAAGGAAGTGTTTCCATTAATTAGCACTTCTTTATTAAATATTATGAATATGTCTTTATTATCAGGCTATGTTCCACAATCATTCAAAGTAGCAGTGATAAAACCGCTTCTTAAAAAGCACAACCTCGATCCAGAGGTTTTAGCCAACTATAGACCTATTTCTAATCTTCCGTTCCTCTCAGAGATTCTTGAGGAAAGCGGTCGCAAAACAGTTGTGTGATTACTTAAAAAACAATGATTTATTTGAAGATGTTCAGTCTGGCTTTAGAACACATCATAGCACAGAGACAGCTCTGGTTAAAGTCACACATGATATTCTAATAGCCTCAGACAAGGGACTTGTCTCTATTCTTGTTTTGCTCGATCTCAGTGCTGCATTTGATACTATCGACCATGACATCCTATTGCAAAGACTAGAGCACTTGGTTGGCATACAGGGAACTGCTTTAGGCTGGTTTAGGTCCTATCTATCTGAACGCTCTCAGTTTGTACGTGTCAACGATGAATCTTCCACGCAAACCAAAGTTAGCCATGGAGTGCCACAGGGCTCAGTGCTCGGACCTATTTTGTTCACATTATATATGCTTCCGTTAGGCAATATTATAAGGAATCATTCTGTAAACTTTCATTGTTATGCGGATGATACTCAACTATATTTATCAATCAAGCCTGATGAAATTAATCATCTAAATAAAATTCAAGACTGCCTTTCAAGACGCAGTGCTTTCTTATATTCATTGAGAGTAATATGCCAGATTAAACGAGATTCTTCAAGTTTAGTGGAACGCCATATCCTTTCAAGTTGTCTCGACTTTTGCTTTATTTTGCGGGTTTCGGCATTATGCCATGGAGCTAATCTATGTTGCTTTATTTTCTTCTTTCTCAAAGGAGCAACAGAGTCTAATTTTATTCGCAGCGCATCTATAGCACTATCAACAACATGATCAATTTGGGGTGGTGTACATTTTGTATAAGTTTCCTCCCTTACATGCAGACATGCTATCGAGTTAAGTATTGGTGGAATCTCTTCCTTAAATGTGGCTATAGCACTAACGGATAGGTTTCTGCTGCAAGAGCTTTTGACTAATGCTTTGTAGTCTCGTAACAGTACTTCAAAAGTTACTAAGAGATGGTCGGATAAAGCAGGATTATGCGGTTCGACTAATAGTTGCTCAATTTCAATACCATAAGTCAGAACAAGGTGGAGAGTGTGATTATAGCAGTGGGTTGGTTTATCTACACTCTGACAGAAACCAACAGAATCTAATATAGAGTGAAATGCAACAGTAAGGCTATTTTTATCATCGTCAACATGAATGTTAAAGTCACCTACGATAATTACTTTATTTAGAAACATGTGACTTATCAGTAACTTTAGACATCGTAACACAATTTTAAACGAGATTTTATTGTAGATTATACATTTTACTGATACCAATTATATAATATTTACCTTGTTTATTGAAATTGTATTTATTTTTTTAATGTGGGAAGAGGGGGGGCGGCGGCGCCCCTATGGGCCGGCCGCCACTGGTTGGGTTTTTATGTAGGTCTTAATGTGTGCAAAGGTATAAGTGTGTCTTCTGATTGTATATACTGTATATACGTTTATACATATTTTTATATACATTTATTTTTGTTTTCGGGATTGTGGGAAACGGTATTTGGATCTCTCTAGACTCACAAACTGAAAGATGACGTTGTAAACCCACTGGCCTCTCCTCCGCTCAGGCCTGTCGATCCGCAGCGTGTGCTGGAAGGCAGACCGCATCCTGGCCGGGACGCAGGACAGCGAGATCTTCGAGGTGATGGTGAGAGACCGAGACAAGCCTGTGCTGCTGATGCAGGGTCACAGTGAGGGGGAGCTGTGGGCGCTCGACCTCCACCCGAAACAACCGGTCGCCGTCACCGGGAGCGACGACCGCTCTGTCAGGTGGGTCGCAACCACAACAACAACAACACACTGCCAACAACACACTGCACAACAACACACTGCCAACAACACCACAACAACACACTGCCAACAACACAAACACCAACAACAACAACACACTGCCAACAACACACTGCCAACAACACCACAACAACACACTGCCAACAACACCACAACAACACACTGCCAACAACACAAACACCAACAACAACAACACACTGCCAACAACACCACCACAACAACCACAACAACACACTGCCAACAACACACTGCCAACAACACCACAACAACACACTGCCAACAACACACTGCCAACAACACAAACACCACAACAACAACAACACACTGCCAACAACACAAACACCACAACAACAACACACTGCCAACAACACACTGCCAACAACACAAACACCACAACAACAACAACACACTGCCAACAACACTACAACAACAACACACTACAACAACAACACAAACACCACACTGCCAACAACACACTGCCAACAACACAAACACCAACAACAACAACACACTGCCAACAACACCACCACAACAACCACAACACACTGCCAACAACACACTGCCAACAACACACTGCCAACAACACCACAACAACACACTGCCAACAACACAAACACCACAACAACAACAACACACTGCCAACAACACTACAACAACAACACACTACAACAACAACACAAACACCACAACAACCACAACAACACACTGCCAACAACACAAACACCACAACAACAACACACTGCCAACAACACAACAACAACACACTGCCAACAACACTACAACAACAACACACTACAACAACAACACAAACACCACAACAACCACAACAACACACTGCCAACAACACCTACCTCCCTCACCAAAAGTAAGGACATTTGTGTTTGGTAGATTTCTTTGTTGGAGCGATGCTTCTGATACTGCTGGAAAGCCTGATATTCACCTTGGAAATGGTGCTACATGGTGCCACGTGGTGCCACGTGGTGCCACGTGGTGCTACATGGTGCCACGTGGTGCTACGTGGTGCCACATGGCGCTACGTGGTGCCACATGGCGCCACATGGTGCCACATGGTGATACATGGTGCCACATGGTGCCACGTGGTGCCACGTGGTGCTACATGGTGCCACGTGGTGCTACATGGCGCCACGTGGTGCTACGTGGTGCCACATGGTGCTACGTGGTGCCACATGGTGCCACGTGGTGCCACGTGGTGCCACGTGGTGCCACATGGTGCTACGTGGTGCCACATGGCGCCACATGGTGCCACATGGTGATACATGGTGCCACATGGTGCCACGTGGTGCCACGTGGTGTTACATGGTGCCACGTGGTGCTACGTGGCGCCACATGGTGCTACGTGGTGCCACATGGTGCCGCGTGGTGCCACATGTGAGCAGCAGAGCGGAGCGTGTGCGGTGCGCCCATGACAAATGTGACAAATCTCCTTTTGCTAAGAAGCATTGCTCCAACAAAGAAATGATCTACGAAACACAGATGTCCTTACTCTGTGTGCGTGTGTACCGCGGTGTGCTGCAGGCTCTGGAGCCTCCTCGACCACACCCTGCTGGCTCGCTGCAACATGGAGGAGTCGGTCCGCAGCGTCTCCTTCAACAACGACGGCTCTCAGCTGGCTCTGGGCATGAAGGACGGATCCTTCACCGTGCTGCGCGTCAGGTGAGTGGTCCACAGGTGAGATGTAGCCACGCCCACTTCAACGTAGCTCTGCTGACAGTGCAGGTCAGTGCAGGTCAGTGCAGGTCAGTGTGAGCCACGCTGCAGGGAGAAGAGTATCTGACATCCTGATGAGAGTCACTAAAGTACATTTACTCAAAAACTGAACTTATGTACAAAACGGGACAAAAAGGATGAAGCTGTTACAGACTCGAGTTTCACTCTTAAATCCGTGGTGCATCAATATTAAAAGAGTAATTAACATTTACTCAGTGTTAGAGCCTCAATGAAGTCAAAGTTATTACTGAGCTTCATAGTTTGATAAATGAATGAATGATGGAGAAGGATTTATGTTGCCATGGTGAATATGTTTTGATGAAATGATCGTTCATTTCAAATCGTAAATATGATCTGTCTCCTTGAACCTTCCGGTAGTGAGGTAACTGAGGACAGCCGCGGGGCTCGGAGACCCGATGAGACGGGGAGCGGAACAGCTTTCCTTTAGTGCTGCAAGTGGACTGCAAAGTATAGTTCATATAGGAAAGCATATCGCCCAAATACTGATTTACATTTGTTACTTTGAGACTATTTAAGACAATACTATTTTGTTAATAAATTACATGTTTTGACTGAAAACCTTCGGCTGCTTATTGCTTTGAATTCTATAGAGAGAGTCTCTGGAGAGCTTCATGTTAGTGATGAAGACGAGGTGACGCTCTGACGCTGCGTCACTAGGACGTGGGCGTGGTTACATCTGTACTGGGTGGAGAAACAGGACGCCTATGTCTCCGTGGTGTATTGTCCAGCTACAGTGAAGATATGTTGGTTAACACGTGGGTTTGCTGTCCTGGCTCCAAGATGGTGGAATGAGCTCCCACTGACATCAGGACAGCAGAAAGCTCACACACCTTCCAGACTGAAACTCATCTCTCTCGACTCCACCTCGAGGATAGAACTACTAACAAAGCACTTATATACTAACAAAGCACTTATATACTAACAAAGCTCTTATATACTAACAAAGCACTTATATACTAACAAAGCACTTATATACTAACAAAGCTCTTATATACTAACAAAGGACTTATATACTAACAAAGCACTTATATACTAACACAGCACTTATATACTAACAAAGCACTTATATACTAACAAAGGACTGGCTCCTCTAAAGCCAGTTGAGTAGCACTTGAAATGCTTGGCTCTATGAAACCTGATGTACTTTATGATTCTGTTTTCTTCAAGGTTGTGTCTTCCTGGTCGAACGCACTTATTGTGAGTCGCTCTGGATCAAAGCCTCAGCTAAATGTAATGTTAATGAAGATCTGAGGGCTCAGCAACACAATAAACAGATACAATTGTTAAAATAGTGCAAGTAAATACAAATAAAATAGAATAGTGCAAGGAGAGTCTATATAAGTGATTGGAACATGATATATTAGATAAATAATGTGTAAGTAGAGCCAGATGAATGGTATGGGTGTCCTTGAGTCTCTACGTGTTCATGGGATTCAAGCAAAAGAAGACTCTTACATTTAAGTTAAGAGAAACAGGAGAGTACGCTCCAGACGCTCTGGCCCTTAAAGATGTGCTGTTATGGATGTTCTTCAAAGCTCAGTGTTCCAGGACTGGGGATCAAGGTTCTTTGATCACCTTTGTCTTCAGGGACATGACGGAAGTGGTGCACATCAAGGACAGGAAGGAGGTGATCCACGAGCTGAAGTTCTCCCCCGACGGCGCCTTCCTGGCGGTGGGCTCTAACGACGGGCTGGTGGACGTGTACGCCGTGGCGCAGCGCTACAAGAAGGTGGGCGAGTGCAGCCGCTCCACCTCCTTCATCACGCACCTGGACTGGGCCGTGGATAGCCGCTTCCTGATGACCAACGACGGGGCCGGGGGAGCGGCTCTTCTACAGGATGCCAGGTAACAGCTCTCTGGTCTCACCTGTCTGCCCTGGACTCACCTGGACTCACCTGGACTCACCTGGACTCACCTGTCTGCCCTGGACTCACCTGGACTCACCTGGACTCACCTGTCTGACCTGGACTCACCTGGACTCACCTGGACTCACCTGGACTCACCTGGACTCACCTGTCTGACCTGGACTCACTTGTCTGACCTGGACTCACTCTCTAGACTAGGTCTTGATTAAGAACTGCCCTCTCTAGACTTGATTAAGAACTGCCCTCTCTAGACTAGGACTTGATTAAGAACTGCCCTCTCTAGACTAGGACTTGATTAAGAACTGCCCTCTCTAGACTAGGACTTGATTAAGAACTGCCCTCTCTAGACTAGGACTTGATTAAGAACTGCCCTCTCTAGACTAGGACTTGATTAAGAACTGTCCTCTCTAGACTTGATTAAGAACTGTCCTCTCTAGACTAGGACTTGATTAAGAACTGCCCTCTCTAGACTTGATTAAGAACTGCCCTCTCTGGACTAGGACTTGATTAAGAACTGCCCTCTCTGGACTAGGATTTGATTAAGAACTGCCCTCTCTAGACTTGATTAAGAACTGCCCTCTCTGGACTAGGACTTGATTAAGAACTGCCCTCTCTGGACTAGGGCTTGATTAAGAACTGCCCTCTCTAGACAAGGACTTGATTAAGAACCACCCTCTCTGGACTAGGACTTGATTAAGAACTGCCCTCTCTGGACTAGGACTTGATTAAGAACTGCCCTCTCTAGACAAGGACTTGATTAAGAACCGCCCTCTCAGGACTAGGACTTGATTAAGAACTGCCCTCTCTAGACTTGATTAAGAACTGTCCTCTCTAGACTAGGTCTTGATTAAGAACTGCCCTCTCTAGACTTGATTAAGAACTGCCCTCTCTAGACTAGGACTTGATTAAGAACTGCCCTCTCTAGACTAGGACTTGATTAAGAACTGCCCTCTCTAGACTTGATTAAGAACTGCCCTCTCTAGACTAGGACTTGATTAAGAACTGCCCTCTCTAGACTAGGACTTGATTAAGAACTGCCCTCTCTAGACTTGATTAAGAACTGCCCTCTCTAGACTAGGACTTGATTAAGAACTGCCCTCTCTAGACTAGGACTTGATTAAGAACTGCCCTCTCTAGACTATGGACTTGATTAAGAACTGCCCTCTCTAGACTAGGACTTGATTAAGAACTGCCCTCTCTGACTAGACTTGATTAAGAACTGCCCTCTCTAGACTAGGACTTGATTAAGAACTGCCCTCTCTAGACTAGGACTTGATTAAGAACTGCCCTCTCTAGACTAGGACTTGATTAAGAACTGCCCTCTCTAGACTGGACTTGATTAAGAACTGCCCTCTCTAGACTAGGACTTGATTAAGAACTGCCCTCTCTAGACTAGGACTTGATTAAGAACTGCCCTCTCTAGCTAGACTTGATTAAGAACTGCCCTCTCTAGACTAGGACTTGATTAAGAACTGCCCTCTCTAGACTAGGACTTGATTAAGAACTGCCCTCTCTAGACTAGGACTTGATTAAGAACTGCCCTCTCTGGACTAGGACTTGATTAAGAACTGTCTTCTCTAGACTTGATTAAGAACTGCCCTCTCTGGACTAGGACTTGATTAAGAACTGCCCTCTCTAGACTTGGACTTGATTAAGAACTGCCCTCTCTAGACTAGGACTTGATTAAGAACTGCCCTCTCTGGACTAGGACTTGATTAAGAACTGCCTCTCTGGACTAGACTTGATTAAGAACTGTCCTCTCTGGACTAGGACTTGATTAAGAACTGCCCTCTCTAGACTTGGACTTGATTAAGAACTGCCCTCTCTAGACTAGGACTTGATTAAGAACTGCCCTCTCTAGACTAGGATTTGATTAAGAACTGCCCTCTCTGGACTAGGACTTGATTAAGAACTGTCTTCTCTAGACTTGATTACGAACTGCCCTCTCTGGACTAGGACTTGATTTGGAACTGCCCTCTCTGGACTAGGACTTTTTACTGCCCTTTACGAGGGCCTAACATGTCTAGATGTGGGACTCGTCTTGGCACTTCCTTGTTTAGACTACAATGTATGCTAAGATTTACCTGTAAAGCCTTAAGACCAGACTTGGGACTAACCTTTTAGGACTTCCTATTGACCTCTTGACCTCCTGACCACCTCTTGACTTCCTAACCTCCTCTTGACCTCCTGACCTCTTGAACCCCTGACTACCTCTTGACCTCCTGACCACCTCTTGACTTCCTAACCTCCTCTTGACCTCCTGACCTCTCTAGACTTGGACTTGATTCAGAACTGCCCTCTCTAGACTAGGACTTGATTAAGAACTGCCCTCTCTGGACTAGGACTTGATTAAGAACTGTCTTCTCTAGACTTGATTAAGAACTGCCCTCTCTGGACTAGGACTTGATTAAGAACTGCCCTCTCTAGACTAGGACTTGATTAAGAACTGCCCTCTCTAGACTAGGACTTGATTAAGAACTGCCCTCTCTGGACTAGGACTTGATTAAGAACTGTCTTCTCTAGACTTGATTAAGAACTGTCCTCTCTGGACTAGGACTTGATTAAGAACTGCCCTCTCTAGACTTGATTAAGAACTGCCCTCTCTAGACTTGGACTTGATTAAGAACTGCCCTCTCTAGACTAGGACTTGATTAAGAACTGCCCTCTCTAGACTAGGATTTGATTAAGAACTGCCCTCTCTGGACTAGGACTTGATTAAGAACTGTCTTCTCTAGACTTGATTACGAACTGCCCTCTCTGGACTAGGACTTGATTTGGAACTGCCCTCTCTGGACTAGGACTTTTTACTGCCCTTTACGAGGGCCTAACATGTCTAGATGTGGGACTCGTCTTGGCACTTCCTTGTTTAGACTACAATGTATGCTAAGATTTACCTGTAAAGCCTTAAGACCAGACTTGGGACTAACCTTTTAGGACTTCCTATTGACCTCTTGACCTCCTGACCACCTCTTGACTTCCTAACCTCCTCTTGACCTCCTGACCTCTTGAACCCCTGACTAACTGCTGACCTCCTGACCACCTCGTGACCTCCTGACCACCTCTTGACCTCCTGACCACCTCTTGACCTCCTGACCACCTCTTGACCTCCTAACCTCCTGACCTCCTAACCTCCTGACCACCTCTTGACCTCCTGACCACCTCTTGACCTCCTGACCACCTCTTGACCTCCTAACCTCCTGACCACCTCCTAACCTCCTGACCACCTCTTGACCTCTTGACCACCTCTTGACCTCCTGACCACCTCTTGACCTCCTAACCTCCTGACCACCTCTTGACCTCCTGACCACCTCTTGACCTCTTGACCTCCCCCTGACCACCTCTTGACCTCCTGACCACCTCTTAATCTCTTGACCCCCCCTGACCACCTCTTGACCTCCTGACCACCTCTTGACCTCCTGACCACCTCTTAATCTCTTGACCCCCCCTGACCACCTCCTGACCTCCTGACCTCTTGACCTTCTGACCTTCTAACCTCCTGGCCTCCTAACCTCCTAACCTCCTGACCTCCTCACTTCCTAACCTCCTGACCTCCTAACCTCCTGACCTCCTGACCCTCTGTGTCCTGCAGCAGGCAAGCTGGTCCCCAGAGAGGAGGCGAAGGGGATCCACTGGATGACGTGGACCGGCGTCATCGGGCTGGAGGTGAACGGGATCTGGCCCAAATACTCCACGGTCAGCAACGTGAACTCTGTGGACGCAAACTACAGCAACGCAGCGCTGGTGACGGGAGACGACCTGGGCCTCGTCAAGCTCTTCAGGTTCCCCTGCCTCAAGAAAGGTCAGGACCCTGTACTGTCCCTCTGTCTCTAAACAACGTCTCTGGGGGACTTCTTCCTGTCCCTCTGTCTCCAAACAACGTCTCTGCTCTGGGGACTTCTTACTGTCCCTCTGTCTCCAAACAACGTCTCTGCTCTGGGGACTTCTTCCTGTCCCTCTGTCTCTAAACAACGTCTCTGCTCTGGGGACTACTTCCTGTCCCTCTGTCTCCAAACAACGTCTCTGGGGACTTCTTCCTGTCCCTCTGTCTCTATACAACGTCTCTGCTCTGGGGACTTCTTCCTGTCCCTCTGTCTCTAAACAACGTCTCTGCTCTGGGGGACTTCTTCCTGTCCCTCTGTCTCTAAACAACGTCTCTGCTCTGGGGACTTCTTCCTGTCCCTCTGTCTCTAAACAACGTCTCTGCTCTGGGGGACTTCTTCCTGTCCCTCTGTCTCTAAACAACGTCTCTGCTCTGGGGGACTCTTCCTGTCCTCTGTCTCTAAACAAGTCTCTGCTCTGGGGGACTTCTTCCTGTCCCTCTGTCTCTAAACAACGTCTCTGCTCTGGGGGACTTCTTCCTGTCCCTCTGTCTCTAAACAATGTCTCTGGGGGACTTCTTCCTGTCCCTCCGTCTCTAAACAACGTCTCTGCTCGGTGGGACTTCTTCCTGTCCCTCTGTCTCTAAACAACGTCTCTGCTCTGGGGACTTCTTACTGTCCCTCTGTCTCCAAACAACGTCTCTGCTCTGGGGACTTCTTCCTGTCCCTCTGTCTCTAAACAATGTCTCTGGGGACTTCTTCCTGTCCCTCTGTCTCTAAACAACGTCTCTGCTCTGGGGGACTTCTTCCTGTCCCTCTGTCTCTAAACAATGTCTCTGGGGGACTTCTTCCTGTCCCTCTGTCTCCAAACAACGTCTCTGCTCTGGGGGACTTCTTCCTGTCCCTCTGTCTCCAAACAACGTCTCTGGGGGACTTCTTACTGTCCCTCTGTCTCTAAACAACGTCTCTGCTCTGGGGGACTTCTTCCTGTCCCTCTGTCTCTAAACAATGTCTCTGGGGACTTCTTCCTGTCCCTCTGTCTCTAAAAAACGTCTCTGCTCTGGGGACTTCTTACTGTCCCTCTGTCTCTTAACAACGTCTC
>CM070480.1:650450-705450 GCA_036324585.1 Champsocephalus esox | reverse complement strand
CACACTGCTGCACACACACTGCTATACACACACTGCTGCATACACTAATACACACACTGCTGCACACACACTGCTGCACACACACTGCTATGCACACACACTGCTGCACACACACTGCTATACACACACATTGCTACACACACACTGCTGCACACACACTGCTACACACACACACACAGCACACACACACACACACACACACACTGCTACACACACTGCTGCACACACACTGCTACACACACACACACACACTGCTGCACACACACTGCTGCACACACACTGCTACACACACACTGCTGCACACACACTGCTATACACACACACTGCTGCACACACACTGCTATACACACACTGCTATACACACACTGCTGCACACACACACACACACACACACTGCTGCACACACACTGCTATACACACACTGCTATACACACACTGCTGCACACATACTGCTACACACACACTGCTGCACACACACTGCTGCACACACACTGCTACACACACACTGCTGCACACACACTGCTGCCCATGTTAAACTCCCTCATGGTGTCCCAGCAGGTGTTCACAGGTATTGTCTGTTTCTGTCTCTCAGCGGACGGGAAGAGTTTGGTCTCGGTGGGAATTGATGAATTTCACTCCATCGTCATCTGGGACTGGAAGAAAGGAGAGAGACTAGCCAAGGCCAGGTACACATGTACACCTGTACTCCTGTATACCTCTACACCTGTACTCCTGTATACCTCTACACATGTACTCCTGTATACCTCTATACCTCTACACCTGTACTCCTGTATACCTCTACACCTGTACTCCTGTATACCTCTACACCTGTACTGTATACCTCTACACCTGTACCCTGTATACCTACACTGTACTCCTGATACCTCTACACCTGTACTCTGTATACCTCTACACCTGTACACCTGTATACCTCTACACATGTACCCTGTATACCTCTATACCTCTACACCTGTATCCTGTATACCTCTACACCTGTACTCCTGTATACCTCTACACATGTACTCTGTACACCTACACTGACATCTCACACTCTATACTGTACACCTCTATACCTGTACACCTCTATACCTGTACACCTCATACCTGTACACCTGTACACCTGTACACCTCTATACCTGTACACCTCTATACCTGTACACCTGTACACCTCTACACCTCTATACTGTACACCTGTACACCTGTACACCTCTATACTGTACACCTCACCTCTATACCTGTACACCTGTACACCTACACCTCTATACCTGTACACCTCTATACCTGTACACCTCTACACCTGTACACCTGTACACCTCTACACCTGTACACCTCTATACCTGTACATCTCTATACCTGTACACCTCTATACTGTACACTGTACACCTCTATACCTGTACACCTCTATACTGTACATCTCTATACCTGTACACTCTACACCTGTACACCTGTACACCTCTACACCTGTACACTCTATACCTGTACATCTCTATACCTGTACACCTCTACACTGTACACCTGTACACCTCTATACCTGTACACCTCTACACCTGTACACCTGTACACCTCTATACTGTACACCTCTACACCTATACCTGTACACCTCTATACTGTACACTGTACACCTCTATACCTGTACACCTCTACACCTGTACACCTCTATACCTGTACACCTGTACACCTCTACACCTCTATACCTGTACACCTCTATACCTGTACACCTCTACACCTCTACACCTCTATACCTGTACACCTCTATACCTGTACACTGTACACCTCTACACCTCTATACCTGTACACCTCTATACCTGTACACCTCTACACTCTACACCTCTATACCTGTACACCTCTATACCTGTACACCTGTACACCTCTACACCTCTATACCTGTACACCTCTATACCTGTACACCTCTACACCTGTACACCTGTACACCTCTACACCTCTATACCTGTACACCTCTATACCTGTACACCTCTACACCTCTATACCTGTACACCTCTATACCTGTACACCTCTATACCTGTACACCTGTACACCTCTATACCTGTACACCTCTACACCTGTACACCTGTACACCTCTATACCTGTACACCTGTACACCTCTACACCTCTATACCTGTACACCTCTATACCTGTACACCTCTACACCTGTACACCTGTACACCTCTATACCTCTACACCTGTACACCTCTATACCTGTACACCTGTACACCTCTACACCTCTATACCTGTACACCTCTATACCTGTACACCTCTATACCTGTACACCTGTACACCTCTATACTGTACACCTCTATACCTGTACACCTGTATACCTGTACACCTCTACACCTGTACACCTGTACACCTCTATACCTGTACACCTCTACACCTCTATACCTGTACACCTCTATACCTCTATACCTGTACACCTGTACACCTCTATACCTGTACACCTCTATACCTGTACACCTCTATACCTGTACACCTGTACACCTGTACACCTGTATACCTGTACACCTGTATACCTCTACACCTGTACACCTGTATACCTGTACACCTCTATACCTGGACACCTGTATACCTGGACACCTGTACACCTCTACACCTCTACACCTGTACACCTGTACACCTCTACACCTCTATACCTGTATACCTGTATACCTGTACACCTGTATACCTCTACACCTGTACACCTGTATACCTGTACACCTCTATACCTGGACACCTGTATACCTGGACACCTGTACACCTCTACACCTGTACACCTCTACACCTGTACACCTGTACACCTCTATACCTGTATACCTGTATACCTCTACACTCTACACCTTATACCTGTACACCTCTATACCTGTACACCTCTATACTGTATACCTGTATACCTGTTTACCTCTACACCTGTACACCTGTACACCTGTACACCTGTATACCTGTATACCTGTATACCTCTACACCTGTACACCTGTACACCTGTATACCTGTATACCTCTACACCTGTACACCTCTACACCTCTATACCTGTACACCTCTATACCTGTATACCTGTATACCTGTACACCTCTATACCTGTACACCTGTACACCTCTATACCTGTACACCTCTATACCTGTACACCTGTACACCTCTATACCTCTATACCTGTACACCTGTACACCTCTATACCTGTATACCTGTATACCTGTACACCTCTATACCTGTACACCTGTACACCTCTATACCTGTACACCTCTATACCTGTACACCTGTACACCTCTATACCTCTATACCTGTACACCTGTACACCTGTACACCTCTACACCTGTACACCTGTACACCTCTATACCTGTACACCTCTATACCTGTACACCTCTATACCTGTACACCTGTACACCTCTATACCTGTATACCTGTATACCTCTACACCTGTACACCTGTATACCTGTATACCTCTACACCTGTACACCTGTACACCTGTATACCTGTATACCTGTATACCTCTACACCTGTACACCTCTATACCTGTATACCTGTATACCTCTACACCTCTATACCTGTACACCTCTATACCTGTATACTGTATACCTGTATACCTCTACACCTGTACACCTGTATACTTGTATACCTGTACACCTGTATACCTGTACACCTGTATACCTGTATACTTGTATACCTGTATACCTGTACACCTGTACACCTGTACACCTGTATATACCTGTACACCTGTACACCTGTATACACCTGTACACCTCTATACCTGTACACCTCTATACCTGTATACCTGTATACCTGTACACCTCTATACCTGTACACCTCTATACCTGTATACTTGTATACCTGTACACCTGCACACCTGTATACCTCTATACCTGTACACCTGCACACCTGTATACCTCTATACCTGTACACCTCTATACCTGTACATCCGTACTCCTCTACACCTGTACACCTGTACCCATCTACACATGTACACCTGTACTCCTCTACACCTGTTGTCGGTAATATAATGCGAGGGTAAGAGTGTTTACCTCTGTGGTCTGCAGGGGTCACAAAGAGAAGACGTTCGTGGTGAGGAGCAACCCGTTCAGGATGGACAAGCTGGTGACGGTCGGCATCAAGCACATCAAGTTCTGGCAGCACTCAGGTACCCCCCCCCACCCCCACTCACCTGAGTCTACCTGGGTTGGATCCCTCAGCTGCGGTCCATACATCTTGCATTTTGCTAATTATTTTTAATATATCATATTCCATGTACTTGTTTCTAGACTCTTCTTGCACTATTGTATCTGTTTTATCTGTTCCGGGTTCTATATATATATTCATGTTGCTCTGTTGGAGGAGGACTAGCTGCTGAGCTCCTGATGATGGAGACCGTTATGAACCCAGTTATGTAGAACCTCTCAGTGTCGGATTCCGTGTTGATCTGTGTCCTGAGTAACGCCTCCCGTCCTGCAGGGGGCGGCCTCACGTTTAAACGGGGGATCTTTGGGAACCTGGGGAAGCAGGAGACGATGATGTCGGCGTGTTACGGTCGATCGGAGGACCTGGTGTTCTCGGGAGCGACCAATGGAGATGTCTACATCTGGAGAGACACCACGCTCATCAAGACCATCAAAGCCCACGACGGGCCCGTGTTCGCCATGTGCTCCCTGGACAAGGTCACCCTTAAATACGAATACTATTGTCAATACTTTGAGAGTAGAGACTCAGACTGAGGGTAGAGTTACATTATTTCACTCTCTACACTGAGAGCTGCAGCAGAGGTTAGACTTTATGACTGAACGCTGCTCGAGTCCTCTCTGACACTCAGAAAGTGGATCAGTCCAGTTCTGAGGTCTTTACACTGGTTCCTCTCTGACTAGAAAGTGGATCAGCCAGTCTGAGGTCTTTACACGGTTCTCTCTGACACTAGAAAGTGGATCAGTCCAGTTCTGAGGTCTTACACTGGTTCCTCTCTGACACTCAGAAAGTGGATCAGTCCAGTTCTGAGGTCTTTACACTGGTTCCTCTCTGACACTCAGAAAGTGGATCAGTCCAGTTCTGAGGTCTTACACTGGTTCCTCTCTGACACTCAGAAAGTGGATCAGTCCAGTTCTGAGGTCTCTACACTGGTTCCTCTCTGACACTCAGAAAGTGGATCAGTCCAGTTCTGAGGTCTGTACACTGGTTCCTCTCTGACACTCAGAAAGTGGATCAGTCCAGTTCTGAGGTCTGTACACTGGTTCCTCTCTGACACTCAGAAAGTGGATCAGTCCAGTTCTGAGGTCTGTACACTGGTTCCTCTCTGACACTCAGAAAGTGGATCAGTCCAGTTCTGAGGTCTGTACACTGGTTCCTCTCTGACACTCAGAAAGTGGATCAGTCCAGTTCTGAGGTCTCTACACTGGTTCCTCTCTGACACTCAGAAAGTGGATCAGTCCAGTTCTGAGGTCTGTACACTGGTTCCTCTCTGACACTCAGAAAGTGGATCAGTCCAGTTCTGAGGTCTGTACCCTGGTTCCTCTCTGACACTCAGAAAGTGGATCAGTCCAGTTCTGAGGTCTGTACACTGGTTCCTCTCTGACACTCAGAAAGTGGATCAGTCCAGTTCTGAGGTCTCTACACTGGTTCCTCTCTGACACTCAGAAAGTGGATCAGTCCAGTTCTGAGGTCTGTACACTGGTTCCTCTCTGACACTCAGAAAGTGGATCAGTCCAGTTCTGAGGTCTGTACACTGGTTCCTCTCTGACACTCAGAAAGTGGATCAGTCCAGTTCTGAGGTCTGTACCCTGGTTCCTCTCTGACACTCAGAAAGTGGATCAGTCCAGTTCTGAGGTCTGTACACTGGTTCCTCTCTGACACTCAGAAAGTGGATCAGTCCAGTTCTGAGGTCTGTACCCTGGTTCCTCTCTGACACTCAGAAAGTGGATCAGTCCAGTTCTGAGGTCTGTACCTGGTTCCTCTCTGACACTCAGAAAGTGGATCAGTCCAGTTCTGAGGTCTGTACCCTGGTTCCTCTCTGACACTCAGAAAGTGGATCAGTCCAGTTCTGAGGTCTGTACCCTGGTTCCTCTCTGACACTCAGAAAGTGGATCAGTCCAGTTCTGAGGTCTGTACCCTGGTTCCTCTCTGACACTCAGAAAGTGGATCAGTCCAGTTCTGAGGTCTGTACCTGGTTCCTCTCTGACACTCAGAAAGTGGATCAGTCCAGTTCTGAGGTCTGTACCCTGGTTCCTCTCTGACACTCAGAAAGTGGATCAGTCCAGTTCTGAGGTCTGTACCCTGGTTCCTCTCTGACACTCAGAAAGTGGATCAGTCCAGTTCTGAGGTCTGTACCCTGGTTCCTCTCTGACACTCAGAAAGTGGATCAGTCCAGTTCTGAGGTCTGTACCCTGGTTCCTCTCTGACACTCAGAAAGTGGATCAGTCCAGTTCTGAGGTCTGTACCCTGGTTCCTCTCTGACACTCAGAAAGTGGATCAGTCCAGTTCTGAGGTCTGTACACTGGTTCCTCTCTGACACTCAGAAAGTGGATCAGTCCAGTTCTGAGGTCTGTACCCTGGTTCCTCTCTGACACTCAGAAAGTGGATCAGTCCAGTTCTGAGGTCTGTACCCTGGTTCCTCTCTGACACTCAGAAAGTGGATCAGTCCAGTTCTGAGGTCTCTACACTGGTTCCTCTCTGACACTCAGAAAGTGGATCAGTCCAGTTCTGAGGTCTGTACACTGGTTCCTCTCTGACACTCAGAAAGTGGATCAGTCCAGTTCTGAGGTCTCTACACTGGTTCCTCTCTGACACTCAGAAAGTGGATCAGTCCAGTTCTGAGGTCTGTACCCTGGTTCCTCTCTGACACTCAGAAAGTGGATCAGTCCAGTTCTGAGGTCTGTACACTGGTTCCTCTCTGACACTCAGAAAGTGGATCAGTCCAGTTCTGAGGTCTGTACCCTGGTTCCTCTCTGACACTCAGAAAGTGGATCAGTCCAGTTCTGAGGTCTGTACCCTGGTTCCTCTCTGACACTCAGAAAGTGGATCAGTCCAGTTCTGAGGTCTGTACACTGGTTCCTCTCTGACACTCAGAAAGTGGATCAGTCCAGTTCTGAGGTCTGTACCCTGGTTCCTCTCTGACACTCAGAAAGTGGATCAGTCCAGTTCTGAGGTCTGTACCCTGGTTCCTCTCTGACACTCAGAAAGTGGATCAGTCCAGTTCTGAGGTCTGTACACTGGTTCCTCTCTGACACTCAGAAAGTGGATCAGTCCAGTTCTGAGGTCTGTACCCTGGTTCCTCTCTGACACTCAGAAAGTGGATCAGTCCAGTTCTGAGGTCTGTACCCTGGTTCCTCTCTGACACTCAGAAAGTGGATCAGTCCAGTTCTGAGGTCTGTACACTGGTTCCTCTCTGACACTCAGAAAGTGGATCAGTCCAGTTCTGAGGTCTGTACCCTGGTTCCTCTCTGACACTCAGAAAGTGGATCAGTCCAGTTCTGAGGTCTGTACCCTGGTTCCTCTCTGACACTCAGAAAGTGGATCAGTCCAGTTCTGAGGTCTGTACCCTGGTTCCTCTCTGACACTCAGAAAGTGGATCAGTCCAGTTCTGAGGTCTGTACCCTGGTTCCTCTCTGACACTCAGAAAGTGGATCAGTCCAGTTCTGAGGTCTGTACCCTGGTTCCTCTCTGACACTCAGAAAGTGGATCAGTCCAGTTCTGAGGTCTGTACCCTGGTTCCTCTCTGACACTCAGAAAGTGGATCAGTCCAGTTCTGAGGTCTGTACCCTGGTTCCTCTCTGACACTCAGAAAGTGGATCAGTCCAGTTCTGAGGTCTGTACCCTGGTTCCTCTCTGACACTCAGAAAGTGGATCAGTCCAGTTCTGAGGTCTGTACCCTGGTTCCTCTCTGACACTCAGAAAGTGGATCAGTCCAGTTCTGAGGTCTGTACCCTGGTTCCTCTCTGACACTCAGAAAGTGGATCAGTCCAGTTCTGAGGTCTGTACCCTGGTTCCTCTCTGACACTCAGAAAGTGGATCAGTCCAGTTCTGAGGTCTGTACCCTGGTTCCTCTCTGACACTCAGAAAGTGGATCAGTCCAGTTCTGAGGTCTGTACCCTGGTTCCTCTCTGACACTCAGAAAGTGGATCAGTCCAGTTCTGAGGTCTGTACCCTGGTTCCTCTCTGACACTCAGAAAGTGGATCAGTCCAGTTCTGAGGTCTGTACCCTGGTTCCTCTCTGACACTCAGAAAGTGGATCAGTCCAGTTCTGAGGTCTGTACCCTGGTTCCTCTCTGACACTCAGAAAGTGGATCAGTCCAGTTCTGAGGTCTGTACCCTGGTTCCTCTCTGACACTCAGAAAGTGGATCAGTCCAGTTCTGAGGTCTGTACCCTGGTTCCTCTCTGACACTCAGAAAGTGGATCAGTCCAGTTCTGAGGTCTGTACCCTGGTTCCTCTCTGACACTCAGAAAGTGGATCAGTCCAGTTCTGAGGTCTGTACCCTGGTTCCTCTCTGACACTCAGAAAGTGGATCAGTCCAGTTCTGAGGTCTGTACCCTGGTTCCTCTCTGACACTCAGAAAGTGGATCAGTCCAGTTCTGAGGTCTGTACCCTGGTTCCTCTCTGACACTCAGAAAGTGGATCAGTCCAGTTCTGAGGTCTGTACCCTGGTTCCTCTCTGACACTCAGAAAGTGGATCAGTCCAGTTCTGAGGTCTGTACCCTGGTTCCTCTCTGACACTCAGAAAGTGGATCAGTCCAGTTCTGAGGTCTGTACCCTGGTTCCTCTCTGACACTCAGAAAGTGGATCAGTCCAGTTCTGAGGTCTGTACACTGGTTCCTCTCTGACACTCAGAAAGTGGATCAGTCCAGTTCTGAGGTCTGTACCCTGGTTCCTCTCTGACACTCAGAAAGTGGATCAGTCCAGTTCTGAGGTCTGTACCCTGGTTCCTCTCTGACACTCAGAAAGTGGATCAGTCCAGTTCTGAGGTCTGTACCCTGGTTCCTCTCTGACACTCAGAAAGTGGATCAGTCCAGTTCTGAGGTCTGTACCCTGGTTCCTCTCTGACACTCAGAAAGTGGATCAGTCCAGTTCTGAGGTCTGTACCCTGGTTCCTCTCTGACACTCAGAAAGTGGATCAGTCCAGTTCTGAGGTCTGTACCCTGGTTCCTCTCTGACACTCAGAAAGTGGATCAGTCCAGTTCTGAGGTCTGTACCCTGGTTCCTCTCTGACACTCAGAAAGTGGATCAGTCCAGTTCTGAGGTCTGTACCCTGGTTCCTCTCTGACACTCAGAAAGTGGATCAGTCCAGTTCTGAGGTCTGTACCCTGGTTCCTCTCTGACACTCAGAAAGTGGATCAGTCCAGTTCTGAGGTCTGTACCCTGGTTCCTCTCTGACACTCAGAAAGTGGATCAGTCCAGTTCTGAGGTCTGTACCCTGGTTCCTCTCTGACACTCAGAAAGTGGATCAGTCCAGTTCTGAGGTCTGTACCCTGGTTCCTCTCTGACACTCAGAAAGTGGATCAGTCCAGTTCTGAGGTCTGTACCCTGGTTCCTCTCTGACACTCAGAAAGTGGATCAGTCCAGTTCTGAGGTCTGTACCCTGGTTCCTCTCTGACACTCAGAAAGTGGATCAGTCCAGTTCTGAGGTCTGTACCCTGGTTCCTCTCTGACACTCAGAAAGTGGATCAGTCCAGTTCTGAGGTCTGTACCCTGGTTCCTCTCTGACACTCAGAAAGTGGATCAGTCCAGTTCTGAGGTCTGTACCCTGGTTCCTCTCTGACACTCAGAAAGTGGATCAGTCCAGTTCTGAGGTCTGTACCCTGGTTCCTCTCTGACACTCAGAAAGTGGATCAGTCCAGTTCTGAGGTCTGTACCCTGGTTCCTCTCTGACACTCAGAAAGTGGATCAGTCCAGTTCTGAGGTCTGTACCCTGGTTCCTCTCTGACACTCAGAAAGTGGATCAGTCCAGTTCTGAGGTCTGTACACTGGTTCCTCTCTGACACTCAGAAAGTGGATCAGTCCAGTTCTGAGGTCTGTACCCTGGTTCCTCTCTGACACTCAGAAAGTGGATCAGTCCAGTTCTGAGGTCTGTACCCTGGTTCCTCTCTGACACTCAGAAAGTGGATCAGTCCAGTTCTGAGGTCTGTACCCTGGTTCCTCTCTGACACTCAGAAAGTGGATCAGTCCAGTTCTGAGGTCTGTACCCTGGTTCCTCTCTGACACTCAGAAAGTGGATCAGTCCAGTTCTGAGGTCTGTACCCTGGTTCCTCTCTGACACTCAGAAAGTGGATCAGTCCAGTTCTGAGGTCTGTACCCTGGTTCCTCTCTGACACTCAGAAAGTGGATCAGTCCAGTTCTGAGGTCTGTACCCTGGTTCCTCTCTGACACTCAGAAAGTGGATCAGTCCAGTTCTGAGGTCTGTACCCTGGTTCCTCTCTGACACTCAGAAAGTGGATCAGTCCAGTTCTGAGGTCTGTACCCTGGTTCCTCTCTGACACTCAGAAAGTGGATCAGTCCAGTTCTGAGGTCTGTACCCTGGTTCCTCTCTGACACTCAGAAAGTGGATCAGTCCAGTTCTGAGGTCTGTACCCTGGTTCCTCTCTGACACTCAGAAAGTGGATCAGTCCAGTTCTGAGGTCTGTACCCTGGTTCCTCTCTGACACTCAGAAAGTGGATCAGTCCAGTTCTGAGGTCTGTACCCTGGTTCCTCTCTGACACTCAGAAAGTGGATCAGTCCAGTTCTGAGGTCTGTACCCTGGTTCCTCTCTGACACTCAGAAAGTGGATCAGTCCAGTTCTGAGGTCTGTACCCTGGTTCCTCTCTGACACTCAGAAAGTGGATCAGTCCAGTTCTGAGGTCTGTACCCTGGTTCCTCTCTGACACTCAGAAAGTGGATCAGTCCAGTTCTGAGGTCTGTACCCTGGTTCCTCTCTGACACTCAGAAAGTGGATCAGTCCAGTTCTGAGGTCTGTACCCTGGTTCCTCTCTGACACTCAGAAAGTGGATCAGTCCAGTTCTGAGGTCTGTACCCTGGTTCCTCTCTGACACTCAGAAAGTGGATCAGTCCAGTTCTGAGGTCTGTACCCTGGTTCCTCTCTGACACTCAGAAAGTGGATCAGTCCAGTTCTGAGGTCTGTACCCTGGTTCCTCTCTGACACTCAGAAAGTGGATCAGTCCAGTTCTGAGGTCTGTACCCTGGTTCCTCTCTGACACTCAGAAAGTGGATCAGTCCAGTTCTGAGGTCTGTACCCTGGTTCCTCTCTGACACTCAGAAAGTGGATCAGTCCAGTTCTGAGGTCTGTACCCTGGTTCCTCTCTGACACTCAGAAAGTGGATCAGTCCAGTTCTGAGGTCTGTACCCTGGTTCCTCTCTGACACTCAGAAAGTGGATCAGTCCAGTTCTGAGGTCTGTACCCTGGTTCCTCTCTGACACTCAGAAAGTGGATCAGTCCAGTTCTGAGGTCTGTACCCTGGTTCCTCTCTGACACTCAGAAAGTGGATCAGTCCAGTTCTGAGGTCTGTACCCTGGTTCCTCTCTGACACTCAGAAAGTGGATCAGTCCAGTTCTGAGGTCTGTACCCTGGTTCCTCTCTGACACTCAGAAAGTGGATCAGTCCAGTTCTGAGGTCTGTACCCTGGTTCCTCTCTGACACTCAGAAAGTGGATCAGTCCAGTTCTGAGGTCTGTACCCTGGTTCCTCTCTGACACTCAGAAAGTGGATCAGTCCAGTTCTGAGGTCTGTACCCTGGTTCCTCTCTGACACTCAGAAAGTGGATCAGTCCAGTTCTGAGGTCTGTACCCTGGTTCCTCTCTGACACTCAGAAAGTGGATCAGTCCAGTTCTGAGGTCTGTACCCTGGTTCCTCTCTGACACTCAGAAAGTGGATCAGTCCAGTTCTGAGGTCTGTACCCTGGTTCCTCTCTGACACTCAGAAAGTGGATCAGTCCAGTTCTGAGGTCTGTACCCTGGTTCCTCTCTGACACTCAGAAAGTGGATCAGTCCAGTTCTGAGGTCTGTACCCTGGTTCCTCTCTGACACTCAGAAAGTGGATCAGTCCAGTTCTGAGGTCTGTACCCTGGTTCCTCTCTGACACTCAGAAAGTGGATCAGTCCAGTTCTGAGGTCTGTACCCTGGTTCCTCTCTGACACTCAGAAAGTGGATCAGTCCAGTTCTGAGGTCTGTACCCTGGTTCCTCTCTGACACTCAGAAAGTGGATCAGTCCAGTTCTGAGGTCTGTACCCTGGTTCCTCTCTGACACTCAGAAAGTGGATCAGTCCAGTTCTGAGGTCTGTACCCTGGTTCCTCTCTGACACTCAGAAAGTGGATCAGTCCAGTTCTGAGGTCTGTACCCTGGTTCCTCTCTGACACTCAGAAAGTGGATCAGTCCAGTTCTGAGGTCTGTACCCTGGTTCCTCTCTGACACTCAGAAAGTGGATCAGTCCAGTTCTGAGGTCTGTACCCTGGTTCCTCTCTGACACTCAGAAAGTGGATCAGTCCAGTTCTGAGGTCTGTACCCTGGTTCCTCTCTGACACTCAGAAAGTGGATCAGTCCAGTTCTGAGGTCTGTACCCTGGTTCCTCTCTGACACTCAGAAAGTGGATCAGTCCAGTTCTGAGGTCTGTACCCTGGTTCCTCTCTGACACTCAGAAAGTGGATCAGTCCAGTTCTGAGGTCTGTACCCTGGTTCCTCTCTGACACTCAGAAAGTGGATCAGTCCAGTTCTGAGGTCTGTACCCTGGTTCCTCTCTGACACTCAGAAAGTGGATCAGTCCAGTTCTGAGGTCTGTACCCTGGTTCCTCTCTGACACTCAGAAAGTGGATCAGTCCAGTTCTGAGGTCTGTACCCTGGTTCCTCTCTGACACTCAGAAAGTGGATCAGTCCAGTTCTGAGGTCTGTACCCTGGTTCCTCTCTGACACTCAGAAAGTGGATCAGTCCAGTTCTGAGGTCTGTACCCTGGTTCCTCTCTGACACTCAGAAAGTGGATCAGTCCAGTTCTGAGGTCTGTACCCTGGTTCCTCTCTGACACTCAGAAAGTGGATCAGTCCAGTTCTGAGGTCTGTACCCTGGTTCCTCTCTGACACTCAGAAAGTGGATCAGTCCAGTTCTGAGGTCTGTACCCTGGTTCCTCTCTGACACTCAGAAAGTGGATCAGTCCAGTTCTGAGGTCTGTACCCTGGTTCCTCTCTGACACTCAGAAAGTGGATCAGTCCAGTTCTGAGGTCTGTACCCTGGTTCCTCTCTGACACTCAGAAAGTGGATCAGTCCAGTTCTGAGGTCTGTACCCTGGTTCCTCTCTGACACTCAGAAAGTGGATCAGTCCAGTTCTGAGGTCTGTACCCTGGTTCCTCTCTGACACTCAGAAAGTGGATCAGTCCAGTTCTGAGGTCTGTACCCTGGTTCCTCTCTGACACTCAGAAAGTGGATCAGTCCAGTTCTGAGGTCTGTACCCTGGTTCCTCTCTGACACTCAGAAAGTGGATCAGTCCAGTTCTGAGGTCTGTACCCTGGTTCCTCTCTGACACTCAGAAAGTGGATCAGTCCAGTTCTGAGGTCTGTACCCTGGTTCCTCTCTGACACTCAGAAAGTGGATCAGTCCAGTTCTGAGGTCTGTACCCTGGTTCCTCTCTGACACTCAGAAAGTGGATCAGTCCAGTTCTGAGGTCTGTACCCTGGTTCCTCTCTGACACTCAGAAAGTGGATCAGTCCAGTTCTGAGGTCTGTACCCTGGTTCCTCTCTGACACTCAGAAAGTGGATCAGTCCAGTTCTGAGGTCTGTACCCTGGTTCCTCTCTGACACTCAGAAAGTGGATCAGTCCAGTTCTGAGGTCTGTACCCTGGTTCCTCTCTGACACTCAGAAAGTGGATCAGTCCAGTTCTGAGGTCTGTACCCTGGTTCCTCTCTGACACTCAGAAAGTGGATCAGTCCAGTTCTGAGGTCTGTACCCTGGTTCCTCTCTGACACTCAGAAAGTGGATCAGTCCAGTTCTGAGGTCTGTACCCTGGTTCCTCTCTGACACTCAGAAAGTGGATCAGTCAGTTCTGAGGTCTGTACCCTGGTTCCTCTCTGACACTCAGAAAGGGATCAGTCCAGTTCTGAGGTCTGTACCCTGGTTCCTCTCTGACACTCAGAAAGAGGATCAGTCCAGTTCTGAGGTCTGTACCCCGGTTCCTGTGTCAACGAATTTCTAAATACTGCTGCTGGTTTATAAAGCATTGAATGGTTTGGGCCCAACATACATTTCTGACCAACTGCTAAATGATGAACCATCCAGATCTCTCAGGTCTTCTGGTCTGCTCCCTGTCCCCAGAGTCAGATCTCTCAGGTCTTCTGGTCTGCTTCCTGTCCCCAGAGTCAGATCTCTCAGGTCTTCTGGTCTGCTCTCTGTCCCCAGAGTCAGATCTCTCAGGTCTTCTGGTCTGCTCTCTGTCCCCAGAGTCAGATCTCTCAGGTCTTCAGGTCTGCTCCCTGTCCCCAGAGTCAGATCTCTCAGGTCTTCTGGTCTGCTCCCTGTCCCCAGAGTCAGATCTCTCAGGTCTTCTGGTCTGCTCCCTGTCCCCAGAGTCAGATCTCTCAGGTCTTCAGGTCTGCTCTCTGTCCCCAGAGTCAGATCTCTCAGGTCTTCTGGTCTGCTCTCTGTCCCCAGAGTCAGATCTCTCAGGTCTTCTGGTCTGCTCTCTGTCCCCAGAGTCAGATCTCTCAGGTCTTCAGTCTGCTCTCTGTCCCCAGAGTCAGATCTCTCAGGTCTTCTGGTCTGCTCCTGTCCCCAGAGTCAGATCTCTCAGGTCTTCTGGTCTGCTCCCTGTCCCCAGAGTCAGATCTCTCAGGTCTTCTGGTCTGCTCTCCTGTCCCCAGAGTCAGATCTCTCAGGTCTTCTGGTCTGCTCCCTGTCCCCAGAGTCAGATCTCTCAGGTCTTCTGGTCTGCTCCCTGTCCCCAGAGTCAGATCTCTCAGGTCTTCTGGTCTGCTCTCTGTCCCCAGAGTCAGATCTCTCAGGTCTTCTGGTCTGCTCTCTGTCCCCAGAGTCAGATCTCTCAGGTCTTCTGGTCTGCTCCCTGTCCCCAGAGTCAGATCTCTCAGGTCTTCAGGTCTGCTCTCTGTCCCCAGAGTCAGATCTCTCAGGTCTTCTGGTCTGCTCTCTGTCCCCAGAGTCAGATCTCTCAGGTCTTCTGGTCTGCTCTCTGTCCCCAGAGTCAGATCTCTCAGGTCTTCAGGTCTGCTCTCTGTCCCCAGAGTCAGATCTCTCAGGTCTTCTGGTCTGCTTCCTGTCCCCAGAGTCAGATCTCTCAGGTCTTCTGGTCTGCTCTCTGTCCCCAGAGTCAGATCTCTCAGGTCTTCAGTCTGCTCCCTGTCCCCAGAGTCAGATCTCTCAGGTCTTCTGGTCTGCTCCCTGTCCCCAGAGTCAGATCTCTCAGGTCTTCTGGTCTGCTCCCTGTCCCCAGAGTCAGATCTCTCAGGTCTTCTGGTCTGCTCCCTGTCCCCAGAGTCAGATCTCTCAGGTCTTCTGGTCTGCTCCCTGTCCCCAGAGTCAGATCTCTCAGGTCTTCTGGTCTGCTCCCTGTCCCCAGAGTCAGATCTCTCAGGTCTTCTGGTCTGCTCCCTGTCCCCAGAGTCAGATCTCTCAGGTCTTCTGGTCTGCTCCCTGTCCCCAGAGTCAGATCTCTCAGGTCTTCTGGTCTGCTCCCTGTCCCCAGAGTCAGATCTCTCAGGTCTTCTGGTCTGCTCCCTGTCCCCAGAGTCAGATCTCTCAGGTCTTCTGGTCTGCTCCCTGTCCCAGAGTCAGATCTAAACCTGGAGAAGTTCAGTTATTATGCTCCAAACATCTGGAACATCTCCCAGAAACCTGCAGGTCCTCTGCAACGAAGACTACTTTTAGATCCAGCATGAAGACTTTTCTTCTTCCTCTAATTGAACTCTTCATATCTCACACTGCACTGTAACGTGTACTCATGTCCCTGTCATTCATGTTTTATTATCTTTGCTTTTAAATTAGTGTTTTAAAATGCCATTTAATAAATGTTTCTTAATGTATGAATAAGCTTTATTTCTGCCTCTGTTTCTGTTTCTGGTCTCGTGGTGCGTTCGCTGTCCAGGGCTTTGTGACGGGGGGGAAGGATGGCATCGTGGAGCTGTGGGACGACATGTTCGAGAGATGCCTGAAGACGTACGCCATCAAGAGGGCCGCGTTGTCCCCCGCCTCCAAAGGTCTCAGAGAGGTCTTATTTAAAGGGACAGTGCACATCAACATTTCTGTCAATGTGCCAAGAGGCTCCTGGACAGATGTTATGAGTCAGCAGACAACTAATGTCATTTCAAACAAGTAAATACAGTCAAATACAAACTGAACTCAGTACGAACATGTTAAAACCCAGTGTAGGGGTCGGCGAGGGCTGGTCATTTATTCAAATGACTCAGACCGACTAACCGACCTGACGGAGTGACTGAGTGGATGTGAGTTCACCCCTCGGCTCAGATCCACCTCGTCAGCAGGATCTCACTCCACTGACTCCTGGACCAGGTCCAAAGAGCGGCTGCTTCAGCTCAGACCACTCTGTGAATCTGTGGAGCGACCTGAAGTGTCCTGATATCAGTGAGAGGCGTGGTCCTGCCTGAGAGAGAGGCAGGGTGCAGCCTCACCTCTGAAGCCGGAGAGCAGGTGTCTTTGAAGTGTCCCAGTCCAACAGATGGCATCAGTGTATCTGAAGAACACTAGGTCCAGACTAACGCAGGGTTCACCTTCTCTCTTCAACGTTATCACCCACTAAACACATCCTGCTGTGACCGTGTTCAATGTGAAACTCTAACTCAGTGTTACATCAGTCCTGCATCGTAACTTCATCTGCCAACTCAGTTGTGATTTTTAAATCTCAGACAGAATTTAGAGGCATCTCCCCGTAACAGACCGGTGATGAGAAGAAGCTCATTCAACCTTTCATTCAGCAAATCAGTTCATCTTCTCATTTCGACATTCGTATATTTCAACTAGTCCCGCATGAATTCGGAGGGCCTTTCCTCGCAGGTCGCCGGGTGCTAACATTCAACAAACATCAAGTCATTCCACTCATTTCACAAAGAAATCCACTCCGCATTCAACCAAGACATTTGAGAGGTATTTACCAAGTCTGAGAGAACCTAACCGAGAGCTATTAACCCAGCTCTGAGGGTCTCTCTCTCTCTCTCTCTCTCTCTCTCTCTCTCTCCCCGCCAGTGTCTTTATGCTCAACAACAGGATATAGAAACCTCAGACCCCTCCTCCACACCCATATTTGTGGAAACTGGGCGTGGCCTCTGATGGACTGGACTGGACATGACCAGACATATTCTATGGCTATGGCGTAAGACGCACCTTCCCATGTTTGTGTAAAAAGGTCATGACCCCTGTAGGACTTGCAAAATATTATTCTCGGCTATGACACAACCACCTCAATGTATTTCTCCTTCAGTCCGGAGCGCTCCTGGTGTACCGCTGTGAGGGAAGAGGGAAGAAACGGCCTTCTCTCTTATCAGTGCACCCATAAATCATTACAGGCCTCACACTCAGCTTAACAAACCACTCGGTTTATACTGTAAACATAGAAACACCTAACATATGAAACATTTTCATTGTGAGTTATACAAGAATATAATTGATTATAATTAACTTTCGTTTGAAGTATTCAACATACTATGAAGATCTCAACAACCGGCATTGCCTATACTACTCATCCAGTTCCCCCCAGAGTATAACATATATAATGTGTGTGTGTGTGTGTGTGTGTGTGTGTGTGTGTGTGTGTGTGTGTCAGGGCTGCTGCTGGAGGACAACCCCTCCATCAGAGCCATCACTCTGGGTCACGGTCACATCCTGCTGGGCACCAAGAATGGAGAGATCCTGGAGATCGATAAGAGCGGCCCGATGACCCTCCTGCTGCAGGTCAGAGGGGCCGTTAGTTATTTAAATAAGAAGACGCTATTGCAGTAGTCGGGTCTGCTGAAGATAAAAGCATGGTGAAGGTCTTTGAAAAGCCAACGTGACGCATTCACTGTCTGTTGGAGTTTCATGTTGTTGTTGTGGTGTTGTGTTCAGGGCCACATGGAGGGGGAGGTGTGGGGTCTGGCGGCTCATCCTCTACTTCCTGTCTGCGCCACCGTCAGCGACGACAAAACCCTGAGGATCTGGGAGCTGTCGGCCAATCATCGCATGGTGGCCGTCCGCAAACTGAAGAAGGGTGAGAGAGTTCACAGTTCACCTGTTCACCTGTTCACCTGTTCACCTGTTCACCTGTTCACCTGTTCACAGTTCACCTGTTCACAGTTCACCTGTTCACCTGTTCACCTGTTCACAGTTCACCTGTTCACCTGTTCACCTGTTCACTGTTCACAGTTCACCTGTTCACCTGTTCACCTGTTCACCTGTTCACAGTTCACCTGTTCACCTGTTCACCTGTTCACCTGTTCACAGTTCACCTGTTCACCTGTTCACAGTTCACCTGTTCACCTGTTCACCTGTTCACCTGTTCACCTGTTCACAGTTCACCTGTTCACAGTTCACCTGTTCACCTGTTCACCTGTTCACAGTTCACCTGTTCACCTGTTCACCTGTTCACAGTTCACCTGTTCACCTGTTCACCTGTTCACAGTTCACCTGTTCACCTGTTCACCTGTTCACAGTTCACCTGTTCACCTGTTCACCTGTTCACCTGTTCACAGTTCACCTGTTCACCTGTTCACCTGTTCACCTGTTCACAGTTCACCTGTTCACCTGTTCACCTGTTCACCTGTTCACAGTTCACCTGTTCACCTGTTCACAGTTCACCTGTTCACCTGTTCACCTGTTCACCTGTTCACAGTTCACCTGTTCACCTGTTCACCTGTTCACAGTTCACCTGTTCACCTGTTCACCTGTTCACAGTTCACCTGTTCACCTGTTCACCTGTTCACCTGTTCACAGTTCACCTGTTCACCTGTTCACCTGTTCACCTGTTCACAGTTCACCTGTTCACAGTTCACCTGTTCACCTGTTCACAGTTCACCTGTTCACCTGTTCACAGTTCACCTGTTCACCTGTTCACAGTTCACCTGTTCACCTGTTCACAGTTCACCTGTTCACAGTTCACCTGTTCACCTGTTCACCTGTTCACAGTTCACCTGTTCACCTGTTCACAGTTCACCTGTTCACCTGTTCACAGTTCACCTGTTCACCTGTTCACAGTTCACCTGTTCACCGGACTGTTGACCAGTGATTATTAACATTTTAAAGTATTCAGAAAAGCCAGAATTTTTTTGAAAGAATCAGCATTTTGAGAATTTGAGAAAAAGTCTGAATGTTTAGATTTTTCAGAAAAAAGTCTGAATCTCTTGAAAAAAGCCAGAATGTTTATAAAAAAGTCATTATTTTGTACATGACAGGATGTATGATTACCTACAATAACCGGTATTCCTCCATCTTGTGACTATGTAATTCCCTCTCTTGTATATCAGCATGTGAAGGACTACTTGCTGAGGTTGTATCTCCATGGTTCCTCTCAGTAAAGACTACTTGTTGTATCTCCATGGTTCCTCTCAGTAAAGACTACTTGTTGTATCTTCATGGTTCCTCTCAGTAAAGACTACTTGTTGTATCTCCATGGTTCCTCTCAGTAAAGACTACTTGTTGTATCTCCATGGTTCCTCTCAGTAAAGACTACTTGTTGTATCTTCATGGTTCCTCTCAGTAAAGACTACTTGTTGTATCTCCATGGTTCCTCTCAGTAAAGACTACTTGTTGTATCTCCATGGTTCCTCTCAGTAAAGACTACTTGTTGTATCTTCATGGTTCCTCTCAGTAAAGACTACTTGTTGTATCTTCATGGTTCCTCTCAGTAAAGACTACTTGTTGTATATTCATGGTTCCTCTCAGTAAAGACTACTTGTTGTATCTTCATGGTTCCTCTCAGTAAAGACTACTTGTTGTATCTTCATGGTTCCTCTTAGTAAAGACTACTTGTTGTATCTCCATGGTTCCTCTCAGTAAAGACTACTTGTTGTATCTTCATGGTTCCTCTCAGTAAAGACTACTTGTTGTATCTTCATGGTTCCTCTCAGTAAAGACTACTTGTTGTATCTCCATGGTTCCTCTCAGTAAAGACTACTTGTTGTATCTCCATGGTTCCTCTCAGTAAAGACTACTTGTTGTATCTTCATGGTTCCTCTCAGTAAAGACTACTTGTTGTATCTTCATGGTTCCTCTAGTAAAGACTACTTGTTGTATATTCATGGTTCCTCTCAGTACAGACTACTTGTTGTATCTTCATGGTTCCTCTCAGTAAAGACTACTTGTTGTATCTTCATGGTTCCTCTCAGTAAAGACTACTTGTTGTATCTTCATGGTTCCTCTCAGTAAAGACTACTTGTTGTATCTTCATGGTTCCTCTCAGTAAAGACTACTTGTTGTATCTTCACGGTTCCTCTCAGTAAAGAATACTTGTTGTATCTTCATGGTTCCTCTCAGTAAAGACTACTTGTTGTATCTTCATGGTTCCTCTCAGTAAAGACTACTTGTTGTATCTTCATGGTTCCTCTCAGTAAAGACTACTTGTTGTATATTCATGGTTCCTCTCAGTAAAGACTACTTGTTGTATATTCACGGTTCCTCTCAGTAAAGAATACTTGTTGTATCTTCATGGTTCCTCTCAGTAAAGACTACTTGTTGTATCTTCATGGTTCCTCTCAGTAAAGACTACTTGTTGTATCTTCATGGTTCCTCTCAGTAAAGACTACTTGTTGTATCTTCATGGTTCCTCTCAGTAAAGACTACTTGTTGTATCTTCATGGTTCCTCTCAGTAAAGACTACTTGTTGTATCTTCATGGTTCCTCTCAGTAAAGACTACTTGTTGTATCTTCATGGTTCCTCTCAGTAAAGAATACTTGTTGTATCTTCATGGTTCCTCTCAGTAAAGACTACTTGTTGTATCTTCATGGTTCCTCTCAGTAAAGACTACTTGTTGTATCTTCATGGTTCCTCTCAGTAAAGACTACTTGTTGTATCTTCATGGTTCCTCTCAGTAAAGACTACTTGTTGTATCTTCATGGTTCCTCTCAGTAAAGAATACTTGTTGTATCTTCATGGTTCCTCTCAGTAAAGACTACTTGTTGTATCTTCATGGTTCCTCTCAGTAAAGAATACTTGTTGTATCTTCATGGTTCCTCTCAGTAAAGACTACTTGTTGTATCTTCATGGTTCCTCTCAGTAAAGACTACTTGTTGTATCTTCATGGTTCCTCTCAGTAAAGACTACTTGTTGTATCTCATGGTTCCTCTCAGTAAAGACTACTTGTTGTATCTCCATGGTTCCTCTCAGTAAAGACTACTTGTTGTATCTTCATGGTTCCTCTCAGTAAAGAATACTTGTTGTATCTTCATGGTTCCTCTCAGTAAAGACTACTTGTTGTATCTTCATGGTTCCTCTCAGTAAAGACTACTTGTTGTATCTTCATGGTTCCTCTCAGTAAAGAATACTTGTTGTATCTTCATGGTTCCTCTCAGTAAAGACTACTTGCTGAGGTTGTATCTTCATGGTTCCTCTCAGTAAAGACTACTTGTTGTATCTTCATGGTTCCTCTCAGTAAAGACTACTTGTTGTATCTCCATGGTTCCTCTCAGTAAAGACTACTTGTTGTATCTCCATGGTTCCTCTCAGTAAAGACTACTTGTTGTATCTTCACGGTTCCTCTCAGTAAAGACTACTTGTTATATCTTCATGGTTCCTCTCAGTAAAGACTACTTGTTGTATCTTCATGGTTCCTCTCAGTAAAGACTACTTGTTGTATCTTCACGGTTCCTCTCAGTAAAGACTACTTGTTGTATCTTCATGGTTCCTCTCAGTAAAGACTACTTGTTAGTAAAGACTACTTGTTGTATCTTCACGGTTCTTCTCAGTAAAGACTACTTGTTGTATCTTCATGGTTCCTCTCAGTAAAGACTACTTGTTGTATCTCCATGGTTCCTCTCAGTAAAGACTACTTGTTGTATCTTCATGGTTCCTCTCAGTAAAGACTACTTGTTGTATCTTCATGGTTCCTCTCAGTAAAGACTACTTGTTGTATCTCCATGGTTCCTCTCAGTAAAGACTACTTGTTGTATCTTCATGGTTCCTCTCAGTAAAGACTACTTGTTGTATCTTCATGGTTCCTCTCAGTAAAGACTACTTGTTGTATCTTCATGGTTCCTCTCAGTAAAGACTACTTGTTGTATCTTCATGGTTCCTCTCATTAAAGACTACTTGTTGTATCTTCATGGTTCCTCTCAGTAAAGACTACTTGTTGTATATTCATGGTTCCTCTCAGTAAAGACTACTTGTTGTATATTCACGGTTCCTCTCAGTAAAGAATACTTGTTGTATCTTCATGGTTCCTCTCAGTAAAGACTACTTGTTGTATCTTCATGGTTCCTCTCAGTAAAGACTACTTGTTGTATCTTCATGGTTCCTCTCAGTAAAGACTACTTGTTGTATCTTCATGGTTCCTCTCAGTAAAGACTACTTGTTGTATCTCCATGGTTCCTCTCAGTAAAGACTACTTGTTGTATCTCCATGGTTCCTCTCAGTAAAGACTACTTGTTGTATCTTCACGGTTCCTCTCAGTAAAGACTACTTGTTATATCTTCATGGTTCCTCTCAGTAAAGACTACTTGTTGTATCTTCATGGTTCCTCTCAGTAAAGACTACTTGTTGTATCTTCACGGTTCCTCTCAGTAAAGACTACTTGTTGTATCTTCATGGTTCCTCTCAGTAAAGACTACTTGTTAGTAAAGACTACTTGTTGTATCTTCACGGTTCTTCTCAGTAAAGACTACTTGTTGTATCTTCATGGTTCCTCTCAGTAAAGACTACTTGTTGTATCTCCATGGTTCCTCTCAGTAAAGACTACTTGTTGTATCTTCATGGTTCCTCTCAGTAAAGACTACTTGTTGTATCTTCATGGTTCCTCTCAGTAAAGACTACTTGTTGTATCTCCATGGTTCCTCTCAGTAAAGACTACTTGTTGTATCTTCATGGTTCCTCTCAGTAAAGAATACTTGTTGTATCTTCATGGTTCCTCTCAGTAAAGACTACTTGTTGTATCTTCATGGTTCCTCTCAGTAAAGACTACTTGTTGTATCTTCATGGTTCCTCTCATTAAAGACTACTTGTTGTATCTTCATGGTTCCTCTCAGTAAAGACTACTTGTTGTATATTCATGGTTCCTCTCAGTAAAGACTACTTGTTGTATATTCACGGTTCCTCTCAGTAAAGAATACTTGTTGTATCTTCATGGTTCCTCTCAGTAAAGACTACTTGTTGTATCTTCATGGTTCCTCTCAGTAAAGACTACTTGTTGTATCTTCATGGTTCCTCTCAGTAAAGACTACTTGTTGTATCTTCATGGTTCCTCTCAGTAAAGACTACTTGTTGTATCTTCATGGTTCCTCTCAGTAAAGACTACTTGTTGTATCTTCATGGTTCCTCTCAGTAAAGACTACTTGTTGTATCTTCATGGTTCCTCTCAGTAAAGAATACTTGTTGTATCTTCATGGTTCCTCTCAGTAAAGACTACTTGTTGTATCTTCATGGTTCCTCTCAGTAAAGACTACTTGTTGTATCTTCATGGTTCCTCTCAGTAAAGACTACTTGTTGTATCTTCATGGTTCCTCTCAGTAAAGACTACTTGTTGTATCTTCATGGTTCCTCTCAGTAAAGAATACTTGTTGTATCTTCATGGTTCCTCTCAGTAAAGACTACTTGTTGTATCTTCATGGTTCCTCTCAGTAAAGAATACTTGTTGTATCTTCATGGTTCCTCTCAGTAAAGACTACTTGTTGTATCTTCATGGTTCCTCTCAGTAAAGACTACTTGTTGTATCTTCATGGTTCCTCTCAGTAAAGACTACTTGTTGTATCTCCATGGTTCCTCTCAGTAAAGACTACTTGTTGTATCTCCATGGTTCCTCTCAGTAAAGACTACTTGTTGTATCTTCATGGTTCCTCTCAGTAAAGAATACTTGTTGTATCTTCATGGTTCCTCTCAGTAAAGACTACTTGTTGTATCTTCATGGTTCCTCTCAGTAAAGACTACTTGTTGTATCTTCATGGTTCCTCTCAGTAAAGAATACTTGTTGTATCTTCATGGTTCCTCTCAGTAAAGACTACTTGCTGAGGTTGTATCTTCATGGTTCCTCTCAGTAAAGACTACTTGTTGTATCTTCATGGTTCCTCTCAGTAAAGACTACTTGTTGTATCTCCATGGTTCCTCTCAGTAAAGACTACTTGTTGTATCTCCATGGTTCCTCTCAGTAAAGACTACTTGTTGTATCTTCACGGTTCCTCTCAGTAAAGACTACTTGTTGTATCTTCATGGTTCCTCTCAGTAAAGACTACTTGTTGTATCTTCATGGTTCCTCTCAGTAAAGACTACTTGTTGTATCTTCACGGTTCCTCTCAGTAAAGACTACTTGTTGTATCTTCATGGTTCCTCTCAGTAAAGACTACTTGTTAGTAAAGACTACTTGTTGTATCTTCACGGTTCTTCTCAGTAAAGACTACTTGTTGTATCTTCATGGTTCCTCTCAGTAAAGACTACTTGTTGTATCTCCATGGTTCCTCTCAGTAAAGACTACTTGTTGTATCTTCATGGTTCCTCTCAGTAAAGACTACTTGTTGTATCTTCATGGTTCCTCTCAGTAAAGACTACTTGTTGTATCTCCATGGTTCCTCTCAGTAAAGACTACTTGTTGTATCTTCATGGTTCCTCTCAGTAAAGAATACTTGTTGTATCTTCATGGTTCCTCTCAGTAAAGACTACTTGTTGTATCTTCATGGTTCCTCTCAGTAAAGACTACTTGTTGTATCTTCATGGTTCCTCTCATTAAAGAGTCTCCCCCCCCCAGGAGGTCGCTGCTGCGCCTTCTCTCCGGACGGGAAGGCGCTGGCAGTGGGTCTGAGCGACGGCAGCTTCCTGGTGGTGAATGCTGACACGCTGGAGGACATGGTGACCTTCCACCACCGCAGGGAGCTCATCTCGGACATCCGCTTCTCCCAAGGTACCTGAATGCACCACGCAGGTGTGAGGAGGCGGCGGCGTGTGATTGGTCCGTCTGTGACCATTAGCTGTTTGTGTTTCAGACTCCGGGAAGTACCTGGCCGTGGCGTCGCAGGACTCCTTCGTGGATATCTACAACATTCTGACCAGCAAGAGGGTGGGAATCTGCAAAGGAGCGGGAAGCTACATCACACACATCGACTGGGACTCCAGAGGTAAGGCTACGCTAACAGGCTCACGGTTTGCAGGTCATGCTACGCTAACATGCTACACTAACATGTAAAAACAAACTGTTAGCCAGGGCGCTAATTTCAATCTGTCTGCGCAGATAATACAGACACAATCAAATTATGAAATATACCATGTATCTATGTATGAAGGCCAGTGAAGGCAAGGGGGTAACACTTCCAAGATTGAGTCATAAATGTAAGAGAAAAACAAAACTAATATTCTCTGAGACTTAAGTCCCAGAATGTTGAGAAACAGAACGTGAAATGTATTTCCTGGTAAGCATGGAGCTGTGTCCCCTGCAGGTAAGCTGCTGCAGGTGAACACAGGAAACAAAGAGCAGCTGTTCTTCGAGGCACCGCGAGGCCGGAAGCAGAGCATCAGCGTGGCCGAGGTCAGTTTTCAAAAATTCAAGATTCAAAGGTTTTATCATCATATGCTCAGCAGCTACAGTGTAGAAATGGCAATGCAATTATTCTGACCTATATAAATGTAAATAGAATAGTGTGCACGGTGGACTTTCTACTTTGACTACATTTTGAACACAAATACCTTCCTGCAGATCTTGACCTCCTCTTTGTGTTTCAGTTTGAGAAGCTGGAGTGGGCGAGCTGGACGTCTGTGCTGGGTCCCACTTGTGAGGGGGCGTGGCCTACTTGTGAGGGTGTGGGGGCTACCTGTGAGGGGGCGTGGCCATCGCTAGGCCTCCTGAACGCAGCCTCGCTCACTAAGGACCGCCAGCTGCTCGCCACCGGGGACGACTTTGGGTTCCTCAAACTGTTCAGCTTCCCCTCACGGGTGAGATCTGTCTGCTGGGATTTAAAAAAACATGCTGGAAAGGATGATAAACACAGCTGTTAGCAGTGGAAATTAACTGTTTGCACTAAAAGCTAACTGTTAGCAGTAGAGGCTAACTGTTAGCAGGAGAAGTTAACTGATAGAAGTAGAAGTTAACTGTTAGCAGTAGAAGTTGTTAGCAGTATAAGCTAACTGTTAGCATTATAAGTTAGCTGTTAGCAGTAGAAGTTAACTGTTAGCAGTAGAAGTTAAGTGTTAGCAGTAGAAGTTAACTGTTAGCAGTAGAAGTTAAGTGTAGTAAAGTTAGTGTATCAGTAGAAGGAAACTGTTAGCAGTAGAAGCTAACTGTTAGCAGTAGAAGTTAACTGTTAGCAGTAGAAGTTAACTGTTAGCTGTAGAGGCTAACTGTTAGCAGTAGAAGTTAACTGTTAGCAGTAGAAGTTAACTGTTAGCAGTATAAGTTAACTGTTAGCAGTGAAGTAAGTTAGCAGTGAAGTTAGCTGTTAGCAGTGGAAGTTAAGTGTTATCAGTAGAAGTTAGCTGTTAGCAGTAGAGGCTAACTGTTAGCAGTAGAGGCTAACTGTTAGCAGTAGAAGTTAAGTGTTATCAGTAGAAGGAAACTGTTAGCAGTGGAAGCTAACTGTTAGCAGTAGAAGTTAACTGTTAGCAGTAGAAGTTAACTGTTAGCAGTGGAAGTTAAGTGTTAGCAGTAGAAGTTAACTGTTAGCAGTAGAGGCTAACTGTTAGCAGTAGAAGTTAACTGTTAGCAGTGGAAGTTAAGTGTTAGCAGTAGAAGTTAACTGTTAGCAGTAGAGGCTAACTGTTAGCAGTAGAAGTTAACTGTTAGCAGTGGAAGTTAAGTGTTATCAGTAGAAGTTAACTGTTAGCAGTGGAAGTTAAGTGTTAGCAGTAGAAGTTAACTGTTAGCAGTGGAAGTTAAGTGTTAGCAGTAGAAGTTAACTGTTAGCAGTAGAGGCTAACTGTTAGCAGTAGAAGTTAACTGTTAGCAGTGGAAGTTAAGTGTTAGCAGTAGAAGTTAACTGTTAGCAGTAGAGGCTAACTGTTAGCAGTGGAAGCTAAGTGTTAGCAGTAGAAGTTAACTGTTCGCAGTGGAAGTTAAGTGTTAGCAGTGGAAGTTAAGTGTTAGCAGTAGAAGTTAACTGTTAGCAGTGGAAGTTAAGTGTTAGCAGTAGAAGTTAAGTGTTAGCAGTAGAGGCTAACTGTTAGCAGTAGAAGTTAACTGTTAGCAGTGGAAGTTAAGTGTTAGCAGTAGAAGTTAACTGTTAGCAGTGGAAGTTAAGTGTTAGCAGTAGAAGTTAAGTGTTAGCAGTAGAGGCTAACTGTTAGCAGTGGAAGCTAAGTGTTAGCAGTAGAAGTTAACTGTTCGCAGTGGAAGCTAAGTGTTAGCAGTAGAAGTTAACTGTTAGCAGTGGAAGCTAAGTGTTAGCAGTAGAAGTTAAGTGTTAGCAGTAGAAGTTAAGTGTTAGCAGTAGAAGTTAACTGTTAGCAGTAGAGGCTAACTGTTAGCAGTGGAAGCTAAGTGTTAGCAGTAGAAGTTAACTGTTCGCAGTAGAGGCTAACTGTTAGCAGTGGAAGCTAAGTGTTAGCAGTAGAAGTTAACTGTTCGCAGTGGAAGCTAACTGTTAGCAGTGGAAGCTAAGTGTTAGCAGTAAAGTGTTAGCAGTAGAAGTTAAGTGTTAGCAGTAGAAGTTAACTGTTAGCAGTAGAGGCTAACTGTTAGCAGTGGAAGCTAAGTGTTAGCAGTAGAAGTTAACTGTTCGCAGTGGAAGCTAAGTGTTAGCAGTAGAAGTCATGTTTCGCACTGGAAGCTAAGTATTAGCACTGGAAGCTAAGTGTTAATTTAAACTAGGGCTGTCAGTCGATTCAAATATTTAATCGTGATTAATCGCAATTGTTTTGATCTGTTCTAAATGTTCCTTAGAGGGATATTTTTCAAGTTTTGAAGACTCTTATCAACATAAATGGACACATGTGCTTTAAGCAAATGTTTATTATCATCATATGAACAATGACAAATATCCTCATGAATATTAAACACAACAACCTGGAACCTCTCATTCAATAATACAATACAGTGTGTGTGTGTGTGTGTGTGTGTGTGTGTGTGTGTGTGTGTGTGTGTGTGTGTGTGTGTGTTGGATCGTTGGAGCTATGTGCAACTCAAGGCATATGCTCGAACGGGAGCTGCCTGGACGCTGCAGTCATGTTGCGCTCTCCGAGCTGAGTGTGCTGACTGTTCGCAGTGGCGTTTCTATATGTACAAAGAGGTGGGGCACACAAAACTCAGATGTCTAGAAGCTTCTGCAGAGAGGTTCATGGCTGCTGAGGCTCTGGCTCTTCAGGTTTACAAATATATTAAATCAAAATATAATATTATTTTCAAAAGCCTCTTTAGTCTGATGCTTCAATTAATTTCAAACAGACAGTTCAACAGAGGGATACCCACAAAATGTAATGTTATCATTTACATATTGAATTGTTCTCTCTCAGTAAGATCCCATCTTCAATCACATGGCAGTCTCACCTCGACGTGGAGATGAAGGCCATGCTGTCCCTCTGGACAAACATCTCTATTACTTATTTTGTAAAAGTCCTCCTTATCTTCTTGTAGTTTCAAAAGTCATGAATCTAATCTAATCGATAGATTTATGATTCCAACATGATAAAGTAGGGTAGACATGTGGATATTAACCGGCTGAACAAAACGTGCATTTATCAAACAGCTGCGTTTCCCACAGATCTTATTTTGAGCTATTTTCTAAATCCTATGGAGGAAATCTCGTTGCTTTCTGTGGAGGGAAGCCACGCGCAGCTTACTTCCGGGTTTTAGGACGCCTCACTGCAGCTCTCTCTCGTCTCCTCTTCACACACCACACTTTTCGCAGCACACGTACTCACAGCCAATCAGCTCTGAGTGATGTGAGATGACGTATGGTGGGGATGGCAGCTCTATGCCCCTAGGGTCATTATTTGTTGCCACACACATTAAATAGGACAATACTCTGAGCATGCGCAGTGTAGTTTCTGCAGTCACCGTTCACTCAGACAGAGAGGGGGAGGGGCAGGGATCGGGTTAGTCCCACATGGCTCTGAACAGCTCAACAGGCTCACTGTAGACACTCATTAGAAGAACCATGTTCAGAGGACAAATGTAGGTGGTGATCCCTGGTCTTCAAGCTGATGCTGACAGCAATACTCTGAAGCTACGGGGCGGCCGAGGACAACAAATACACATGCGTTAAAATAATTAGTGGCGTACATTTTGTTTTTGCGTTAACGCGTTCTTAATGCGTTAACTTGACAGCCCTAAGTTAAACATCTGTTCGTTGCACACCCACCGGGAGCAGAGTCAGAGCAGTATGCCTGTAACCCCTCCTCTGTGTTCAGGGCCAGTTTGCTAAGTTTAAGAAGTACGTGGGTCACAGCTCCAACGTGACGAACGTACGCTGGTCCAACGACGACTCGCTGCTGCTGTCGGTGGGGGGCGGCGACACGGCGCTGATGATCTGGACACGAGAGCCGGGAGGAGGCCACAAGGAGAGCAGAGAGAGCCGAGCTGTGGACAGCGAGGAGTCCGACGACGACCCGGAGGAGGACGGGGGTGAGCTCTTATTCTGAAGGCCTGACTTTTGAGAAGTTTCTACATTCAGAGCTTTTATTCTGAAAGAGGGACAGTTGTTTGAGAAGTTTCCTCCTTCAGAGCTTTTATTGTGAAAATCTGACCTGATATCTAATGAGAGAAGTTCCAACATTACAAGCTTTTATTCTGAAAATCTAAACCTTTAATTGTTAAGAAAAGTTTCCGCCTTCAGAGCTTTTATTCTGAAAAACCGAACTTTTTCACAGGATCGGAATCAGACATCCTTTATGATGTTGACTATAGCAGCCGACGTGCTCTCACTAAATGGACAAGAAGGGCAGAGATGAAGCGTGGGTTAAATGTGCCCTCAGTTTGTCCTGACAGGACCTGGCTGTGGGTTAAATCTGCCCTCAGTTTGTCCTGACAGGACCTGGCTGTGGGTTAAATCTGCCCTCAGTTTGTCCTGACAGGACCTGGCTGTGGGTTACATCTGCCCTCAGTTTGTCCTGACAGGACCTGGCTGTGGGTTACATCTGCCCTCAGTTTGTCCTGACAGGACCTGGCTGTGGGTTAAATCTGCCCTCAGTTTGTCCTGACAGGACCTGGCTGTGGGTTACATCTGCCCTCAGTTTGTCCTGACAGGACCTGGCTGTGGGTTAAATCTGCCCTCAGTTTGTCCTGACAGGACCTGGCTGTGTTTCAGGCTACGACAGCGACGTGGCGCGGGAGAAGGCGGTGGATTACATCACTAAGATCTACTCTGCGAGCATTAGGAACATGACGGGAACCAGACCTCACCTTCAGCCCCGAGAAGTGCCTGTGGAGGAGAGGTACACACACACACACACACACACACACACACACACACACACAGTTTACTGAATCCTGTTTCCTGTTTCCTGCTTCCTGTTTCCTGCATCCTGTTTACTGCTTCCTGCCTCTTGTTTCCTGTGTCCTGTCTCCTGCTTCCTGCCTCCTGCTTCCTGTGTCCTGCCTCCTGTCTCTCCTGCTTCCTGCCTCCTGCTTCCTGTTTTCTGCCTCCTGTTTCCTGCTTCCTGTTTCCTGCTTCCTGCCTCCTGCTTCCTGTGTCCTGCCTCCTGTCTCTCCTGCTTCCTGCCTCCTGCTTCCTGTTTTCTGCCTCCTGTTTCCTGCTTCCTGCCTCCTGCGTCCTGCCTCCTGCCTCCTGCCTCCTGCCTCCTGTCTCCTGCCTCCTGCCTCCTGCAGGCCTCCAGTGAGTCGTGCTGCCCCGCTGCCTGAGAAGCTTCTGAAGAACAGCGTGAGCAGGAAGAAGAAGCTGGTGGAGGTCAGTGCCCAGGGCTCAGTGGAGGTCAGTGCCCCTCAGTGGGGTTCAGGTCCCCCCCCTCAGTGGAGGTCAGTGCCCCCCCCCCAGTGGAGGTCAGTGCCCCCCCCTCAGTGGGGTTCAGGTCCCCCCCCTCAGTGGGGTTCAGGTCCCCCCCCCTCAGTGGAGGTCAGTGCCCCCCCCCCAGTGGAGGTCAGTGCCCCCCCCCTCAGTGGAGGTCAGTGCCCCCCCCCTCAGTGGGGTTCAGGTCCCCCCCCTCAGTGGAGGTCAGTGCAGTGGGGTTCAGGTCTCTCTCTGGTTCCTGGAGTCAAAGCGTTCCAACTGTCCTCGAGATGAGACTTTATTCATCCCTGAGAAAATAGTTCTGCCAGAGTTCCAGCAATACAACAAACACAGCAGCACGGTAATGCTGAACACTGACGGTGCTGCTGCAGGAGACACGGAGCGCAGTGGAAACACATTGCACATGTTGTATCACAGAGTGTGTAATGATGGTATTGCACATGGTGGTGACAGTGTACAGCTGATGTGCTGCCGTGAGACTCATCGTGCAGGATGCTGAGACTCAGGATGCTGAGACTCAGGATGCTGAGAGACTCAGGATGCTGAGAGGTCCCTATGAGACTCAGGATGCTGAGACTCAGGATGCTGAGAGGTCCCTATGAGACTCAGGATGCTGAGAGGTCCCTATGAGACTCAGGATGCTGAGACTCAGGATGCTGAGAGACTCAGGATGCTGAGACTCAGGATGCTGAGAGACTCAGGATGCTGAGACTCAGGATGCTGAGAGGTCCCCATGTGTTTCAGGAGCTCGTGCTGGAGCACGTGTTCGGCTACAGAGGCTTCGACTGCCGGAACAACCTGCACTACCTGAACGACGGCAACGACATCATCTTCCACACCGCGGCCGCCGTCATCATCCAGAACCTGTCCGCTGGTCAGTGCACGCACACACACACACACACACACACACACACACACACATCAGTCCCCCCCCCACACACACACACACACACAGACATACACACACACACACACACACACACACACACGCACATCAGTCACACACACACACACACACACAGTGCTGTTCGTGATGAACTCTGCTGTTGACTTCCTGTTTCCTAACAGGAACGCAGAGTTTCTACCTGGAGCACACCGACGACATCCTGTGTCTGACCGTCAACCAGCATCCGAAATACCAAAACATCATCGCCACGGGACAGATCGGTGAGGCCAGTCACTTCCTGTTAGCTCATTCAGCTAGCTACAGTGTTAGCTTCTTCAGCTACAGTGTTAGCTTCTTCAGCTCCAGTGTTAGCTCATTCAGCTAGCTCCAGTGTTAGCTTCTTCAGCTAGCTCCAGTGTTAGCTTCTTCGGCTAGCTCCAGTGTTAGCTTCTTCAGCTAGCTCCAGTGTTTGCTTCTTCAGCTAGCTACAGTGTTAGCTTATTCAGCTAGCTACAGTGTTAGCTTCTTCAGCTAGCTACAGTGTTAGCTTCTTCGGCTAGCTACAGTGTTAGCTTCTTCAGCTAGCTACAGTGTTAGCTCATTCAGCTAGCTACAATGTTAGGTTCTTCAGCTAGCTCCAGTGTTAGCTTCTTCAGCTACAGTGTTAGCTTCTTCAGCTAGCTCCAGTGTTAGCTTCTTCAGCTAGCTGCAGTGTTTGCTTCTTCAGCTAGCTCCAGTGTTAGCTTCTTCAGCTAGCTCCAGTGTTAGCTTCTTCAGCTAGCTCCAGTGTTAGCTTCTTCAGCTAGCTCCAGCGTTAGCTTCTTCAGCTAGCTACAGTGTTAGCTTCTTCAGCTAGCTCCAGTGTTAGCTTCTTCAGCTAGCTCCAGTGTTAGCTTCTTCAGCTAGCTCCAGTGTTAGCTTCTTCAGCTAGCTACAGTGTTAGCTTCTTCAGCTAGCTGCAGTGTTAGCTTCTTCAGCTAGCTCCAGTGTTAGCTTCTTCAGCTAGCTCCAGTGTTAGCTTCTTCAGCTAGCTGCAGTGTTAGCTTCTTCAGCTAGCTCCAGTGTTAGCTTCTTCAGCTAGCTCCAGTGTTAGCTTCTTCAGCTAGCTCCAGTGTTAGCTTCTTCAGCTAGCTCCAGTGTTAGCTTCTTCAGCTAGCTCCAGTGTTAGCTTCTTCAGCTAGCTGCAGTGTTAGCTTCTTCAGCTAGCTGCAGTGTTAGCTTCTTCAGCTAGCTCCAGTGTTAGCTTCTTCAGCTAGCTCCAGTGTTAGCTTCTTCAGCTAGCTCCAGTGTTAGCTTCTTCAGCTAGCTCCAGTGTTAGCTTCTTCAGCTAGCTCCAGTGTTAGCTTCTTCAGCTAGCTCCAGTGTTAGCTTCTTCAGCTAGCTCCAGTGTTAGCTTCTTCAGCTAGCTCCAGTGTTAGCTTCTTCAGCTAGCTGCAGTGTTAGCTTCTTCAGCTAGCTCCAGTGTTAGCTTCTTCAGCTAGCTCCAGTGTTAGCTTCTTCAGCTAGCTGCAGTGTTAGCTTCTTCAGCTAGCTGCAGTGTTAGCTTCTTCAGCTAGCTGCAGTGTTAGCTTCTTCAGCTAGCTCCAGTGTTAGCTTCTTCAGCTAGCTGCAGTGTTAGCTTCTTCAGCTAGCTCCAGTGTTAGCTTCTTCAGCTAGCTGCAGTGTTAGCTTCTTCAGCTAGCTGCAGTGTTAGCTTCTTCAGCTAGCTGCAGTGTTAGCTTCTTCAGCTAGCTGCAGTGTTAGCTTCTTCAGCTAGCTGCAGTGTTAGCTTCTTCAGCTAGCTCCAGTGTTAGCTTCTTCAGCTAGCTCCAGTGTTAGCTTCTTCAGCTAGCTGCAGTGTTAGCTTCTTCAGCTAGCTGCAGTGTTAGCTTCTTCAGCTAGCTCCAGTGTTAGCTTCTTCAGCTAGCTGCAGTGTTAGCTTCTTCAGCTAGCTGCAGTGTTAGCTTCTTCAGCTAGCTGCAGTGTTAGCTTCTTCAGCTAGCTCCAGTGTTAGCTTCTTCAGCTAGCTGCAGTGTTAGCTTCTTCAGCTAGCTGCAGTGTTAGCTTATTCAGCTAGCTCCAGTGTTAGCTTCTTCAGCTAGCTGCAGTGTTAGCTTCTTCAGCTAGCTGCAGTGTTAGCTTCTTCAGCTAGCTGCAGTGTTAGCTTCTTCAGCTAGCTGCAGTGTTACAGACTTTCTGTTTCCACATATTAAAGCCATGTTTTTCTCATGCATGACCACACTGCTGTTTGCCCATTGCCCTTCTTTCCTTTCCCACGGCTTCCTCATCTTCACGCCTCACCTCATCCCCAGGCGACCTCGCTGACCTGCCAGGTGAGTCCTGCTGCCCCTCATCGATCACCTGTCTACATGCTGAAGAGTTTAATGTGCTAACGTGTTGCCGTGTTCCCGTGTCGTTGGCTGAGTAGAGGCGGAGGTGTTCGGTGAGTATCAGCGGTCTGTCTGTAGCCCCCCACAGGCTGATGAAAACACTCCATTCACACTGACCCCGGGGACTGGACTTATGGAAACAAAGGATCCTTTAAAGCAGGGGGCCAGACTTCATGTTATGGCTGCAAGAGCTGCAAAGAACATAAAGCGTTTATTATACGGTTACATGCCGCTATACAGAAGCACGTTGCCCATAAACTACATGTCCCACAATGCATCTCATTGTGTGACACTGAAGAGTCTTGCAATTATTTGCCCCAGACTTCTGCTTTCAGACGTAGTTAATTGATTACGCTATCCGATATGAATCCAATGAAGAGGCAATCATGTAATATAATACTTTATTTATATATATTTATATACAGTACGTATATTTATATCGTCTTAAAGTTACAACCGGCCCTTTGAATGCAACCTTCATGCTGATGGCCCGCGGGGAAAGGTAGTTCGACCGCCCTGAACACAGAAACATGAACACGTGATGAAGCCAGGTTCCTGCTTCACGTTGCTGACACGATATGTTCTGATCCATAGAACACGTGTGTCCTCTTCAGGCTGCAGCCTTAGTGTGATGGAGCTTCTGAGACACAGTTTCCTAACGTCTCTGTTTTAGTGTGAGCATGGCTGCCGAGGACCTGAAGGAGAAGCCTTGATTAGCGGCAGCGTGCTAAGCTAGCCTGGCTAACCGTAGTGTTCCTGTATGTTGGTGTTGTTGGTGGTAAGCCTGAGATTCAGAGGGTCTGTGTTCAGACGGGATGTGATCGTGGCCCCGGGCCTGAATGAGGTTCTGGTGCTGTGTTCAGACGGGATGTGATCGTGGCCCCGGGCCTGAATGAGGTTCTGGTGCTGTGTTCAGACGGGATGTGATCGTGGCCCCGGGCCTGAATGAGGTTCTGGTGCTGTGTTCAGACGGGATGTGATCGTGGCCCCGGGCCTGAATGAGGTTCTGGTGCTGTGTTCAGACGGGATGTGATCGAGCATGTCGGTCCCTAAGAGTAGAACCTGGTCCTTAAATATGAGATGGTTCCCCCCATCTCCCCCCTCTTGAATATTAGCCTGTTAGTCTCCCTGATACTCAGCACCTCCTCTCCTCGGTTCCTTTGGTTCTCCTTCCTTACCTCCTCTGTCCTTGAATCCTTGGCTCTTTGGTTCCTAGGCCCATAAACTCTTTCATGTTGTGTTTAAGTTGTTTCTCTGTTCTTGGTTCCTTACTAAGTGCTTCATTTCTTAAGTGTCCCCCAGTCCTTTCGGCTCATTACCTTCGGTTCCTCGCCCTTTTGGTTCCGTAAAACCGTCCCTTGTGTTGATCCACCGTGCCTGACCACCTTCCCTTGTGTCGTTAAGTCCCATAGCTGCTATGTTCCCAAATCCTATGTTTATTTTGTTTCTACGTCCTATGTTTATCTAGTCATGAGGATATTAGGTTCCTTTGTCTTTTTGGAACCTAGTTTCCTCAGTCCTATGGTTCTTAGGTTCCTCAGTCCTATGCATTTTTGTTTCCTAAGTTATTAGGGACCAGGTTCCTAAGTCCCACCATGCTGCCGTAGGTCCTCCGGTCCAAGGCTCCTTGAATCCTTAGGTCCTGTGTTAAGAGATGCTTCTTCAGTGCTCTGGTTCTATGTCTCTGGTTCTCCCCTACAGGCCTCTCTCCCTCCATCCATGTGTGGGACGCCCTCACCAAGCAGACGCTCTCCATCCTGCGCTGCTCTCATGCTAAAGGCGTGGGCTACGTTAACTTCAGCGCCACAGGAAAGCTGCTGCTGTCCGTGGGAGTGGAGCCTGAACACACCATCACCGTGTGGAGGTGGCAGGAAGGTACGTGGAGCCTGAACACACCATCACTGTGTGGAGGTGGCAGGAAGGTACGTGGAGCCTGAACACACCATCACCGTGTGGAGGTGGCAGGAAGGTAGGTGGAGCCTGAACACACCATCACCGTGTGGAGGTGGCAGGAAGGTAGGTGGAGCCTGAACGCACCATCACCGTGTGGAGGTGGCAGGAAGGTACGTGGAGCCTGAACACACCATCACTGTGTGGAGGTGGCAGGAAGGTAGGTGGAGCCTGAACACACCATCACTGTGTGGAGGTGGCAGGAAGGTAGGTGGAGCCTGAACACACCATCACCGTGTGGAGGTGGCAGGAAGGTACGTGGAGCCTGAACGCACCATCACCGTGTGGAGGTGGCAGGAAGGTAGGTGGAGCCTGAACGCACCATCACCGTGTGGAGGTGGCAGGAAGGTAGGTGGAGCCTGAACGCACCATCACCGTGTGGAGGTGGCAGGAAGGTAGGTGGAGCCTGAACGCACCATCACCGTGTGGAGGTGGGAGGAAGGTAGGTGGAGCCTGAACGCACCATCACCGTGTGGAGGTGGCAGGAAGGTAGGTGGAGCCTGAACCTATGTGATGGTGTGTTCACACAGGAAGGTAGGTGGAGCCTGAACACACCATCACTGTGTATTATGTACTCTCAATGCACCACAGAGTACCACCTCTCTGAAGCTGCCAGGCACCAAGGTGACCTGTAAAGGCGGCCATGCTGAGCGGATCTTCGTGGTGGAGTTCAGACCGGACTCAGACACCCAGTTTGTGTCGGTGGGAATCAAACACATCAAGTTCTGGACCCTCGTGGGCGGCTCGCTGGTTTACAAGAAGGGAGTGATCGGAGCGGTGGAGGACGGCCGCATGCAGACCATGCTGTCCGTGGCCTTCGGGGCGGTAAGTTCAACATCTCCTGCCATCTGTAGGCATATATTATGGGTCTCAGATATGTATACAAATATATAAAAAACATGTCTATGATGTGTTTTGCTCAAAATACCAGAACATGTCTCATTGTTTCTGACGGCAACGTTTCTGATTGGTCCCGTGGGGGTAGAGCCCGCCCACATTTTAGTAATGTGGTCATGACAAATCTGGATCAGCTCCGTTGTTGTCACTTTGTGAGTCTCCTGACACACGGGGACACACGGTGATGTGGAGAAGACATCACTTAGTGAGTCTTCTGACACACGGGGACACACCGGGGACACACCGGGGACACACGGGGACACACCGGGGACACACCGGGGACACACGGGGACACACCGGGGACACACGGTGAAGTAGAGAAGACATCAGAAAGTGCATTTTGCACGATAAGAGAGCTTTAAATCTCTTCTCACATGAACTCTGTCGGGTTTCTATTCTCCTGATGGCTCGGTGTCTGTCTCCTCTAGAACAACCTGACGTTCACCGGCGCCATCAACGGAGACGTGTTCGTGTGGCGGGAGCACTTCCTGGTGCGCGTGGTGGCGAAGGCACACAGCGGCCCGGTGTTCACGATGTACACCACGCTGAGGGACGGCCTGATCGTCACCGGGGGGAAGGAGAGGCCGTGAGTAAAGACATTCAGAAGTGTCACCCTGCTAAAATAATGGTTAGCGTAGCATACCAATCAGTGTCAAAATCTGCAGGAAAGATACAACTGTTAACCGTTAACTGTTAACTGTTAGCTGTTTGCCGTTAGCTGTCAACTGTTAGCTGTTAACCGTTAGCTGTCCGCTGTTAGCTGTTAACCGTTAGCTGTTTGCCGTTAGCTGTCAACTGTTAGCTGTTAACCGTTAGCTGTTTGCCGTTAGCTGTTAACCGTTAGCTGTTTGCCGTTAGCTGTTAACCGTTAGCTGTTTGCCGTTAGCTCTTAACCGTTAGCTGTTTGCCGTTAGCTGTTAGCTGTTAGCTGTTAACTGTTAGCTGTTTGCCGTTAGCTGTTAACTGTTAGCTGTTAACTGTTAGCTGTTTACTGTTAGCTGTTAGCTGTTAACCGTTAGCTGTTAACTGTTAGCTGTTTGCCGTTAGCTGTTAACTGTTAGCTGTTAACTGTTAGCTGTTTACTGTTAGCTGTTTGCTGTTAGCTGTTAACCGTTAGCCGTTTGCCGTTAGCTGTTAACCGTTAGCTGTTTGCCGTTAGCTGTTAACCGTTAGCTGTTTGCCGTTAGCTGTTAGCTGTTAGCTGTTAGCTGTTAACTGTTAGCTGTTTGCCGTTAGCTGTTAACTGTTAGCTGTTAACTGTTAGCTGTTAACTGTTAGCTGTTAACTGTTAGCTGTTAACTGTTAGCTGTTTACTGTTAGCTGTTTGCCGTTAGCTGTTAACTGTTAGCTGTTAACTGTTAGCTGTTTAACTGTTAGCTGTTTGCCGTTAGCTGTTAACCGTTAGCTGTTTGCCGTTAGCTGTCAACTGTTAGCTGTTAACCGTTAGCTGTTTGCCGTTAGCTGTTAACCGTTAGCTGTTTGCCGTTAGCTGTTAACCGTTAGCTGTTTGCCGTTAGCTGTTAGCTGTTAACTGTTAGCTGTTTGCCGTTAGCTGTTAACTGTTAGCTGTTAACTGTTAGCTGTTTACTGTTAGCTGTTTGCTGTTAGCTGTTTGCCGTGAGCTGTTTACTGTTAGTTCTTTGCCGTTAGCTGTTCACTGTTAACTGTCCACTGTTAGCCGTCCGCTGTTAGCCGTCCGCTGTTAGCCATTAGCTGTTAGCCGTTAGCTGTTAACCGCTAGCTGTCCGCTGTTAGCTGTTAACCGTTAGCTGTCCGCTGTTAGCTGTTAACCGATAGCCGTCCGCTGTTAGCCGTCCGCTGTTAGCCATTAGCTGTTAGCCGTTAGCTGTTAGCTGTTAGCTGTTAACCGTTAGCTGTTAGCTGTCCGCTGTTAGCTGTTAACCGATAGCCGTCCGCTGTTAGCCGTCCGCTGTTAGCCATTAGCTGTTAGCCGTTAGCTGTTAGCTGTTAACCGTTAGCTGTCAGCTGTTAGCTGTTAGCTGTTAACCGTTAGCTGTTTGCTGTTAGCTGTTAACTGTTAGCTGTTTGCCGTTAGCTGTTAACTGTTAGCTGTTAACTGTCCGCTGTTAACTGTCCACTGTTAGCTGTTAACCGTTAGCTGTCCGCTGTTAGCCGTTAGCTGTTAACTGTTAGCTGTTAACTGTTAGCTGTTAACTGTCCGCTGTTAACTGTCCACTGTTAGCCGTTCGGTGTCCGCTGTTAACCGTTAGCTGTCCGCTGTTAGCTGTTAACTGTCCGCTGTTAACTGTCCACTGTTAGCCGTTAGCCGTTCGGTGTTCGCTGTTAACCGTTAGCTGTCCGCTGTTAGCTGTTAACCGATAGCCGTCCGCTGTTAGCCGTCCGCTGTTAGCCGTCCGCTGTTAGCCATTAGCTGTTAGCCGTTAGCTGTTAACCGTTAGCTGTTAGCTGTTAACCGTTAGCTGTTAACTGTTAGCTGTCAGCCGTTAGCTGTTAACCGTTAGCTGTTAGCTGTTAGCTGTTAACCGTTAGCTGTTAACTGTTAGCTGTTAACCGTTAGCTGTTAACTGTTAGCTGTCAGCCGTTAGCTGTTAACTGTTAGCTGTCAGCCGTTAGCTGTTAACTGTTAGCTGTTTGCTGTTAGCTGTTAGCCGTTAGCTGTTTGCCGTTAGCTGTTAACTGTTAGCTGTTAACTGTTAGCTGTTAACCGTTCGGTGTCCGCTGTTAGCCGTTAGCCGTCCGCTGTTAGCCATTAGCTGTTAGCCGTTAACCGTTAGCTGTCCGCTGTTAGCTGTTAACCGTTAGCCGTTAGCTGTTAGCTGTTAACCGTTAGCTGTCCGCTGTTAGCCGTTAGCCGTTGCAGTGTGCAACTCGATTTTGACAGGAAAGCAACTGGACACTTCTAGAATTGTGTGAGTAACATTGTGTCTCTAGACTTCTCTGTTTCAGTGTGTGTGTGTGTGTGTGTGTGTGTGTGTGTGGTGTGTGTGTGTGTGTATGTGTGTGTGTGTGTGTGTGTGTGTGTGTGTGGTGTGTGTGTGTGTGTGTGTGTGTGTGTGCTCTGTATCAATGCTCTGGATTTGATCTGACTGACATGTGATTTTAAATCTCCAAACCGCTCCAGTATCTCAGGCAGAAACTTGGGACAGGTCGTTTGACTGAAACCTTCAAACTGAGCTAACTGACTGCTCGGGTTAACTTTGATTTAAACATGTGTAGAATACTAAGAGCTTTATTGAGCAGGTGTAACTGTGTTGAGGGGTAAACTCATAACGAGTCAGGAGGGAGCCAGTCTCGATTTCCTTTGGAGGGCCATCAGCTGCAGAGAGTGAACTAATTAGGAAGCGTCAGCTTCAGCGTCAGACAGACGAAGACCGACAAAGACATTAGAGTCCTGCGGGAGGCAAAGAGGAGGCAAAGAGGAGGCAAAGAGGAGTCACAGAGGCAAAGAGGAGCAAAGAGGAGGCAAAGAGGAGTCAAAGGAGGCAAAGAGGAGGCAAAGGGAGCAGAGGAGTCACGAGGAGGCAAAGAGGAGGCAAAGAGGAGGCAAAGAGGAGTCACGAGGAGGCAAAGAGGAGGCAAAGAGGAGGCAAAGAGGAGGCAAAGAGGAGGCAAAGAGGAGGCAAAGAGGAGTCACGAGGAGGCAAAGAGGAGGCAAAGAGGAGGCAAAGAGGAGGCAAAGAGGAGGCAAAGAGGAGGCAAAGAGGAGTCACGAGGAGGCAAAGAGGAGGCAAAGAGGAGGCAAAGAGGAGTCACGAGGAGGCAAAGAGGAGTCACGAGGAGGCAAAGAGGAGGCAAAGAGGAGGCAAAGAGGAGGCAAAGAGGAGGCAAAGAGGAGGCAAAGAGGAGGCAAAGAGGAGTCACGAGGAGGCAAAGAGGAGGCAAAGAGGAGGCAAAGAGGAGTCACGAGGAGGCAAAGAGGAGGCAAAGAGGAGGCAAAGAGGAGGCAAAGAGGAGGCAAAGAGGAGTCACGAGGAGGCAAAGAGGAGGCAAAGAGGAGGCAAAGAGGAGTCACGAGGAGCAAAGAGGAGGCAAAGAGGAGGCAAAGAGGAGCAAAGAGGAGGCAAAGAGGAGGCAAAGGGAGTCACGAGGAGGCAAAGAGGAGGCAAAGAGGAGGCAAAGAGGAGGCAAAGAGGAGTCACGAGGAGGCAAAGAGGAGTCACGAGGAGGCAAAGAGGGGCAAAGAGGAGGCAAAGAGGAGTCACGAGGAGGCAAAGAGGAGGCAAAGAGGAGTCACGAGGAGGCAAAGAGGAGAGGAGGCAAAGAGGAGGCAAAGAGGAGGCAAAGAGGAGGCAAAGAGGAGGCAAAGAGGAGTCACGGGGAGGCAAAGAGGAGGCAAAGAGGAGGCAAAGAGGAGGCAAAGAGGAGGCACGAGGAGGCAAAGAGGAGTCAAAGAGGAGTCACGAGGAGGCAAAGAGGAGGCAAAGAGGAGGCAAAGAGGAGTCAAGAGGAGGCAAAGAGGAGGCAAAGAGGAGTCAAAGAGGAGTCACGAGGAGGCAAAGAGGAGGCAAAGAGGAGGCAAAGAGGAGGCAAAGAGGAGTCAAAGAGGAGGCAAAGAGGAGGCACGAGGAGGCAAAGAGGAGGCAAAGAGGAGGCAAAGAGGAGTCAAGAGGAGGCAAAGAGGAGGCAAAGAGGAGGCAAAGAGGAGGCAAAGAGGAGTCAAAGAGGAGGCAAAGAGGAGGCAAAGAGGAGGCAAAGAGGAGGCAAAGAGGAGGCAAAGAGGAGGCAAAGAGGAGGCAAAGAGGAGGCAAATCCTACTTTGATTGAGCTAAGTGTCGCTGGTGTTTTATTTTATTTTGTTGTTTAGCCCCTCAGGCGATAATCATGTGTGTTTTCTCCATTCCTGTTCATGTGTCTCCTCTCAATTACCACTGGCCCCGTGTATCTCCTGATCGATACACCCGGCCCGCTCTCGTCTATCCCACGTGCTCCACTGAGATCCAGCATCTAGTTTCAGGTGGCCTGTGGAACTGCCAGTCTGCTGTTCCTAAGGCTGACTTCATCTCTGGCTCCGCCTCCCTGCAGACCCTGGATTACTCCATCCAACACATCCACCCCAGCAGCTCTCTCCACAGCATGCTCCTTCTCCCATACACCCAGACCCCACTGGCAGAGGAGGGGGTACTGGTCTCCTGCTCTCTCCCACATGGAGCTTCTCCCTCTTCGAGCTACCTAACTTCACTCCTTCCACCTCTGAACTCCATGTCGTCACGGTAACCCATCCTGTACAATGGACCCTTGTTGTTCTCTCCCGTCCACCAGGCGCCTTGGGGGGACTTCCTGGAGGACTTAGACCCTCTCCTCTCACACTGAACCTGGCCCTACCCGCTGTACTTCTCTGAGACTTCAGCCTCCAGACGGGGAAGATAGACGAACTAACATCTCTGTTCACCGCCTTTGCTTTCTCACTGTCTCTGTCCCCACCAACTCATAAAGCTGGCAGTGTCCTTGATCTCATATCCTCAAGGACCTGCACTACTTCTAACGTCTCTGTAAACCCGCTCCACACCTCCGATCACTTCTTCATCTCATTCTCTTTACCCCTCTCCAAACATAACAAACTAATCTCTTCTTATCCTGCACCTGTCCACCGTAACCTCCGTTCCCTCTCCCCTTCTACCTTTGCCGTACCTACAGGGTCACTTGGAGAGGGTCCGAGTCCGACCCTTGTCAATTAACTACAGGGGTCCCTCAGGGCTCTGTTCTTGGTCCCCTCCTCTTCTCCTTGTACACAAACTCGCTCGGATCTGTCATTAGCCCGCATGGTTTTTCATACCACTGCTACGCTGACGACACCCAATGAGTCCTGCCCTTCCCCCGCTCAGAGACCCAGGTCGTCGCACGCATCTCTGCTCGTCCAGCTGACATCTCTCAGTGGATGTCCGCTCATCACCTCAAGCTCAACCTCGACAAAACTGAACTGCTTTTCCTTCCGGGAAAAGATCGTCCCTCTCTTGACCTGACGATCAACATCGGCCCCTCTGTTGTTTCCCCGACTCAGACTGCAAGGACTCTGGGTGTGACCCTGGATAACAACCTGTCCTTCACTGCAAACATCCTGCTCCAACCCGCTGCTGCAGATACACGCTCTACAGCATCAGGAGGACGCGTCCCCAGCTGACCCAGAGAGCCACGCAGGTTCTGGTCCAGGCTCTCGTCACCTCACTAGACTACTGCAGCTCCCTCCTGCTGGTCTGCCTGCATGTGCCCTCCGACCTCTCTCATCCCAGAATGCAGCGGCTCGTCTGGTCTTCAACCTTCCTGAATGTTCCATACCACGCCCCTCCTCCGCTCCCTCCACTGGCTTCCGGTAACTGCTAGAATCCACTTCAAGACCCTGGTGCTTGCGTACCATGCTGCGAATGGATCTGGCCCTTCCTACATCCAGGACATGGTTAAACCGTGCACCCCAGCACGTGCACTCCGCTCTGCATCAGCCAGACGACTCGCTGCACCCTCGCTGCGAGGGGGACCCAAGTTCCCATCAGCAGAAACACGTGGGTTTGCTGTCCTGGCTCCAAGATGGTGGAATGAGCTCCCATTGACATCAGGACAGCAGAAAGCTCACACACCTTCCAGACTGAAGCTCATCTCTCTCGACTCCACCTCGAGGATAGAACTACTAACAAAGCACTTATATACTAACAAAGCACTTATATACTAACAAAGCACTTATATACTAACAAAGCACTTATATACTAACAAAGCTCTTATATACTAACAAAGCACTTATATACTAACAAAGCTCTTATATACTAACAAAGCTCTTATATACTAACAGAGGACTGGCTCCTCTAAAGCCAGTTGAGCAGCACTTGAAATGTTTGGCTCTATGAAGCCTGATGTACTTTATGATTCTGTTTTCTTCAAGTTTGTATTTTGTTGGTCGAATGTACTTATTGAGTATCGTGGTGTGTTCAGGTGTAGAGAGTAACGTGGTGTGTTCAGGTGCAGAGAGTAACGTGGTGTGTTCAGGTGCAGAGAGTAACGTGGTGTGTTCAGGTGCAGAGAGTAACGTGGTGTGTTCAGGTGCAGAGAGTAACGTGGTGTGTTCAGGTGCAGAGAGTAACGTGGTGTGTTCAGGTGCAGAGAGTAACGTGGTGTGTTCAGGTGCAGAGAGTAACGTGGTGTGTTCAGGTGTAGAGAGTAACGTGGTGTGTTCAGGTGCAGAGAGTAACGTGGTGTGTTCAGGTGCAGAGAGTAACGTGGTGTGTTCAGGTGTAGAGAGTAACGTGGTGTGTTCAGGTGTAGAGAGTAACGTGGTGTGTTCAGGTGCAGAGAGTAACGTGGTGTGTCCAGGTGCAGAGAGTAACGTGGTGTGTTCAGGTGCAGAGAGTAACGTGGTGTGTTCAGGTGCAGAGAGTAACGTGGTGTGTTCAGGTGCAGAGAGTAACGTGGTGTGTTCAGGTGCAGAGAGTAACGTGGTGTGTTCAGGTGCAGTAAGTAACGTGGTGTGTGCAGGACGAAGGAGGGTGGAGCGGTGAAGCTGTGGGATCAGGAGATGAAGCGCTGCAGAGCCTTCCAGCTGGAGACGGGTCAGCCGGTGGAGAACGTGCGGTCCGTCTGCAGGGGGAAGGTACGGCTCTCACTCTGTCTCTAGACTCAAGGTTCTTCCTCATGCCGGAGAGGACACGCTGCCGTGCTCCTCCAGCAGGGCCTCGTGCATATATACAGGACGTAGAACTGATACCACAGATACAGTAGTGCAAGAGAATGTTTTGAGACGTGCAAGTTAATACAAGTAACATCTTTACGAGATATAGATAAATAATTCGCACGATGAATGTCTATGGATGTTCTTCGCAGAGTTCAGGTGGTTTTAGTCCAGATGCTCCTTCCTCTGAGGACCCCCTGTGGAGACCCTGTGAGTCCAGAGGCGCTCCTGACCTCCTCTCTGTGCTTAGGGGAAGATCCTGGTGGGCACGAAGGACGGGGAGATCATCGAGGTGGGGGAGAAGAACGCCGCCTCCAACACCATGATCAACGGCCACACGCAGGGGGGCATCTGGGGGCTGGCCGCCCACCCCTTCAAAGACGTCTTCATCTCCGCCAGCGACGACGGCACCATCCGCATCTGGGACCTGGCCGACAAGGTCTGTGTTCTCTACTCTGTATCAGGACCCCGTCCTCAGAGATGCCAATAGTACACGCATCCTGTACTCAAGTAGAAGTACACGCATCCTGTACTCAAGTAGAAGTACATGCATCCTGTACTCAAGTAGAAGTACATGCATCCTGTACTCAAGTAGAAGTACACGCATCCTGTACTCACGTAGAAGTACACGCATCCTGTACTCAAGTAGAAGTACACGCATCCTGTACTCAAGTAGAAGTACACGCATCATGTACTCAAGTAGAAGTACACACATCCTGTACTCAAGTAGAAGTACACACATCCTGTACTCAAGTAGAAGTACACGCATCCTGTACTCAAGTAGAAGTACACACATCCTGTACTCAAGTAGAAGTACATGCATCCTGTACTCAAGTAGAAGTACACGCATCCTGTACTCAAGTAGAAGTACACGCATCCTGTACTCAAGTAGAAGTACACGCATCCTGTACTCAAGTAGAAGTACACGCATCCTGTACTCAAGTAGAAGTACACACATCCTGTACTCAAGTAGAAGTACACAGATCCTGTACTCAAGTAGAAGTACACACATTCTGTACTCAAGTAGAAGTATACACATCCTGTACTCAAGTAGAAGTACACACATGGGTTCAACATGTAAGAAGTAGAAAGTACAGGTATTTGGGTTCAACATGTAAGAAGTAGAAAGTACAGGTATTTGAGTTCAACATGAGAGAAGTAGAAAGTACAGGTATTTGGGTTCAACATGTAAGAAGTAGAAAGTACAGGTATTTGAGTTCAACATGTAAGAAGTAGAAAGTACAAGTATTTGAGTTCAACATGTAAGAAGTAGAAAGTACAGGTATTTGAGTTCAACATGTAAGAAGTAGAAAGTACAGGTATTTGAGTTCAACATGTGAGAAGTAGAAAGTACAGGTATTTGAGTTCAACATGTGAGAAGTAGAAAGTACAGGTATTTGAGTTCAACATGTAAGAAGTAGAAAGTACAGGTATTTGAATTCAACATGTAAGAAGTAGAAAGTACAGGTATTTGAGTTCAACATGGGAGAAGTAGAAAGTACAGGTATTTGAGTTCAACATGTAAGAAGTAGAAAGTACAGGTATTTGAGTTCAACATGGGAGAAGTAGAAAGTACAGGTATTTGAGTTCAACATGAGAGAAGTAGAAAGTACAGGTATTTGAGTTCAACATGAAAGAAGTAGAAAGTACAGGTATTTGGGTTCAACATGTGAGAAGTAGAAAGTACAGGTATTTGAGTTCAACATGTAAGAAGTAGAAAGTACAGGTATTTGAGTTCAACATGTGAGAAGTAGAAAGTACAGGTATTTGAGTTCAACATGTAAGAAGTAGAAAGTACAGGTATTTGAGTTCAACATGAGAGAAGTAGAAAGTACAGGTATTTGGGTTCAACGTGTGAGAAGTAGAAAGTACAGGTATTTGAGTTCAACATGTAAGAAGTAGAAAGTACAGGTATTTGGGTTCAACATGTAAGAAGTAGAAAGTACAGGTATTTGGGTTCAACATGAAAGAAGTAGAAAGTACAGGTATTTGAGTTCAACATGTAAGAAGTAGAAAGTACAGGTATTTGAGTTCAACATGTAAGAAGTAGAAAGTACAGGTATTTGAGTTCAACATGTAAGAAGTAGAAAGTACAGGTATTTGAGTTCAACATGAGAGAAGTAGAAAGTACAGGTATTTGAGTTCAACATGAGAGAAGTAGAAAGTACAGGTATTTGAGTTCAACATGAGAGAAGTAGAAAGTACAGGTATTTGAGTTCAACATGTAAGAAGTAGAAAGTACAGGTATTTGAGTTCAACATGAGAGAAGTAGAAAGTACAGGTATTTGAGTTCAACATGAAAGAAGTAGAAAGTACAGGTATTTGGGTTCAACGTGTAAGAAGTAGAAAGTACAGGTATTTGAGTTCAACATGTAAGAAGTAGAAAGTACAGGTATTTGGGTTCAACATGAAAGAAGTAGAAAGTACAGGTATTTGAGTTCAACATGTAAGAAGTAGAAAGTACAGGTATTTGAGTTCAACATGTAAGAAGTAGAAAGTACAGGTATTTGAGTTCAACATGTAAGAAGTAGAAAGTACAGGTATTTGAGTTCAACATGAGAGAAGTAGAAAGTACAGGTATTTGAGTTCAACATGAGAGAAGTAGAAAGTACAGGTATTTGAGTTCAACATGAGAGAAGTAGAAAGTACAGGTATTTGAGTTCAACATGTAAGAAGTAGAAAGTACAGGTATTTGAGTTCAACGTGTAAGAAGTAGAAAGTACAGGTATTTGAGTTCAACGTGTAAGAAGTAGAAAGTACAGGTATTTGAGTTCAACATGAGAGAAGTAGAAAGTACAGGTATTTGAGTTCAACATGTAAGAAGTAGAAAGTACAGGTATTTGAGTTCAACGTGTAAGAAGTAGAAAGTACAGGTATTTGAGTTCAACGTGTAAGAAGTAGAAAGTACAGGTATTTGAGTTCAACATGTAAGAAGTAGAAAGTACAGGTATTTGGGTTCAACATGAGAGAAGTAGAAAGTACAGGTATTTGGGTTCAACATGAGAGAATCAAAGACCTTTACATCACAGCAGGTGGTCGCCCTGTCAGACCCAAACACGACTCTCTCTTCACACGGAGGGGACACGTGTCTCTTCTACATCAACACGTGTCCCCTCTGTGGAAAGAGACTCTCTCTTCCTCACATGTTGTTGTTGTGTTGGGAAGTGTTCCTCACATGTTGTTGTTGTTGTTGTTGTTGATGTTGTCAGAAACTGCTGAACAAGGTGAGTCTGGGCCACCCTGCTAAGTGCACGTCCTACAGTCCTAACGGGGAGATGGTTTCCATCGGGATGGAGAACGGAGAGTTCATCGTTCTGCTCGTCAACTCTCTGACCGTGTGGGGCAAGAAGAGAGACCGCAGCGCCGCCATCCAGGACATCAGGTGCGCTATCTACTCTATCTTCTGTGGATCTATATATGTGAGGGTTAATGTGCCATCCAGGACACCAGGTGCTCTATCTACTCTATCTACTGTGGATCTATATATGTGAGGGTTAATGTGCCATCCAGGACACCAGGTGCTCTATCTACTCTATCTACTGTGGATCTATATCTGTGAGGGTTAATGTGCCATCCAGGACACCAGGTGCTCTATCTACTCTATCTTCTGTGGATCTGTATATGTGAGGGTTAATGTGCCATCCAGGACACCAGGTGCTCTATCTACTCTATCTACTGTGGATCTATATATGTGAGGGTTAATTTCATTTCAAACCTTTATTTAACAGATTGGTCCCTTTGAGATCATAGATTTCTTTTTCAAGGGAGACCTGCAGCAAACAGGTTCCACATGAAACATGAAACAATAAAGGACATTACACATTATATTTACAGGATACATAGTGATAGACATTTACAAGAGCCCATCGTATCAGCAAGCATTTCATTTAGCCTAGCTCTAAGACATGCAGAGGAACGAGACGCTCAGCTCCACTTCCTGCTGAAGATTGTTCCAGCAAGTGGAGCTGCTCACATAACAGCTGTCTCACCTCAGACAGTCCTTGCTCTCGGCACATCTAACAAGACCACATCATGTGACCTCAGACAATCGCTGCTTGCAACTCTCTGTGTGATCAGAGAGCAGATATAATACGGGAGTTTACCCAACATAGCTTTATAAATAAAAGTGTCATCCAGGACACCAGGTGCGCTATCTACTCTATTTACTGTGGATCTATATATGTGAGGGTTAATGTGCCATCCAGGACACCAGGTGCTCTATCTACTCTATCTACTGTGGATCTATATATGTGAGGGTTAATGTGCCATCCAGGACACCAGGTGCTCTATCTACTCTATCTACTGTGGATCTATATATGTGAGGGTTAATGTGCCATCCAGGACACCAGGTGCTCTATCTACTCTATCTACTGTGGATCTATATATGTGAGGGTTAATGTGCCATCCAGGACACCAGGTGCTCTATCTACTCTATCTACTGTGGATCTATATATGTGAGGGTTAATGTGCCATCCAGGACACCAGGTGCTCTATCTACTCTATCTACTGTGGATCTATATATGTGAGGGTTAATGTGCCATCCAGGACACCAGGTGCTCTATCTACTCTATCTACTGTGGATCTATATATGTGAGGGTTAATGTGCCATCCAGGACACCAGGTGCTCTATCTACTCTATCTACTGTGGATCTATATATGTGAGGGTTAATGTGCCATCCAGGACACCAGGTGCTCTATCTACTCTATCTACTGTGGATCTATATATGTGAGGGTTAATGTGCCATCCAGGACACCAGGTGCTCTATCTACTCTATCTACTGTGGATCTATACATGATATACCTGTATACACTTTATACCACATGATATACATGTATGTACTTTATACCACATGATATACCTGTATGTACTTTATACCACATGATATACCTGTATGTACTTTATACCACATGATATACCTGTATACACTTTATACCACATGATATACCTGTATACACTTTATACCACATGATATACATGTATACACTTTATACCACATGATATACATGTATACACTTTATACCACATGATATACATGTATACACTTTATACCCAGGTTCAGTCCTGATAACCGGTTCCTGGCGGTGGGATCTCTGGAGAGCGCGGTGGATTTCTACGACCTGTCTCTGGGCCCGGCTCTGAACCGGGTCGGGTACTGCAAGGACCTCCCGGGGTCCGTGCTGCAGGTGGACTTCTCTGCTGACAGCAAGCACATCCAGGTGGAGACCCGCAGCATTCACCATTCCCACATTCCCAATCACACATTCCCAATCACACATTCCCAATCCCACATTCCCAATCACACCATTCCCAATCCCACCATTCCCAATCCCACCATTCCCAATCACACCATTCCCAATCCCACATTCCCAATCACACCATTCCCAATCCCACATTCCCAATCACAGCATTCCCAATCCCACATTCCCAATCACACATTCCCAATCACACATTCCCAATCCCACCATTCCCAATCCCACATTCCCAATCACACCATTCCCAATCAGACCATTCCCAATCACAGCATTCCCAATCACACATTCCCAATCACACCATTCCCAATCACACATTCCCAATCACACATTCCCAATCCCACCATTCCCAATCCCACATTCCCAATCACACATTCCCAATCACAGCATTCCCAATCACAGCATTCCCAATCACACATTCCCAATCTCCCAATCCCACATTCCCAATCCCACCATTCCCAATCACACATTCCCAACCACACTATTCCCAATCACACATTCCCAATCACACATTCCCAATCTCCCAATCCCACATTCCCAATCCCACATTTCCAGTCCCACATTCCCAATCACACCATTCCCAATCCCACCATTCCCAATCACACCATTCCCAATCCCACATTCCCAATCACAGCATTCCCAATCCCACATTCCCAATCACACATTCCCAATCACACATTCCCAATCACACATTCCCAATCCCACATTCCCAATCCCAAATTCCCAATCACACATTCCCAATCACAGATTCCCAATCACACATTCCCAATCCACATTCCCAATCACACCATTCCCAATCCCACCATTCCCAATCACACATTCCCAATCACACAATCACACATTCCCAATCCCACCATTCCCAATCCCACATTCCCAATCCCACATTCCCAATCACATATTCCCAATCACACCATTCCCAATCACAGCATTCCCAATCACACATTCCCAATCACACCATTCCCAATCACACATTCCCAATCACACATTCCCAATCCCACCATTCCCAATCCCACATTCCCAATCCCAAATTCCCAATTCCAAATTCCCAATCACACATTCCCAATCACACATTCCCAATCACACCATTCCCAATCCCACCATTCCCAATCACACATTCCCAACCACACCATTCCCAATCACACATTCCCAATCACACATTCCCAATCTCCCAATCCCACATTCCCAATCCCACATTTCCAGTCCCACATTCCCAATCACACCATTCCCAATCCCACCATTCCCAATCCCACCATTCCCAATCCCAGCATTCCCAATCCCACATTCCCAATCACACATTCCCAATCACACATTCCCAATCACACATTCCCAATCCCACCATTCCCAATCCCACATTCCCAATCCCACATTCCCAATCACATATTCCCAATCACACCATTCCCAATCACAGCATTCCCAATCACAGCATTCCCAATCACACATTCCCAATCACACCATTCCCAATCCCACCATTCCCAATCACACATTCCCAATCACACAATCCCACATTCCCAATCCCACATTTCCAGTCCCACTATTCCCAATCACACATTCCCAATCCCACCATTCCCAATCACACATTCCCAATCCCACATTCCCAATCACACCATTCCCAATCCCACCATTCCCAATCACACATTCCCAATCACACATTCCCAATCACATATTCCCAATCCTACTATTCCCAATCACACATTCCCAATCCCACATTCCCAATCACACATTCCCAATCCCACCTTTCCCACTATTCCCAATCCCACCATTCCCAATCCCACATTCCCAATCCCAGCATTCCAAATTCAACATTCCCAATCACACATTCCCAATCCTACCATTCCCAATCCTACCATTCCCAATCCCACATTCCCAATCCCACATTTCCAGTCCCACATACCCGATCACACATTCCCAATCCCACATTCCCAATCACACCATTCCCAATCACACATTCCCAATCCTACTATTCCCAATCACACATTCCCAATCACAGCATTCCCAATCACAGCATTCCCAATCCCACCATTCCCAATCACACCATTCCCAATCCCACTATTCCCAATCCCACATTCCCAATCACACCGTTCCCAATCCCAACATTCCCGGTCACACCATTCCCAATCCCACATTCCCAATCACACCATTCCCAATCACACATTCCCAATCCCACCATTCCCACTATTCCCAATCCCACCATTCCCAATCACACATTCCCAATCACACCATTCCCAATCACACATTCCCAATCACAGCATTCCCAATCACACATTCCAAATTCAACATTCCCAATCACACCATTCCCAATCACACCATTCCCAATCCCACTATTCCCAATCCCACCATTCCCAATCACACCATTCCCAATTCCACCTTTTCCAATCACACATTCCCAATCCCACATTCCCAATCCCACTATTCCCAATCCCACTATTCCCAATCACACATTCCCAATCCCACCATTCCCAATCCCACTATTCCCAATCACACATTCCCAATCCCACCATTCCCAATCACACATTCCCAATCCCACCATTCCCAATCCCACTATTCCCAATCACACATTCCCAATCCCACCATTCCCAATCCCACTATTCCCAATCACACATTCCCAATCCCACCATTCCCAATCAAACATTCCCAATCCCACCATTCCCAATCCCACTATTCCCAATCCCACCATTCCCAATCACACATTCCCAATCCCACTATTCCCAATCACACATTCCCAATCACACATTCCCAATCCCACCATTCCCAATCACACATTCCCAATCCCACCATTCCCAATCACAGCATTCCCAATCCCACATTCCCAATCACATATTCCCAATCACACCATTCCCAATCACAGCATTCCCAATCACACATTCCCAATCACACCATTCCCAATCACACATTCCCAATCACACATTCCCAATCACACAATCCCACATTCCCAATCCCACATTTCCAGTCCCACTATTCCCAATCACACATTCCCAATCCCACCATTCCCAATCACACATTCCCAATCCCACATTCCCAATCACACCATTCCCAATCACACATTCCCAATCACTGCATTCCAAATTCAACATTCCCAATCCCACCATTCCCAATCACACATTCCCAATCCTACTATTCCCAATCCCACCATTCCCAATCCCACCATTCCCAATCCCAGCATTCCCAATCCACCATTCCCAATCACACCATTCCCAATCCCACTATTCCCAATCACACCATTCCCAATCACACCATTCCCAATCCCACTATTCCCAATCACAGCATTCCCAATCACACATTCCCAATCACACCATTCCCAATCCCACCATTCCCAATCACACATTCCCAATCACACATTCCCAATCACACCATTCCCAATCACACATTCCCAATCACACATTCCCAATCACATATTCCCAATCCTACTATTCCCAATCACACATTCCCAATCACAGCATTCCCAATCCCACCATTCCTGGTCACACCATTCCCAATCCTACATTCCCAATCACACATTCCCAATCCCACCATTCCCAATCCCACCATTCACAATCACACATTCCCAATCACACATTCCCAATCACATATTCCCAATCCTACTATTCCCAATCACACATTCCCAATCCCACCATTCCCAATCCCACCATTCCCGGTCACACATTCCCAATCCCACCATTCCCAATCACACCATTCCCAATCACACATTCCCAATCCCACCATTCCCACAATTCCCAATCCCACCATTCCCAATCCCACATTCCCAATCCCACATTCCCAATCACACCATTCCCAATCCCACATTCCCAATCCCACATTCCCAATTACAGCATTCCAAATTCAACATTCCCAATCACACATTCCCAATCCTACCATTCCCAATCCTACCATTCCCAATCCCACATTCCCAATCCCACATTTCCAGTCCCACATACCCGATCACACATTCCCAATCCCACATTCCCAATCACACCATTCCCAATCACACATTCCCAATCCTACTATTCCCAATCACACATTCCCAATCACAGCATTCCAAATCCCACCATTCCCAATCACACCATTCCCAATCCCACTATTCCCAATCCCACATTCCCAATCACACCGTTCCCAATCCCACCATTCCCGGTCACACCATTCCCAATCCCACATTCCCAATCACACCATTCCCAATCACACATTCCCAATCCCACCATTCCCACTATTCCCAATCCCACCATTCCCAATCACACATTCCCAATCCCACATTCCCAATCCCACTATTCCCAATCCCACATTCCCAATCACAGCATTCCCAATCCCACCATTCCCAATCACACATTCCCAATCACACATTCCCAATCCTACTATTCCCAATCACACATTCCCAATCCCACCATTCCCAATCCCACCATTCCCGGTCACACCATTCCCAATCCCACATTCCCAATCACACCATTCCCAATCACACATTCCCAATCCCACCATTCCCACTATTCCCAATCCCACCATTCCCAATCCCACATTCCCAATCACACCATTCCCAATCCCACATTCCCAATCCCACATTCCCAATCCCACATTCCCAATTACAGCATTCCAAATTCAACATTCCCAATCCCACATTCCCAATCCCACATTCCCAATCCCACATTCCCAATTACAGCATTCCAAATTCAACATTCCCAATCACACATTCCCAATCCTACCATTCCCAATCCTACCATTCCCAATCACAGCATTCCCAATCACAGCATTCCCAATCCCACCATTCCCAATCACACCATTCCCAATCCCACTATTCCCAATCCCACATTCCCAATCACACCGTTCCCAATCCCACCATTCCCGGTCACACCATTCCCAATCCCACATTCCCAATCACACCATTCCCAATCACACATTCCCAATCCCACCATTCCCACTATTCCCAATCCCACCATTCCCAATCACACATTCCCAATCCCACATTCCCAATCCCACTATTCCCAATCCCACTATTCCCAATCACACATTCCCAATCACACTATTCCCAATCACACATTCCCAATCCCACCATTCCCAATCACACATTCCCAATCCCACCATTCCCAATCCCACTATTCCCAATCCCACCATT